>CM022944.1:143615281-143994797 GCA_012931725.1 Litsea cubeba
TACTGTTTAGGGCCTAGAGTCCCTTGCGCATGGAATTAATTCAGGCGGGTCCTAAGCATATGTGACATCAGATTTTTATGACACATTTGCCCTTCTAACCATTTAAATGGGTGTGTGATCCCTAACATGTGACATCAAATTTTTTATGACTTATTTGCCCTTCTAACCATTTAAATGGGTGTGTGGTCCCTAAGCATGTGACATCACTGTGGATAATTTTTACAAGGTCCTTACCATCTGTAACGGGTTGGGTCTTGGACCATGGTAAGTGAACTACTTCATAATCTTCATGGCTAGTCCTATAATGGCCTTGAGGAAAGTCTTTCTTTCTCGACATTGAAAAGCACCTTGATGGAAGACACTCTTTCAACAGAACTGAAGAGCTAAAGAAGAAAACCTAAGAGATTACTTGAACAACTGATTGCATAAGTCACAACAGATAAATTTTTATCAAAGCTAGATAAATATAAACTAAATATAGTCAAACCAAACCAAATCTAGTTAGATAATCTCATATTGAAGTGACATAACTTGTTTTCAAATTGGTTGTGATTTCAAACACAGATAAATATAAACTCAAATAAACTCATGCTAAAGTCAAATAAGTTCACATCAAAGTTAGATAAACCCGCAGGAAACTCAGATAAATTCACTTAATTCGTATCAAACTCAGATAAATTCAAAGCAAACACAAATAAATTCATATCAAGCTTAGATAAGTTCATACCAAATACAGATAACATCATGCCAAAGTCATATATACACATACAAAATTTACATAAATTTAAAATCTTACCTACTTAATGGGGATAGTTTAGAAAGAAGGAAAGATATATACAATAAAGATATTTTAGGGGAGTGGATTAGTTGAAACTATTAGCATAGGTAATTGTTAGAGAGAGTTTAGGGGGTATAGATTTTAACAGATTTGTAAGGGTCTGGGGAATGAAATGGAAGAATGATTTTCAGGGAGATTTTTTGTCCAAAAGTCTTGATATAGATAGATTCAGAAGGTGGGCCCATATGATTGTAGTGTTACTTGGCCTGATTATATAATAGGGGATTATAATCAATCAAATGGTGGGCCCATTTCAATTATGTAGCAAATTATGAGATATATAATCAATAAGATGGTGGGCCATTATGGATTTAATGTGGGAACTAAGAGAACTCAATTCCGTTCGTAAAGTTGAAAGAGAAATTGTCATGGGTAGAAACTTATCTATATTGGCAATCTGAACATCTAAGAAGGGGGGTCATATTGTAGAAATAAAACAGAAGCATGAGGTGAATGGCTTTAACAATAATCCCGGGATCCAAGTGAATACAAACGGCTCTTTGCCCCAGTTAAGGAGTCATATCCAAGCTTCAAACTTGGTCTTTCCCTTCTTGCATATGTGATAAGGTTGCAAAGCTTGGACCCCTGTCCGTTTATGAATTAGAACCTAAAATAAATTTCAAATTCAATATTTTACGGGCTGAAACGTCCTATAATAGGAAAATTGGATACCCGATTGCATCCCTAATATGTGAGTTCCCATCACCTCACATGTATAAGTTGTATCCCCTCATAGTTCTAGTCTCACTGGTACCAGGCCCCCTTGTTGATTATAATAAATGAATAAATAAATAAGTGAATATGAACCTGTACTATTCGGTCCTAGATACTTGGCCCCCTTTTCCTATTTTTAGTGTGGCTGCCGTTCCATGAAATCAGGATATTCGTTTGGTACACACTACAAAGAAGTTTTTGAATGGATTTATACATCTGAATGTGTATTACAAAGATTTTTTTTTGGAATGGATTGATACATCTCAGTGTGTATTGCCTTTGTCTAATGTATGTTTTACAGATTGTATATGATTATATAATATTTTACTGGAAAGCAATCTTAGTGTGTCCCGTGATCAGTAGTCCGTGTCTAAGGTAGGACTGCCCATGGTGACGTGGCCGACTGTAGTTAGTCCACCCATGATCGCCATGGGTAAACCCCCTCCGAGGATCCCGATTCAATTCTTGAAGGCCAAGGAAGCATTCAAATTTCAAAGACTCATTGTTTGGGAAGGAAGCTAGAGATCATTGCAAACTAGAAAACAAGAGTACAAAAGACACAAAAGAAACAAAAGAAACAACAAATCCTTAACGAAAGGGGAGAGCCAAGCTATAAATTAGGACTCGTGGAGAAAGATTAATGAATATGGAGGTGTAGCTACTTCTCATGTAATTCAAGGAGGAGAACAAAATTGATGGTCTTTGATTGTTTCGGCGCATAGACGTGCTCTTTTGAAAGTGTGAATGTTTGCTTTGTTGATTTTTTCTTTAATGAAGTCTCTTTGATGTGTTATTTTCTCCGAATATATCACATGCTTAGGAACTCTAATTATTGAAAATACTGATATTGGCACCTCGATGAATATAACATCACGTTATCCATCAACGATTTAGAGATGGAGCTAAGCCATTCATGTTTTAAATTCTTAGATCTAGATTGAGTTCTAATTTTTTAACTAAATAACATTATTCTTTTTAAGCTCTTTTTTTCTGATTTTTATATTTCAAATTAGTTGTTTTAATGTTATTTTATGGTGATTGTAGTTTCTATTTTTAGATTAAGCCTTTTAGTTTAAGATTTTTAGTTAGGTATATTTTTTTAAAGTGTATAATTGCTGTAATTAATTTAATTCTCAGTTTATTAGTAGTGTGGTTTTGTATAGATTTTATTTAGGCTAGAATTAGATTTTCACATGACCTCATCACGTTATTGCTACTTTGCACACTAACACAGCCTTTTTAGTGCCGCAAAAAAATTTGGCTTCAGCAGCAAAAAAAAAAAACGCCTTTAAATCCCTATTTTGCCGCTAAAAGTCACTTCTTTTGTAGTGCGGCTTGTATTCTAAGATGTCACCCCTGTTGGATTAATGAGTCCATTCAATGGATTCATCTCCCTGAAAACAAATCGCTTAAACGCTACGCTCTACATGCAGCAGATTTCTATTGTACTAATTTAACAGTTTAATGAACAACACCAAACAAATTTTAATTTTGTGGATCACCTGCTTGTCCAAGTTCTGTCTAATTGCAAAAAAAACCAGAGTTCTTGAGTTTCACTCTAGACTTTTGGTCAATTATAACGACTGCCATGAGTCCTATCAAACCCGAGAACAAATGGCTAAGAAAGAGTGACTTTGGACAGGGAACTCAAGGCCTCTTTCGATCAAAGTGGGCTCCAAGGGCAAAGACTAGAGCCTTGTTCTCGAAGGCAAGAGAACTTGGCTATCTACTTTTTTCCTCCTCTTTATTGCTGAAGGTATCCGGATTCCTTGTCGCAGCTATTACATGGAATCGTGTAACACATTCTTGGATATCCACGTAGGGCCCAAATAGAGAAAATCTAGACGGTTCGAATTGAATCCCATTCCCTCCAAAGATATATATATATATATATTATATATAAATATATATATATATATATGAAAAAATATATAGAGAAGGCTTTTCTAAGCTTAAGCTTATGATAAGATTCCGTAAGCTAACGCTTCTGGAGCCCATCCTTGGTCCATCTAAATGGACCAAACACATGACCCCCCTAATTGCACATGCCCACCAACTTCAACTTTTGGTCAGATACAAATTTACTAGACCGTTGGATCGACTGTGTTACCGGTCCAGTGACCATGGTGTCCAGATGGAGATTATAGAAATCATGGTTGGCTGATTGTTGTGGGAAGGAGGGTCCCAGGGAGTCCTTTGAAATCCCCTCACCCCACCCCTATCCCCATGTGGGTCCCTAGGTAGGCCCCACACCACAATTGAGCTACTTCCACTCTCTTATCCTAAGCTTCAACTTAGGAGAGCAGGCCCATGCACGCTGGCAGCTTGCCATACATTCGGTAGGAGCTACCCGCTGCTGCCCACGGTGGCGTTGAAGACCGTGATTGGTCCACTCACGGTCACTTTTGAGGTAAAATCCTCAGGTAATTCTGATTCATATATCATCTATTTTCAGTTTAATAGATGTGGATCCCACCGTCTGATTAAGCACATGACGGAACGTACAAGTTTAAAATGGGATCCTCCCCGACCACTTCGGGGCTAGTTTGGTAGTGGCTTTCTAGGGTTTGGTGGGGGGTGGACTCATACTTGAATCAGGTTCATGGCTCGTTTGGTTTTTACTCGTTGCAGCCCACCTCATACCCCACCTCATACCCCATATATATGTGCTCGCGATTTACATGTATATGTGCCCCCATATGCATGGCCTTAAGGTAATTAGAACTAGTATATTTTAGAGACCAAATCTTTAATAGAAGATATAATTAGAGGTTTGTCAAATGCTCTAAATTACCCCAAAATAAAAGCTTATTTTAAGAGTTATCAAATGCGTCCTAATAGAGAGAACGATATTTAAACTTATTTTACTATAAGTACAAGTAAGAAAAATTAGAGATATTGATCATACAAAACATGGATTAAAAAGATGAAAATGAGAAGATCTCAAGAAAAGATGACTTCTATATTCTTTTAGAAGAATGTTTCGTATACAAATGTACCATCTGATTTGACATCAGTGTATCTAAAGTTTAGATTGATTTGATTTGACATCAGTTGTATCTAAAGTTAGATTGATTTCAAGTTGCTTCCATAAACAACAGACTCCATTTGATGGAACGCAGGGATGCATAGTATTGAGCTCATGCCGCATACTAGTGTAAAACAAGTTGGCTAAATCTAGCAATTTGTCCCTCACATGCGTCATCATCTGCATTCCTTTCATTGTCTGCATCACAAGTGGTTTCTTGATCACCCTTTCGTATGTTTGTGGGCAGATTTTTGTCATCTTCGTCCATTCTCTTGACTTCAGAATTACTAGTTCTCTTCTTCTTCTGGTTTCTCTTCTTTTGTAAATACAGCGTAACACCCACTTGTCCAACTGAAAGAAAACGACCAGATCAATCAACACAAAGCAGGGAACAGTCAACCCACTAAAAGAAAAAAATAAACTTCAAGGGCCTGTTTGTTTCGATAATTTACGTGTAAAGTTAGTTGTAGTTAAGGGTCACTTTGAGTGACAAGAAATTAAAGAAAATGGGTCATATAAAAAAAAATTTCAAAATCACTTTTTCTTTTTAAAAAAAGTACAATATTTTCTTTCATTCCATTAAATGACAAAAGTCGTCCTCTTTTTATCTGAAAGTGAAGAAAGTGAATTTTGGAATTTAATACTATTGATTTGACCCGAATCTTTTGAGTAGGTTTGTAAGCACTGACCCATGTAGAAAAAGCTTTCCCATTGAATCAAGGAAATTTAGCTCATTAGAAGTAGATTTCAATGTAGAGAGAAAAACCTTTCCACAATCCCAACTTTTTCCTCGAAAACCGGCTGCACAAATGCTTGAAACCCAAGTTGCAGTCGGCTAGGAAATTGATCTTACTTAAATCAGGGGCTTGCAGATCAGGTTGAAAACACCTGATACGACCCAAGTTGCACACTTTTACCTCTTAGCACCTTTCCTAGAAGCATCATTTAGATTTCACATACCTTTGTAATCATATACTCATCCATGAGCCAGTTGGTTTTCTTCCCTCTTAAATTCTTGAAAACTAAAGACTTCTTGATGCCCACCTTTGTATTCCTACTTGTCATAAATGGGCTTATCTCTTGCAGTGGGCTTCCAGTGGCCGTTATTAGCAACCCGATTAGGTCTCCCAATTCCAATTTTTCTTTACTGTTGGATTGAAGAAGTAACACTTACTTTCAACCTTCTCTCCTAATCGACCTGCAGATAGATCACTTTCCTTAGTAAGTACCCAAAATTAGAGAAGGTGTGCTGCACAACTCAGCCAGTTCCACACATGACCCAACTATATTATCTGAAAGGATTATAATGATCCTATCACTGTACCAGACAGTTCAAAAATATCAGAGATAAACTTGTTTCAAAATCAACAGTGATATCTCTTGAGATAATCTCTGACTGTATTAGTTCAATCTATTGTACCAAGATCATGCAGTATATATACTTTAAGGTGAAAAAAAAACCCCAAGAAACAAATGATGATAGAAAACATCTCATATACGAACATCCACGAAAGGAAAATGAATCATCATTCATCAAGAAAGAGCAGATAAACAATGATAGAATTCAATTCCTCTGCTTTTAGACATAGATTGCAAGAAATCAATGCAAGTGGTTGTTAAGTTTTTCTATCATAGGGTGGGGTTGCATATCTTGACTTTGAACCAATCAAGTGTCAAGAACCATTGATCATGCAAAAACAAACAAGAGAAACATATGAATGAAATCCCAATTCATCGTCTACATGATGCATCCAAGAAAGAGAATTCCATCATACAAAAACGAAAAGAAAAATATAACATAACAACAGCAATCCATCATCGAAGAACACCCAAGAAAGAGAAATCATCATACAAAAACACAAAGAAACGTATAACAAAAGAATTCATCATCTTGGGTGATCATAGATTACTTACATATCTCCCATGGGTCATGATTGCGCAATTCAATCTCCTTGATCACATTGCACGGCAATGGTAGATTATGAATCTTTCTCCGAAGATAGCAAACCAACAGCTCCTTATCAGTTGGTTGAAATCTAAAATCAGATGGTAAAGCCATCATATCTGTCTCTCTCTATCTCACACACACACGAAGCAAATCCAACAAGAAGAATAAACAAAAGGATTTCGCAACAGAAGAAGACCGCCCACTGTGAAACTTATATAACTTTCTGGATGGGAAATAAATCCGTTTTACTGCTGTAGGAAACAATAAAATAGAAAGTAAAGTTCTTTTGGAAAGTTATATGTTTTTTTTTTTTTTTTGAAAGTCATACGATTACTTGGATAAGTTAACGAAGGTTGATTAAGAGATTACTTTGGATGAATAGTAGAAATCATATCAGAGATAATGGAGAATGGGTTAAGCTTGACTATTATAAATCCTATGAGGGTATGATTAGCCCCGGTTATAAATCTATAGTATGGCTCTGTTATAAAATCGGAACCACTCAAAATAAATACCCTCTTTCCAATCAGATTGGATCCGCACAAACCGATTAGAAAGAGATTTAGCATGGGTGTAAATTTTGCACAAATAGCTGTTTATCTGTATTGGCAATCTGAACCATCCAAGAAGTGGGCCTAATCTTAGAAATAAATAAGAAGCATGAGGTGCTATGGCTTTAACGATAATCCGGGGTATCCAAGTGACTATGAACGTGAAGGACCCGGTCCTAAATACTTGGTTCCCTCGCCCTATTTTAAGTGTTTGAAACAAAATCGGGTGCCAGTTCCATGAGATCAGGATGGTCATTTGATACACACTACAAAGAAATTTTTTAATGGATTCATACATCTCAGTGTGTATTGCCTCTGTCTAATGTGTTTTATACAGATTGTATATGGATTATATATCATATTTGCTGGAAAGCAATCTTAGTGTCCCGTAATCAGTGGGGCTTCGGGTGGGCCCCATCATGGTGTCTCTCACTACAGCTAATTGCATACTCTTAATTACTTTCTTAGAATGAAAAAAAAAAAAAAAAAAGATGGCATTTTGTATAGGTCCGAAATAGTATTTCTCTGTTTCGTTGTGACAGGGGATCTAGACTCACCACATGTGGTAAGAGTTTACTCTTGTACGAGCATTTCACATATTTATATATCAATTCCAATACTTTCTGTTCGAGGCATTTATCATCAAAGTTTTTGACTTATGTAACTAGGAGATTGAAGTTCAACACTTACAAATTGTGCGTGTGTGTACAGAAGCGCAAGTACCTGTGATCGAACAAACATGCCACATAAGAGAAATACAAGGATTTTACGTGGTTTGGCAAAATCGCCTACGTCCACAGCAATAGAGTAATGGATCACATCTTGACTCTCTTCAGAGTCTAAGACTACATATTACACGGTTATATAATATTTGCTTTCTTAGCCCCTAAGAAAGCTTCAGTACAATGATCAAAATACCCTTGACCCTAAACCCGATCCAATGGACCACTCCTATAAACCCGGAATACAAGAGATAAACCCAACATTGGCTTCCTCTACATCCAAATAAGGGTCGCATAGATACCCAATCTGCTCTCTCATTCACAAGAAACAAGATAGGCAATGGTAGACTGATCTCAGTTTGGGGCTTCATAAGCCCCATAGAAAATGGAGGTTGCATATTTGGTTGTAGAGATGGGATGGGAACCTTGAAAAGGGTTACCCAAGACTCCAGCCATCGCAAAGGCACATTTAACATTATCATCATTAATACTAAAGCCTTATTCCAACCATATTAGAATCCGCCCTATGAATTCTGTTTTTCCGATTGAATCGATCCTAAGCCAAAAGTGCATTTATCATTTAACAAAAAAAAAAGAAGATAATTACTAAAATTTGTCGCCACAAGATGATTTTGCCAGAGAAAACTCAGTTGGAAATGAAGGTTTTAATGTCTTTTTTTTTTAATATCATATGTGATTGAATGTAATTCTGAGGAGTAACTCAATTGGCTTAGGACCATGGTTTGCACTCAAAAGTTGAGGGTTCGAAACTGCACTATCACATTAGAACTACTGGAGATTTACAACACTCCCCCTGGCCCCTGTATGATTTATTCTGGTTCAAAGGGCTGGGACACCCTTCGTTATAAATACATATATATATATATATATATATATATAAAAAAAAACTAAAAAAATCTTTAGAAGATTAGGTGCCAACTAGTTTTCATGGACTTGAATATATAAGAATTCATTGTCAAATGGGGCCATGGACATCGACTTTTCGTTTGTTTTTCATAGGAGACTGTTCGATTGATAAATACTTTCGTTGGTCAATTTTAAACCACTTTAAAAAAATCCAAGCTTAGATTCTTAGGAGCTCAATTACATGCAAACAAATGACCCTCGTAAGTCGTGTAAACTGGGGAAATGTACTTTATTTGGGTTGGGGGCATTCGTGTACTTTTAATCCAAGTAGCCAAAGGCAGCCCGGGGACCTACCAACAAATATGCAGACCAAAGTATTTAACTATTGTTTGGATAAAATCTTTCATACTTCTGTTGACAATTCCAGAAGAATGCAATAAAATTTAAACTGAGAGGCCCCAGGATTAAGAGAGTCAATTCCATGAAAATGAAGGTTGCATACAGTGCTTTGGTTGTAGAGACGGGATGGGAACCTTGAAAAGGCTTACTGAAGACCCAACCCATCCTTTTTATCATAATAATTATCATTATAAAAGCCTTATTCCAACCATATTAGAATCGGCCACATAAATTTTATTCCCGATCTAATGAATCCCAAACCAAAAGTGCCTTCACCATTTAACTAAAAAAATATATATAATACTAAAATTTATCGCCACGAGATGATTTTGCGGAAAAAAAAACTCAGTTGAAAAGGTAAAATTAGAATGCGAGGGAAAAAAGGACAGATGAAGATATAGAAGGGACATCTACTCTTGGAATTTGATTTACTTATTTTCCACCTCCCTTCATTCATTTTCCACCGGAGATTGTTTGATGGATAGATATTTTTTTTTGTTTCTTCAATTTTAACCACTTGAAAAAATTCAGGCTTGCATCCTTAGGAGCTCGATTACATGCAAAGAAATGGCTCTCCTAAGTGGTGTAAAACTGGTGAAACCTACTTTATTTGGTGCATTCGTGTACTTTTTAATCCAAGTAGAGCCTGGGGGCCTACAAGGATATGTGCAGAACAAAGTAATTAAATATTGTTTGGATAAAACTTTCATACTTCTGTTGACAATTCCAGAATTAAACTGAGAGGCCCCAGGATTAAGTCAATTCCATGCAGAAGAAATGGGCCCAAGGGAGAAGTTTCAATGGAGACCCACGCCCTTTGATGAATGAGTGGTGCTATTGGCACCACGAATTTTTCTCTTCTCACCGCACTACAAGACAAAAAAAAAAATTTCTTAAACTACCCTTCCTCCCTCTCTTCCCTTCCTCCTCCTCCCTCCTCCTCCCTCCTTCCTCCCTCTCCCAGCCTCCACCCTCATCCCCCTCCCCTCCCCCTCCCCCTCCCAGTCGCCGGCGGGGAGGGAGATCGGCCGCCAGCCGGCGGCGGAAGCCCCCAGCCGGCTGGCCTCCCTCCCCCTCTCTCCCTCTCCCTCTTTCTTCCTCTCTCCCTCTTCTTTCCCTCTTCTTCCTCTCTCCCTCCCTCTCCTTCCCTCCCCTACTTTCTTCTCCCTCCCCCTCCCCCTCCCAGTCGCCGGCCGGGGGGGGGGGGGGGGGGGGGGGGAGATCGGGCTGCAGCAGGCCGCCTACTGCAGCGGCCGGGGCTTCCTCCCCGCCGGCGACTGGGGGGAGGGGAGGGGGAGGGAGAAGAAGAGTAGGGGAGGGAAGGAGAGGGAGGGAGAGAGGGAGAAGAGGGAAAGAAGAGGGAGAGAGGGAAAGAAGAGGGAGAGGGGGAGGGAGGCCAGCCGGCTGCCGACCGGGGCTCCCTCCCCGCCGGCGACTGGGGGGGAGGCTGGGAGAGGAAGGGTGGAGGCTGGGAGAGGAAGGGAGGGTTGAGGGAGGAGGAGGAGGAGGAGGAGGGAGAAGGAGGAGGAGGGAAAAAAGGGGAGGGGTAGTTTAGGAAAATGTTTTTTTTTTTTTTTTTTTTTCGCGGTGGGAAGAGCAGAAAGTGTGGTGCCAATAACACCACTCTTGATGAATTCAAACCTCACATTAACTTTCACCTTCTGTGCTGGCAACTCAACAAACACCAAATAAGTCCAATCTTGGTGAGATCACAAATGCACTTCTAAAGATGCCGTATGACCAAGTCCACAAAAAAAGCTAGCTAAAGATGCTGGAAAAGTTCAAACCCATATAAGAATCTGTTCAGGCAGCTTTGTGGGAAATTATAAACTTTTTAAGTAGAGAAGAGGCTACAGTCAAACCCCTTTTTCTCTGCAACTATTGCATCCAAAGTCCAAACATTTTTCTATTGAGAGAGAAAGAAAGAGGGGACTATAAGATAATAGTTAATCGATCATATCAATAGTGCATTAGATACATTGATACAACTTATTTGTCTTATAACTTGGTATATGAATGAAAACAAAGGTAAGAATAAGATGACTATGATTACACTACAGAGAGTATATAATTGAAACCTCTTCACTCTTCTCAAAGAAAACTGTGCTATAACAACTCAAATGGAGGTCTATTGACAAACATTGATCTGATAATTAGAACTATGGGCCCACCCAAACGAACGGCATCTACCCCACTCCCTTAAAAAAACGAATTCACCAAGATAAGGCCAACTCCACTCGAGCACTTTTACTTTTACTTTTACTTTCCCCTTAGCCCAATGCTGATAAGACGAAGGAGACGACTCAACCTCACAGAAATACAGAAGATTCGCAGCTGTGGACCCCACATAACTAGCCACTCAGAACCCTCCCCGCCACGTGTCGCCCTCGTACGGCCTCGCCCCTCCCATGGTCGGATAGCCATACGATCCATACCCAAACGGGCCAAACCCTCCCGGCGGGTACCCGTACGGATCCGGGGGCCTCATCGCGAATCCCACCGGCCCCGGCGGTCTATAGTACGACATCGGCGCCGGCGGAGGATGGCACGGCACCTGCACCAGCGGAGGATGAAAATGTGCCGGTACCGGCGAAGGCGGCGCAAAATAACCCCCCGGCGGCGACTCCTGCACCGGAATTAAGACCGCCGGAGATGTATCAACCGTCGGATAGCTCGCGATCTTCCCCTTGGAACTCGAATTTACCTTGTAGGAGAAATTCAAGATGCCGTTATGCTTTCTGTCTGGGGTCCGGATCTGGTAGCTGACGAATCGAACGGCGTCGTTAAAGTCCCTGACGAGATCCGTCAAAGGGACGTGAACTTCTCCCAAAAGCTTGTCAGCGAAGATTCCGTCCGAGAAGAGATCGAAGTGGAGGAAGAGGTCTTTTCGCTGCAGCGAAGGGATCGGGTCGAGATCAAAGCGGATCTTGTGATTCCATTCGGGATTCCGGTTGCCGTGGTGGTCGATGGGGGTTTTCTGCGTCTGCTGGCGCTGCGATTTGTCGGCGTCGGATGTGCCGAGGGAGACGGCGGAGTAGACGGAGAGTTTTTGGAAGAAGTTGAAGGATTTGAGGTCTTTGCAGGAGATCACCTTCAGATCGATCGAATTCGAAGATTCCATGGGTGGTTTTGGGGATGTTTTCTGTTTTGTTTTGGGGGAAATGAATGTTCTGGTGTGGATTCTAGGGATTTTGATTTTGATGAGAGAATGTATAATTATAAAGAAGAAGAGAGAGAGAGAGAGTGCGAGCGAGAAAGACTAGAGTTTCGTTCGAATTCAAAGCAAGGAGACTTTGGAAAATGGAGAGACGATGACGTCTTCATGGGATTGATTGGATGCTTCCATTTTGCTGAGCGAAGCTTTGAATGGTGGTATGGACCTTGAATGGAGGATGGAAAGGGAATAAGGGCCAGTACATGATTTATGAAAAGCAGGAGGGGGGAAATGTAAAATCAATAACTCCTTACTTGCACAAATGCTTGTGTTGTGTGGAACATTTTTTTTTTTTTTTTTCACAAGATTTTCCTCGTCCTCCTCCTATTATCTTGACTTGCACTCAATTTAAAAAGGGGCAGATTGATCAAGTAAAAAACTGGATTAAAAGAAGTCAAATCAAGTGATCTTCTTAACCCAGATTCAATCACGACCAAGGAACAAAAGAAAGTGGGTGGACCACAGAGTTTTTAAAAACCTTCCTCATCTTTGGATACTTCCGTGTGATTCGAGTCAAAACGCATGGAGATCCAGGCCTTCTTTTTCTTCTTTTTTTTTTTTTTTCCTAACCAAAAAGAATGTGTAATGCAACCAATTATTAGTCATGGGTCCCACTACAAATTTGAGAATATCACACGCACGATTGGCCAAATATCTTTATGATCAGATCATCCTAGCCTAGTATTCCCTAGATCATTGCATAACCCATAATTTATGCAGTTGTCATAGATTTGAAGATAGATCGATCTACATTTGTCACAAGGTTAGATTCTTCGTCCTCTTGAATCTTATAGCCCTAATTTACAAAATCAGATATCTACGTATAGGAATATGGGCATGTGCCAAGCTGAACAAAATAAAAGGGGTTTTTGACTTTTTCCCAAAAAGGGGAAAAATAGGTCTTCTACAAAAAAAAAGGAAAATGATTAAAAGCATCAAACGATATTCCAGAAATAAGACATATTTCAAGGCATGGTCTACAAATACCAGTAGAACACATCTCAATAATGAATGGATGCTGTTAGAAAATTCGTATCATTTCTATACATTCAAGATACAAGGAATACAAATAATCAGAAAATTAAGATTCAATAACCAGAAGGAATATGATTTCCTTCTCAAAAGAAATCGTGAAATGCTGAATCTAATCACTGTTCTGAGAAAGCAAGATACCCATCTCCTGCATGTCAGCAACATCCTCTTCTGCGGGGATCTTATTCCAACCAGGGCCTCTTATAGGAAAGAACTTAGACCTATCAGAGCTCGTTCCCCTGAAGCCTGTCATCCTTGAAGACACCATAGGCATTACAAGCACTGAAGATGCATTGATCGAGTCCTCGCCGAATCCTAGTGACAACGCACAGGCATTCTGCAAAAGAAAGCAATTCCCGCAATATTAGAATTCAAAACCCCGAACAGTAATGAAGTCAAGTCTCCTCCAGCTCACAGCACCTTTGCCTTTACTGCGATGGTCGTGGCCCTTGTCAGCACTGCTTGACCGAATGACCTTGCATCTTTAATTTCTGCCTCCTCCATTGGTTGCTTGACCAGCCTGTATTTCAAGTCGGGTAATGAAAACCCCAAATGAAATATATATTTATAATATTACAATCTTTTAATGTAATAAAAATTATATGCCACATTCGAGCTGACAATAAGACGGCAATTTTTTATTATTTTTTAATAGCAGTAGATTATTACATAAGATGAATTCAAAAGGTCATGTAATGCAACCCCAATAATATATATCTATATGTGTGTGTGGTGAGGCATCTCCCCCTCCAAAGAAACAAACAGAAATCCCTAGTGCTAACTCCGATGGAAATCTCGTCTTTTTTTTTTTCCTTCTTTAAACGGTAGCAGGCTATTACATAAGATGGAAGTCTAAAGAGAATAAATAGGTGGGATTATTTTATTTATTTTTTTTGGTAAAATATAGATGGAGTGTTGAATATGCAATTTCTCCATAAATCATGAACAATGGCATGCATAAAACCTGTTCATATCAGCTGTACTGCCGGAAGATGTTACAGCAACCAAAGATGAAGATGAATCCTTGGCTTCACCTCCTGAAAGAATTGATGCAGTTGGCTCCAATTAAACCCTTCATGCAACTTTTCAGTAAACAATAATATGAAGTAATATTCAACAATAACAGGAAGCAATACTCAAAGTACCTTTCGAGTCATCGGGTGCTAGCAAGGAAATGCCAATAAAAACAAATGCCATGCCCAGTAGAAACATCAGTGTCCTTAGTGCATCAAAGACCTTTAGAAACTCCTGTCACTAGGTTGCATATAAATGGAAAAAAATACGGTAAATGGATGATACATTTGATTGAGGGCTAACCTGGTATTCCTGAAAGTAAACAAACCCTGTACAAATAGAGAAGAAGGTCCAAGTAATCTGGAACATGGTACAATAAGGATTGCATCAAAAAGTGACAATCCTTCATTCAGTCTTGCCATCTGATACAAAAACTAAAACAAAATTAAAATCAAAATTGGTTGACGTCTTTTTTCTAAAATCCATAGTTGCAGGCAATGTTAAGGAAGACATCCCAAACCAAATCAAATATGCAAGTCATCTGGATTGAGAATTACCCAAAATCCTGCTGTACTGAAAAACAAGAGAAGCATGGAGTATGTGAACCAGCTATGAAACTGATAATTGCTTGTCATGGTCAATCTCAGCAAGTTAGACCTGGAGAAGAAAATGAAGGAATGTATGCATTAAGGTAACAGAATTTCAAAGAATAATAATTTGCAGCAAGTGTTCTCTCAGGGTCAATTTTGAACTTTCAACTTACAGTGATTTGGCAAACAACACTGAACACGATCCTACGGCACCAGAAACAACGGCATAGGAAAATGGCAGCAAAATGTTCCAATATGGGGTCAGGTCAAGTCCAGAAACAGAGAACAGAAGCTCCCCTCTCCTGGATTGTCGAGTTGGATGTTACAAAAAAAAAACATTACAATGGGTGGCCATAGTACATCAAGACAGTAAGAGAAGTGGGCAAAGCAACAGACAATTGCCTCTCAGATAAAGTCAGCCTTACTTTCAACAAGGAGAAAAATACCTCACCTGTAAATGTACTGGTTCGCAGCAACAACCAACATCAGAATAAAGCAATAAAGCAGGAATACAAGGTTGCTGTACTTTTCTGTTAACTGCTCAGGTGTGAATACTGCAAAAAGATAAATAATTAAGTAAAGCACTAGTTCAACTTCAGTCTCTCTTTCATAAAAAAATAGCGCGGATGCAGAGAGCAGGCACCTGATCAGGGTTACAACTTGGTTAGGTCTTCCTCATACAGGCCCAAACCCAGATTGTTTTGGGCTGAATTTTGCTGGATCTGCAGGCCTGCAGTCAGCATGGACAAGGCTTCTAGGACCTGATGGTAATCAGAATAGGCCTGGGGCTAACATGCCTAAATTCCAACAGGTCCATGATGGCAGGCCTGACCTGAAAATAATGACTTGTGAACCTGACCAAATGCTAGGAGGGTGATGCAGTCTACTGAGGTTATGTTCTCTAAATTGCTAACTCAAAATGACATGAATGTTAGAAACGGTATAAACTCAACTTAGTGCATAAAACTAAGCCGACCATTGCACCAACTTGATGTAAAAAATAAATTCCTCCTGTAGAAATTTAGGGACTACATTTCGACATGGTATCAAAGCGGGGAATGGGTCTAATCAAGTTGATCTTTGCCCGATCATCTAATCATGATTGTGTGGCTGATAGGCCCAAGCCAATCTCTGCCAATCGTCTGATTGCGATTGTGTGCCGGATCGTCCAATCATGATCGTGTGCAACCACATCTCTTGTTTTTGCCTTTGCAGCTGTGTAATTTCAGGGGACTGCACCCCTTCAGTCTTCACAGACCTACAGCAGCCAGGTGGGACGCTGCTGCATGTGGGTCACTCATTGAACTTGATTGCCTCCTATCACTTATCTTGATCCCATGGTTTTTCATCTTTCAACCACTTTTGCTGCTCTGAGATGTGATCCAAGTAATATTTTTCCATTACCACCTTGATCAGGCCATCCTCTTCTTCCACTCAACTGTGTTCACACCTATGATGCACGGATACTTCAAAATGGGCAATGCATCGTGTCGTATTGTATCCGATACTTCACTTTTTATGTGTAAAATCCGTGTCCTTGCCGTGTCTATGGCGTGTCCTTGCCGTACCCATGCCGTATCTGTGCATCATAGGTTCACACAAGGAGACCAGTGGTTATTCATCTTTCAACCACTTTTGCTGCTCTGGGACATGATCCAAATAATATTTTTTCATTACCATCTTGACGAGGCCATCTCTCCAAAGCTTGTTCCTCTTCTTCCACTTAACTGCGTTCACACGAGGAGAAGGCGAAAAGCATAGGTCCCTACTTCTCTTCTTCTCTTTCTTCGAGCAGAGGTGGAAAAAGAGATCACAAGAGGATTTAGTCATCTTGACATGGGATCAAGTGGCTTGACAAAAATGACGAAAATGTAAGGCTTGATGAATTTGTGGATGAAGGAGGTTTAGATGAATTTGTAGGACTACATTTCTACACTTTCATGACGATATACGTGAAGTTTGCATGTCTTTGCCCCCTAGGGTTCAGTTGTATGGGGGAAGAACGGAAGGTTTGTTGGTTAACGGTATTGTGCAAGCTTGACCAATCACTTCACGATAGTTTGGAAGGCTTCGCAGTGCCCTTTGGTAGGCTGGCTATAGATGGAGTAGCTCAGATCTTACGGCATTTGTAAATGTAGAAAGCAGTGTGTAATCATCATCTGTGTATATGTATATGATGGTAATAACTGGGAACGGCAGTGTTGCTATTGTGGAGTTTAAACATTATTTGCGAAATATGTTGATATTAAGAACTTAGGAGATTTTTTGTGCTTCTTAGGCATAGAAGTTTCCACAACCAGCAAAGGAATATGTCTCTCATAGAGGAAAGAGTTTTTTTTTTACAAAAACACCCCTATATTTTTAGACAATCTCAAAAAGGCCCCTGTATTTTACACTTTTACTAAAGAAAACCTAGTCTAGACAGTCAAATAAACAATCGTTAGGTTTTATAAATAATTAAAAAAATGCCCTTTATATGTACTCTCATCAACCGATGGTTTCCGAGTGTGTAGCATCGATGGTATCCTCATCTATGGGTTCTTGACGTGTATCTGGTCATGATGGGAGAAGAAAATTGACAGATTAATGCAGTTAGAGCGAGATCTTCACAATGCACAAAAACATCAAAGACGACTTACACTTCTGCTATTCCGGAAGCTATCTATCTCCGTTTGATTATGAGAGAGAGAGAGAGAGAGAGAGAGAGAGAGAGAGAGAGAGAGAGAGAGGAGAGAGAGAGAGAGAGAGAGAGAGAGGAGAGAGAGAGAGAGAGAGAGAGAGAGAGAATGCTAAATTCCAAAGCAAAGAGATCATCATCTCAATATTCAGATCCATCAATCTATTTCCAAATAACCCCCCTCTCAAGATTTTAAAAAAGAAGGCAGATTCATATATAACTCAAGTTTGAAAAATCAATGAGCATCAACAAGATAAGACCAGAATCCACATCAGGAATCAGAAATGATGAAAGTTCCACCAAGCCACAAAGCAAAATGAAGAAGGGTATAGAGTTGGGTTATATACGATTGCATAGAAAACAGAGAGAGGACGTGAGCTTCTATCTAGATTTGGTGACCTTTCCTATCCTGTTGTCTGGACTGAAGTAAAGGCATTGGAGGTAGTTGTCATAGAGGCTCCCAAGAATTTGAAAACTATGTGAATGACCAACTTCGGTTCAGTGTCACCAATCGCATCATCTCTCTTTCCCATAGCGATTCCAATCCCTGCGATGGTTTCATCGGGTGCCAACAAGCTTGATGTCTGGAATTTTGGGGAGGCTTTTAAAGCTCCGATCGACAAGAATCGTGATGGGTTTGTATCCTTTGTAGAGTATCAGTCTCCTAGTTAGACGATGGATTCACATTCTTCTTCTCGTCTTTTTCTTTTTTTCCTTCTTCTACACTTTCTCGTTAATTGATTTTCTCTTTCTTTGGGTGGCAAGAATTGGATTGTTTACACAAAATACATTTAAAAAAAAAAAATTTGATTGTATTAAAGACAAAAGGAATAATTACAGTCTAAGAGAACTATACTAAAAAAAAAAGAGTTGAGAGGGGGCAGGGGGAGGCAACAACAAAAGGAGGACCAAAGGCCCAAAAAAGCGGGCAGCAGCCCCAAAAAAAGGACGGAACAGAAGATTAACAAATAGAAACGATCAAAGAAGGCTTATTGACTCCTTTAGCCAATTTGTCTGCTTCCGGATTTGCCGAACGTCTAATATGGGAAAAGGAAATGTTCAACTCCCTAGACATATGAGCCATCTCTTCACTTAAATCTGCCAGGTACCAAGGAGCAGTAGAAGGGTTAAGAGCCCACTGAATGACGTAAGCTGAGTCTCCCTCAACCAGTAATCTTTGAGGATTCACGCGAGAAGCTTCACGCAGGCCAACGTTCAAGGCCAACAGAGTTCAGCCTTATTGATGGAGCAGAACCCCGCTGGACCCGAATAGGAGAGGATGATTCCATCTTCATCTCTAATAACACCCCAACACCTGCCTTTCTCGGGTTGCCCTAGGCACTCCCATCAAAATTGAGCTTCAACACACCCGGAGAGGGCGACCACCATCTAGGTGAGATACACAGATAGTGAGGATGTGAGAAAGCAACCTCTTTCCAATTGTGAACAATGGAGCTCACCGAGATCCCCTTGAAAAATGGCAATGGGGAAACCCAGTGCGCCACTAACAGCTTGATCACCCCTCACAGGAACAAAAGTTAAAACAATGGGTATATTAGTCATTTCCGCATAAAAAGATAACAGTGATGTGTTTCAACGTCAGGCTAGGAGAAGTTTAGTAAAATTACAAAATAAGGGGGCTTTTTTGAGGTTGTCTAAAGATACAGGGGCCTTTTTGTAAAAACCTCTAGAGGAAATATGCTCTTGATATGCTGCATGTTATAGGCAATTTATGACCCAACTTCTGGATACCCCTCTAGAAGTGAACAGAAAATTTGGGCAGATGATGGATCAGTACTGGAAGAAAACAAGTGTTCCAAAAGGCAATGTGGAAGCTCATTTACTTAACTATCACAAGTCCCTTTTTAGTGTAATCAACCAATACATGCATGCTGCATAACTTGTTTTATGGATGTCATAGGACGAATTTTAAGATACATTAAATGTTCAGTGGGAAGAAGAGCATTCTATAATGTCATGGGCATCTTAACATTGTAGGCTGTTTTGATGTGATCGGGGTGGTTCTATAAGGATTGACACTCCACGTCTGGATATTATACATCTATTGGAGGTAATCTAGCTCCTTGAAAGACTAAAAAGCAGCCAATTGTTGCACTTTCAAGTGCCGAAGCAGAGTATTGGGCTTAGTCAATGCCATTTCTGAACTACCTCGATTGAGACTGAGGAGCCATTGGGTTATTCAATGCACATTCCAATATCGTTACATTGGGACAATCAGGCTGCTATTCACATTGCATCAAATCTAGTCTTCCATGAGAAAATATAACATATAGCATATAGAAGCAGATTGTCATTTTGGTTGTAAGAAAGTAGAAGCTGGGATAATTTGCACACCATTTGTCATGTCAATTACTCAGTTCACAAAAAATTTCATATCTCTCGTGAAGATCACTGCAAAGTACATCCAGCAAGTTAGCATGATTGATATATGGGCTCCCGCTTTAGTAGTAATATTAATAGAAAGGGAGAATTTTATTTATTTATTTGTATTTGATTAGATAACCGTAGTTGTGATTTAATATTTTTTGCAACCCTTCTCTTTAGTTAGGCAAAAAAGGAGGATTCTTTCTGAAATTACTAACAAATTTTAATAAAATATGAGGGAGAAGTGCATGTTCATCTTGGGATTTGCGCAGATCGCTCTGTCCCATCTGTAAAAATATCAAAAAGTGGTCAAGTTGACCCAGAGATACCAAATCAAGTTCGCAAAGCAGGAAAACCTACTACTGCAGTAGTTTGAGTGAATCCAGTGAATCGTCTTAAATATTTCAGGCCTTTAATCCAAACTACAGGTGAAAGATACCAAAAGAATTCAGGCATCCAAGACCAGTCCACGAGATCCTTGAAAAACCTAATATAATGGGTTTCTTTCTAAAATCAGAGATCTGGGAAAAACAACCAACCATACAGTATTTCATGATCTTGATTGAAATTGATCCAAGAAAACTGTTCATGGGATTTATAGACGAGATTTTTTCTGTTTTGCAGTGGAAAATTTTTCTGGAAAATATGAATATCAGCAACTAGTCTTGTACCAAATTCTGGCTACAGAAAAATTTGATCATCACCATTGGGCCCCAAGAACTAGCACCATAAGAAACAAGAAAACGAAAGAGTCTTGATTGAAATCGACCAAGAAAACTGTTCATGGGAGTTATAGATGAGATTGATTCTGCTTTACAGTGGAAAAAGTTTCTGGAAAAAATAAATATCAGCAACTAGTCTAGTACCAAATTCTGGCTACAGAAAAATTTGATCACTATTGGGCCCCAAGAACTAGCACCATCACCGGTCAAGTAGGAGATAGCAATTGATATCATTATTGGAACCGGTCAAGTAGGAGATAGCAATTGATATCATTATTGGATACCATGATACACAAATAACTAAATAAATAAATAAGAAAGCAAAAGAGAACTGATGATAGAGATAGATAGAGAGAGAGAGAGAGAGAGAGAGGTTAATTTGAGATGTCAAAGTGAGTCTCATTTGAGATAGTACTGTATATAAATTAGTACAAGAAGCCACTTTTCATGGAGGTATTCACATGCTATAACGGTTCTCATGGAGGTATTCACATGCAATGACGGGAGTATGGAATCTATGTAATCCATGAGATAGTAATAAAATATAGTGGTACCTCAACTTTCCAAGAAAGACCAGGCCATTCCTAGCTTAGGAATGATCCAGCTTTTGTGGCCCTCCTACGATCAATCTAAGCTCCTCACGAAAATTTGTAGAGTAACCTGAAGCTGACCCACACATGACCCTTTACACCCTTATATAGACCCAGTAACAACTATCCTATTAATGAGTATGCGTTGGAAATAAAAACTAATTATTTTGGTCATCTTAGAGGACCCGAACATTAACTACATTCAACATAAAAGGTTGAACAATTAATTTTCCTATGTAACTCTTAAACTTCCCAGTTCCCACACACTCTTGAAAATCTAGTGCCAAAACACAAAGAATAAGGAAAAAAACTCTTCAACTCCTAATGCATTAACTCTTTGACTTCTTGACTGTTTGACTTTGCCACACTTGATTCCTCGACCAGACACTTGACTCTTAACCAACAAGAATACAATCAAGCTATTATCTTCTTATTCTTTTTCATAGAAACGACTCCATCACCATTCCACTTTATCGAACGGCTAGAATTAGGACAAGTTTGAAGCCCTCAAAACAGTACTGCTCTAAATCGTATAGCTCCCATTTCTTGCAAGGTCATAGGGAGACCTTTCAAACCCCTAAATCTCCCATAATTCACATGCTTCAGGTGGACCCCAACAGTCTAGGCCATTCCTGAAAAAAGATTCACAGTAATCCTCTTCCCTATAATATCATGTACACAAACTTAAGGTAATTGTCATGTGTACCATTATCTTCCACTTATTCTTCCTATTTCATACATCCGACTATAGATAATTAAGGACTGGAAGTCCTGTCCTTCCATCTTTCGGCTTAAATTGAGCCTATTACAAATAGACTTGTGCTGGGCATAGGTCCAGAACTACTCTGATAAACCCTTAGCAACTGAAATGGGCTACATCAAGCAGGCTTTCACCAAGTCCTTGGTTCATGGGACAAGCCTGGAAAATAATTCATCGAGGAAGTCCTGACCAGTTGCAACCATAAGTATGCCTTTTATAGTATCCTGCCAGGCATTATGTTGTGCCAGTAGCATGTTTAATTGTGAATGATAAGTCCATACCAGGCGACTGATGATTGCCAAAAGCAACAAGGAAGATGTTGCCAAGAACAATAAATGCTGTAGCGACCAGGACACTGTAAAAGCAGACACTTTAATAAGAAGTTGTGGAAGACAATAAAAGCATTACAGACCAGAAAAGGGGAAAAGAACCAACAAAAGCCACAATCTGAAGGAGAAAACAAAAGAGCAAATCAGGCTACAGAAAACAACATACTTGCCAGATACTGTCTTCTTAAAAACAAAATATGTGAAAGCAATATTAGATACAAACTGAATGGATCCCAGGGCTGCAAGAAGTGACTGCAAACAAAAAAAGAAGATATGGTGACAAGAAATGTGTAAGAACTTGATTATGATGTGCAAACAAAAAAGAAGATATGGTGACAAGAAATGTGTAAGAACTTGATTATGATGTACGAAAATTCCTAAATTTGCTACGTTGAAGTAAATGTCGCTTGAAGAAGTAAAAAAAAAGGAATTGAATTTAAGCAGCCTATATGCAGAGAGAGATTCCAAAGTACAACTGTGCAAGGGTATTTCAAACAAGATACAAATTCTCTGCCAAAATCAAGCAGAGTCAAACATAGTTCAAACTGATACCCATCCCAGCTCGATAATTAGAATGCATAGAACCCAGCCTGATTCATTCCAATTAGGTGGAACTAAGGCTAGTAGCAGAGTATGGCTAATTCAACACAAATAAAAAGGAAGATGGTTTCCACTTTTGAGTCGTCCGCGATCATATAAAATTCTTTTGGCCTTGTTGGGCTTTCACCATTGAAATAACAACATTTAACAAATTAACTGTCAATTATTGTGACAATTATAGTTATAAATTATTACACTTCTTTTGTCTCAAAATCAAGAACATAAAGGAGAAAATGGAAGAAATATACATAATGGAAAGAAGAAGAGAGAAAATCTAGAGAAAGAATTGAGAAGAAAGTTAGGGTTGGTCATGCTGCCTCTTGATGGGGGCATATCATCTGATTGATATCTGAAGGATCACTAGGTTTGTTTCTACGACAAGCAAACCCTGATCCACAATGCCTGGGTCCTTGGGCCCTTGACTATTACTTGGTTGATAATCATGCTCCTCACCACGTCAACCCTCCATGTATGAAGTCCAGCAATCACCTAGCAGGCTAGCAGATATACTTAAAAAAAAAAAAAAAAAAAAAAAAAAAAAAAAAAAAAAAAAAAAAAGAGAAAAAAAAAAAAAAAAACTTCTAAGGAATCAAATGCATCATATCTTGAGCAGGCTGGGAAGATCTTTCACTTGATGGAGTATGTTACAAGTGTATAATCTTCACTTTTAATATAGGAGTACTATATTTCATCTTGTTCCAATTTGCACCCTCACTTGTGAGTTAAGTGTGGTTATATTCTTAAAACTGTGATTACTCAATAAAATATACCTCTCCATCACACACACAAAAGCTTGCAAAATAATGTGAGTTACATTAAAACGCGCGCACACAAGCTTGCGAAATAATGTAAGTTAGATTAAAACCACACACAAGTTAGATTAAAACCCTTTATGGATTTTAGATAAATGTCAATAGATATAGAAACTACATGAAATTTAAAACAGTAGCAAGAGAATTGTAGTATCCATGAATGATATCTATAGTATTTCTCATTTCTGCTCCATGCTAGGATTTCTCATTTCTGTTCCATGCCCATTTCCGGATGCATTTCACACCCAGCAACTGTTCCAATTCATGCGCCCAAAGTGGTTAACTCTTTGAAAATTGCAAAAATTACGTTCCACATGGATTCAGTCATACTAGATGCAATGCAGGCCTACAGCTGAGTTGGCAAGGTTGAATCACAACCTTTAGATCGCTATTCCGTCTTGAGTAAACAAAAAAAGATAAAACAAATACATAAATGAATTGTATAATTTCTTATCAACTCAGCACTTCAGGTTAAAGTCTGCAGTTCCCTCTTGGAAACTGAGCAAGACACTGACAAACCATTCAATTGACCTCATGAAGGGCCAAATTGAACTCCAAGTTGAATCTTTAGAACAAGAAATGATTAGCAAGAATTGTGCTTACAGCTAACTTTATATGTAATGGCTTCTTCTTCCAACTTAATACTGACCTGGGCAGCATATCCAAATGAAATGAAATTGAGACAGTTGCCCAAAGCAAAAAAGAGAAAACCTGCAAATCAATAGAGTTAAAAATGTTAAACAATTACCAATACAAATCATATATTTGGACTAAATTTGATTTTACAGAATCTACAATACCATGAACCATAACTCATCCGCAAATATTGAAAGATTACCACCTATCCAGAAAATATAAAAACTTACCAAGTCTCCATGTCTGGAAGTGAATGATGGGTTTCAAGACGAGTTTGCCATTGGTTCCATCACTGTCTAGCATAGCTAGCCTCTCCCTCTACAAGAAATTAAACTAGAGATCAGAATCGATAAAAGCATGTTAAGAGGGTGTGAGAACATATTAATAGCAAAGGAAGTTTAAATCATTCTATTCAACATATTAACACCCTATGCCATAAAACCTAAACCAAAGGAGGTTTAGAATAGAAGTTTATGCTTCATATCGGCAACGGATCGAATGGAAAGATGGCACTAATCACACTTCAGCTGAATATATTCCCTGAACAGTCAAACTAAATCATCGAGGCTGGAAATATGAAACTGAACCCTGGTGTTGAGCCCATTCTGCAAGCATGGATCCCTATTCAAGGACACGTTGAAAGCATTTTCTATGAGAAAAAACCAATCCACAATCTGATATTCATGTAGAGAACCACAAGATAAGGTCAACCTGCAGCTGACCATAACAAATAACAAAGCACCACATCTCCCTTTCTCTTGACGAAATCTATGAGATAACCATGAATATTAGAAGATCTTAGGATCCTAGAAGCTTCCCTAGCAATTCGTAAAGGGAAAAATTCTTGTACTTCGCATCCAATTGAACAGTCTATATTTTATCAGTGTCTTTTCCCACCTCATCAGGCCTCCATTGCAGCCATTTCATAAGAGAGAGTTCTTGTAAGTTTGCATAAACTTTAGTCATCGTTCTTGGCAAATGGCAATGGAACAAACCATTCAATAAAAAAAGGCAGTGGAACAACAAATGGGTACCCTTGAGAACAATCAAACTTGGGAGTAGACGATTTACCAAAAGCCAAAAGCAAAAAAAAAAAAAACCAAGTGAAGAGTGGATGGGTGTACACTGTACACAATTAAGTATAATCCTAATGGAAGGACTGCAAGATACCAAGAATGGTTAATAGCAAAAGGGTTTGCACAGATCTATGGAGAAGATCATTCAAAGACATTTGCTCATCTCAAAGCTCAATTAAATTGAGGTGATTATCTCCATTGCAGCAAATAAAAGGTTGGATGATAAGAATACATTTCTTCATAGCAATCTTAACAAGGAAGTTTATACATTGCCACCACCTGGCTTCTTCGTTAATGGGAGGAACAAAAGGTGTCAGTAGAAGAAATCTTTGTATGGCCTTCAGCATTCCTCCTAAGGCTTGGTTTTGGAAATTTAGTGGAGCACTTCTTGACACTGGGTTCCATCTATGTGGTTCAGATTTCTAGGTATTAGTTAAGAGACAAGCACAAACATTATTATAGTGAGTATGTAGATAATTGTTTTGAGCAGAGATGAATAGGTTGGCATTTTGCCGTTGAAAAGCTAATCTAGATTTTTTATATAAAGGACTCAAGCAATTTATAATACTTTGAAGTTTCAGTCACATTGGAGAATATGTTTGTCGCAGCATAAGTATGCCGCCCTTGTCTTGACCTTCTTCATTCAACTAATACTTTGAGAAATAATCAGTTTAAGGTGAATCATAAGTTACTTGAATGGTGAAGATTTACTCGAGGATCGTTAGATGTAGCATCAATTTCCAGGTAAGTTGATTTACCTGATGATTACTCGGCCAAATCTATTCACAAGAAATTTGTGTGGTTAGTCAGCACATGCACACACCTCAATTCTCAAACCATGCTTCCAGAGGTAATTTGGCATATATTGCATTATGTTTAAAGTTTCTCCAGAAAGGGGGACTCTTTACGAGTCTGGAGGTCATTTAAATATGGTCAGCTATTCGTATACAGATTGAGCTAGCTCGCCAAATGATAGATGATCAATGTCAAAATTGGGCCTTATGGCTGTATGGGTGACCACTGACAACAGGCCAGTGCCTTGGGATTAGGATAGGTTGGATTGGGCATGAATTAAGAAGGGTTTTGAGGGTCGGTGCTCTGGCAAATTTGGGGCAGAAATTCAACTGTGACTGATGGGATATGCGTTTAAAGGGGAAGAGAGAAAGCGAAGAAGATGGAGGTAACAATAACAAGAAACAATTTTCACAAACAATGGCTCTGATGACACTTATCCAAGTAAGATATGGGGCAGCACCTAGTCTTATACAATAGTCTTCTTTGAGTTCAGTACTGAGGAGGGTTCCAACTTCCAATGGGGGAAGGATCAGATTCTACACCAGTCATCAGTCAAAACAAAGCAATAAAGAGCAACAATTGAATGCTTGATTTCTATTACTCTCCAGGGTTCAAACACCACAAACATATACATAAGAAATCTTTTCTTTGCTGCAAGTTAGAATTATTCCTCAATTTAGACAAATTTGTTCCTTTCTTCTCATACAATTTTTCCTAAAAATTAGCAACCTTCTAATAAACATCTGCGACATACTATATTGATCGAAAAAGGATGATCTGACTGTTAAATGGGGCTCATGGGCTGAGTTTTGCATTCCCTACTCTGGATGTTGTATTATAAATCAGAGAATATGCAACAAGATGAGCCATAGAATAATCAGAGAAACAATAGGCAAATAAAATAATGAAGAGTAGAAAAGCTGTTGTAGGGAAACAAAATATATGTATATATATAATACCTCATTGTGACCCAATTTAAGCAGGTTTGTCCCGAAATTAATCACAATACTTCCAAAAAAATTAATGAATGCTCCAATAACCCACTCTCCCATGGATACAGATCTTGAAAGCCTCCTATTCCCTTACAGAGTTACAGATATTGCATAACGCTGAATTAATGGTGCAATTCTCAAGCAGCTGCTAAGCATTTCTTGGCCCATCACTAGAATATGTAGAGCTCATTGCATAATGTGTAGATGCCTGCACACAGTTATTAATATTATCAATAAATTTACTAGGGGTCAAACTAACAAAAGTCATCAAGATTCAAAACTACACATGAAAAAAACATGAATAATAGAGAACTTATATGATATATATAGCATATCATTATGGCAGCCTGTCGTATATAAGTTCACCAAGTAATAATGCATCTCATCAGTTTGTAAAATAAAATCCACTGACTTCACTGCTTCATTCCTATGAAAAATTCCTTCGTAGACTTTCCAGCTGCTCCGCTCCACTACTCATTTTTTTTATCCCAAAACTTGGATACCAGAATGAAGTATATACTGCTCAGTTAGACATTTTGTTTGTATTATTATTATTATTCATTCATCCTCCAAAAGATATATAGCTCCACTCACAACTAGCCTACTTCAACAAACCATTAGATAGACAAAGCAGGAAACTGGTGGACTCCACAATGCCTCTGTTACGAGATCCACCAAAGTATATTCTACTCCGCTCTCATCGTGGCGCTCTTTTTCCAAGTTTTAATTTTTAAAATGGATAAGATTTTCCTTAGAGCAAACTTGCCCTTCCCCTCCTTCACCATGGTGCTCTCTGTAAGCTAAGTTTCAAATTGGATGAGATCTTCCTACAAACACACCAAACTTCTGATAAAAGATAGAATGTCAACTGTAAACAGAATCTCCAATAGATAATTTTGATTAAAAACAACCACACCTCATTGAAAACAGATACTGCCCTACCCGTGATTCAAGCATCCTGCAATCCTCATTCTAGGGGAGGAAAAAAAGGCAAAGTTGATAATAAAATAAGTCCACCAACAAATCTAAAATCCAAAATATGCAAGAAAACCAAACTCGACTTCGAAGACGAAGACTATTTGCATTTTCTAAACAAACACAAGATCAAGATTCAGAAGCTATCTCATCAAATCTCACTCAAAAACATCATTCTACGAACAAAACCACAAAAATCAGCACAACACACAACCACAAAACCTCTCTACCATCCCAATTCGGCACAAATTAATGTAAGAATCTATAAAATTCCCTTACCAACAACCAATAGCAGAGATCAAGATTCCCGCTTCGAATAACCGTCGATTCTTCTTAGATCGAGAAGAATATGGCAAGTGAATTGCAATTGAGATTTGGCTTTTGCGATCTGAGATTTAGGGGTTGAGAATCTTTCGGAGGAAGGAAGGTGAGAGACGGAAGAAAGAAGAAAGGGATCTGTTTGTATGAAGAATGCGAAAGAAAAAGTCAGTTCCTTTGGCCTTACAACAAAGTGAAGGGTGGTGTTTGAAATTGACGGGTTTCTTCTTTCGGTTTCGGGGAAATCGCGAGGACGAGATGAGAGAGGGAAAGAGACATTCCGACGACCGCTTTCCCTTCTCACCCTGACTCAACCGTACGCCAACGTATGCCTTATTACCGGTGGCGGTGGGAGAGAGATTTGTTTGATTTGTTTGAAGAAATATAATTTTGGAATGGGAGAGGGCTAGAGGGGTAGGACTATTAATTTGAGTACGTTGAAATGGGTACCCAGCTTCTTGGACCGGCCTGTTCCAAGTCCAAAAATTATAGAGATTTAAAAAAATGGGAGCCCAGCGGGTTGGATTTGGACAACCATTTTAACGTAAATGGGATCGGAAAGGGGCAAGAAAATTTTATTAATTTTTCATTAGTTTTCCTTTCTCTGTCTCTCAGTATGTGCTCGGAGATCTTAGAGCTCTTATAGTCTCACTGCTCACTAGGGCTATACATGCGCGGTTCCGATCGATTTAACATTAAAATCAACAACCAAACTGAACTTGTCAGTTTTTAATTAACCGATTCGATACAACCGACAGAGTTTGTTTCGGTTCGATCGGTTAAACCGTTGTTTTTTATATTATTTTATTTTAAATAAAACATTGAAATTTTCAAAATTATGATACCCCGTCCTTTGCATTTATTCCAATGTTTAGTGCAAACATAAAAATCCAACATTCCAGTGATCCATATAAAAGTTAATTCTAGTAAAAAAAGAGAGTTTGGACTAAATGCAAGCGCACAAAAATAAAATCCTAAGGCTAAAATAGTAATAAAGTAATACTTAAGTTACTGTATACGGTCAGTTCGGTTTAAACGGTTAACCGTGGGCTCAATCCGATAATCGACTAATGTAAGCGGTTTTTAACCGTTAACCGAACCGATCTACTATAAACCGATCCGAACCGCCCGGTTCGGTCTGTTTAGTTCGGTTTTGCGGTGATAACGGATTTTTTGTGCAGCCCTACTGCTCACGGCCTGTCACTTCTCATGGTAAATCATTCTTTACTTCCTTTTATTGTTAGTTGGAGGTTCTTTTAGTTTTTGCTTCTCCCGTTAATTTGTGCTTGTTTGGTTCACCAATTTATTTACTCATTTAATGTTAGTACTCTTTTAATATTTTCAGTGAGCTATTGTCCATATAAGTTACGATCTTCATTTCCAGTTTATTTACTCATTTAATGTTAGTACTCTTTTAATATTTTCAGTGAGCTATTGTCCATATAAGTTACGATCTTCATTTGGTAGTGTCACCCTTTCAAGTCTTATTGATGATTCTCATTCCCTTTTGTTTGGTGAGGCGTTGTTATTTATACATTTGTTAGAGGGTTGCCTACCCTGTTGAAAAGCAAACTATGAATCATGTTTTATTCCTTTCTATTTGTTTAGGGTTTGGTTTAGTGGACTTGTTAATGTCTCTGGAATTTTGTGAATGGGAGTGTGCTCCGTCAAATGCTAGTTTCAAATTGATGTTATTTCATACTACTTTGAATATCTAGAATTAGACTTCTCGTTGAGATATTAAAGAATGCAGAGTAGTTCATTGAATATATGTCATTAGCTGAAATGAAATTGTTGTGGTGGGTAGTTAGAGTTGGGGAGAGGAGGGAGAGGGAGGTACCTCTAGTTGATGGAACGTTTCAAATTCTTTGGATAGTTTTTGGGGTTTTGATTGAATGTTATGTATTTAATTTCAAAGAAAATCGTGGTTAATGAATTTGAGAAATCAATCAAATCCGAAGGAGGATTTTCTAGTTTCTAGTGGATTTAATGTTTTTTGTTGGAAAAAAATTTTAAATTTCTTCTATTAGTGTTTTTTCATACCTTGCAAGTCGAGTCGACTAAAATATCTATTTGGATTTTGGAGTGATCATATCAAAATTCTTCACTTTTCTTTCTTATGTGTCTCCATATGGTGTAAGTGAGTAGTCATGTAAGAAATTAGCTGAATTTGAAGCAATGGAGAGTAAACGAGCAGTGTTTTTATTTTTCTGTCATGTTGAGACAAGCCCGGCCTGGCCCCGCACAGAACGGGATTTGACATAAGCCCGTTCAATTTACGGTCTGGATTTAACAACCCTAACAAGCCCACCCTATATTCGGGATGGGATTGGATAGCCCAAGCCCGGCTTGACCCATTGACAGGAGTAGAGAGAGGATTAGAGGAATGGCAGTATGGGGCCCAGTATATTTGGGCCATGTGTGGCCCACATCAATCATAATTTCTATTGGCATTGCTGATCAGGATGCCATGTTATCCTTCGAAGGGAAAAGGAAAAAGAAAAAAGATGAATCTTGCATTTTTGTCGATCACCTCACTGTCGAGGAAATTTTATTTATTTTTATTTTATATAAAAATAATTTTAGCCTGTAAAAAAAAAAAAGAAACATTGGGCTACGGAGAAAGTCAAAATAATTTTCCTCCTTTCCTCATATTAAGCGAACACTCCTATCAGAGAAGAAAAATAGAGAAAGTCATCAACCTTTTAAATTTGAAGTATTTTCTTTGCCGTCTAAGATTATCTGAATTTTTTTTCTCCCTTCATGTAAAGAGCTGGAGCAAGTCTTGCGAATTTAACTATCGGTTACCTTTACTTAATAAAGAATATAAAATATGTTTAGAAGTAGCTTTGCATTTCTATTATTTATCCTCTCACAAATATTTGACACTCACACAAACTATCAAAGCCCAATAGAGCTGGAAATAGGGTTTGATTGATCCTAATTGCTTCCGTATAGAGAAAATATCCATGGAGTTATACGAATGAGTGATATGTGTTAATATAAATAAATTTCTTTTTAAAGGCTTACCATTAAAGAGAAATATCAGGATGTCTATGTAGAAAGAACTCTCACTCTCACTCTCACTCTCACCATGTATTTCATAGATTAATTCTAAAAAACAATTACAAGAAAATGGTTCCACCAAGCCGCCATCTGTACCACCAGTCATATGAACTCCTACAACTATAAGGTAATCGCAACTGCGACAGAGCTAATATTGATTAAGCTCATGCTCGATCATAATTATCAAAATAAATTAAATCAGAACTGAATTTTTTTAGTTTCATCAACCAAAAAATAAATATAATTAATTTTGATTTGTGGGATCAATATTATTTTAAATTTTAATTTATAATAATTTAAGATGCAGCTTAAGAGATTATATATATATATATAGTTTTGAGAAATTCAATCTAATGGTGGAAAAAGTTTGATGAGGCTGGGGCCAAATTATGGACCGTCATTTTAGACCGATGGATCTAGATTTTCAATTCTCTCTCTTCAAACTTTTTTTTTCTTTTTTCGACTAATCCATAAAATCAATCCTTGTATACGATGGGCCCAATGAGCCAACCCCTCAAACGCGTTTTCTACTCTGGAAACGCTAACATAATAACTGTCTAAAAAGGTTCTCCACGACCTCGTCATCCCTCTCTTTGATTATTAGATCCTTTTCCCGTAGCCAAGAAATCGGTACAGCGAAAAGCCAGAACCGCATCGAAGAAGATGGAAAGTTTCTCATCGATTCCTTTTTATTTCTACTTCTGTCATCTCATCCACAAAATCATTGACATGAAAGGGTTCGGTATTGCAGGTTTGCTTGGCGTGTTTGTTACCTCTCTTCCTTGTCCCAATTATCAATGCCTTGCCGCTTCTCTTCCATTTTCTCCTCGTACGATCCCATCTCTCTCTCTCTCTCTCTCTCTCTCTCTCTCTCTCTCTCTCTCTCTCTCTATTATTATTGTTGATGTTCTGACTGTGGATTGTGGATTGGATCGGAAACCAGAATAACAACCTAATATTCTTGTTTAAACATGTTTTTATTTGGGGTGTGATTTGTTCTGGATGTATGGAATTCATGTTAAAATAAAGTATTCTGTTTATCATCTACACCCATGTGTATATTGGATGGTCTTGATCTGCTTTTCCTCTTTGTGTGTTCAATGGGCAGATCATTTAAGGGTATCAAAGTTGTCCAAATCGTTGACACTAGGTTAAGTTGGGTAGGTGTTAATATTTGCATGATCAATTCAAAGTTCTGTGCCTTGGAACAATCTCGTTGTTACTGAATATTTTGATAGATGTTCTTTTTATAGATCCACTTTCTCCTACCAGTGCCAGGATCTTAGCCTAGTTTGAAAGGCCCACCTAAATTTCAAGATCTAGGAGTTACCGTCGCTCAAAAGTTCATTCCTCTCTCTCTTGCCCATTTGCTTCTGATTTTCTTCTATAGCCTGGAGTTGTTGTCTCAGCTCTTTTGTTGAGTTCTGTTCATTGGTTCTGCCCATGTGAAATGGAGCTGTATAATACTTGAATGATGAGAGCTTGTGAGCTATCTATGATACTGGTCATGGGCCTTGGTTTGTCTGCTAGCATCAAGGTTATGGAGAGTTTGACAAAGCGGGTGATTTCTATGCCCTGCTTCCCTGTGTAATGTTCTTCCACTGCAAGCTGTTTAGTGTATAAGCAATATACAGGCTGATCTTATGGGAACAAAACTCATATATAATACATATCACTTTGAGTTTGACCAGATGATCATAACCCTTGATTCTCTTAAAGTTTGACAGTTTTGCAGCTGTAGTTTTTCCCGTGATTTAATCTATTGATGGATAATCTTCAGGTTATTTTTAACTTATTTTGTGTCAATTCATTTTCTATTTTATTTTATTTGCTTTTTATGTGTTTTTTTTTTTTTTTTGTGGGTGGGGGGGGGGTTCATCTTTCTGAAGAATCTGTAAACAGGTTTTATAGTTTCACACGCACGCACGCATGAGGTAAAGAGCCTGTGACACAGTGGAAGGTGCTTACCAACCTTGAGGTTGTGTGTTCAATTAATGTCACGAATCAAAAAGAAATTATAATTGGAGAGAGAGAGAGAGAGAGAGAGAGAGAGAGAGAGAGAGAGAGAGAGAGAGAGAGTATGCCAGCAGTCACTTAATATAATACACACATCACTTAATATAATGCGCACCACAATTATTTTTATTTGGCACCTTTCATTGGTTTGAATTTATTTATTATTTGTTGGATTTTGGATCTTGATTCATAATGTTGAATCTCGATTCATCTTTGTAAACTTGTTTATTGCAGCTCTTTTACCCTTCTCTGGTGCTGGCTTCTGCAAATTTCCATTTGAAAACATAGTTCCGCTTCTGCTGTACACTGTGATTTTCATGGGCTAGTGTTATTTCTTTAAGTGCCTAACATTATTTTGGCTTGCAGGGAAAAATCTATGCACTTTTGGGTTGGGAATACAGGAGACCGGAAAGGGTTCCCCCTGCTTGTCCGTACAAGCCTGTTGCTAAGAAGGATGCCCAGGTAAGTTGATATCTAACTTCTTTGCTGATAGAAGAATGTTTCATATGTACACACGAGGAATATTAGATCTTGTTTCGTAGAAGATGAGTCCACAAATGTGGAGTTTACATGTGTCGGGACCCAATGATGTATGGAGTTTATATATTCACCACAGATGTCTAGCGCTTGGAGTTGTCACCAAGGATCAAAATAGCAGTTGTGGCGTACGTAGCGGCCAAAACGCTACGTAGCGGGCGATTCGTAGCATTTACGGCAATAGTAGCAGTGTGAATTTTTTAAGTGGTAAAAAAATAATATGAATATTGCATAACAGTCAATCTTGTACTTTTTTAGGGATTTGAAACCATTTAAGCGTAGAGAGTAGAGACGGCCTTAGGAAAGGCTATTGAACAGAAGAAATAGGAAAAAACAAGATTTAAAATTAAAACCGCTTGGCTCTACTAGGTTTTAGATTGTAGCGCTGCTATTTTCAAAATAGCGTAGCGGCCTCGACCGCTACGGCTAATAATGCGACATAGCGGGTGATATTTTGAACCATGGTTATAACCATTGGCAATCCAAGAATTCATCACACCAGGGGAGTAACTTGCTAAATGCATTAAAAACATTGAGAGGGAAATAGAATTTTCACTGAATTTTTTAAGTGAGAGACTACAAGGGGACTATAGAAGGTGGGATGACATTCTATCTATTAGGGGTCCCTTGAAGTCCATTCCTCTCCGTGAAATGATCAACATGCCAATCATGTTACACTAAGTAGGGTTTTCTTTCCTCCGTCTTATTGATTACATGTCAATCAATTTTCTTGCTAGATCAAAGCAGATATAGATGGGCCATTACCAAATTGGGACCCATAAAAGTGCAAAAAATTAATGTGGTTGAAGGGATTCAATCCCACAATCTTTACCGGTTGGGTCGGTACATGTGTACCAATGCCTTTTTCCTCACATATGTAACTGGTTACCACCTCCTTAGCTATGTAAATGATTCACTAAAAAGGGCGTCATTTACACACCATTTTCACACCTCTATACCTCATCCACGCATGTGACTTTTAAATGAGTGCAAACAAACATGATCATGCATAGGTGTTACACATGTGCATCATTTACATATTTAAATGAGTGTAAATAAAAGACCCCCTAAGGCTGGCATCCGCTAAGGTCAGTCTCACAAGAGTGACACGTGGTGGATGATGAATTCAACCAGGCAGAGCAATAAAATTTACTGTTAATGTTATTAAAAAAAATTGAATTCAACCAGGCATATTAGGTTTGTTTTGTTGTTCCAAAGACTCTTTGATTGATGAAGACTCAATTTGAAAAGGGATAGCAGTTGCTGTTATACAGTTCTTTTTATTAATAATAATAATTATTATTATTATTATAGATTTTTCCTTACTATGTGGTTGTTAGAAGAAAGTGTGTTTCCCAAGAATGCTTTATCTTGCATACACTTGTGTCCCAAGGAGATTGAAGCAGTTTATTGAGCAACAGTCAAGATCTACATTAATTCGCACAGTCCTTTCGTCGCATATATTGCAGTTTATAAAAAGTTGCTCAGTTCCTTTAAATTACAGCAGAGAGATGTTGTTATATGATGGTGTTGGAGATGATTGTCTGATAGTGCTGCTTTTTTATTACTTCTGCAAGGAATCTATTCATCTGTGCTGTTATGGGGTTATTATGAACCTTGGCACTAATTGTTTGAGGCGTTGTAGTAGTTTGACCTTGGATTATGTTTGGAAGTATGTAGTGCTTTTGTCATTTGTTAGTTTCAGGAAAAAACTCTTGAATTTGTGTTTATACTAGTTTCTGGTTGCTAGTGCCTGAATTGCAACCTTGCTTCTGTGAAGGTTTGGTCATTCTACTGAGACATCGGTGGAGAATTAAACCATATGCATCAAAGTTGTATAAGGGCTGTGCTTGATCTGTGGCTTTTAAGGTGTTGAATGTTGTGTATGCATCTTGTTGGTGATGCTGGCAATCAAAGGGGAGAGTTTGAACGGTAGTAACTAAGTCAGGGTTTTAAAAAGCGCGCCTAGGCTCAAGGCTCGTCAAGGCCCAACAATTGCGCCTCCTCAAGTGATGGGAGTCGAGGCAAGTTGAAACAGGCCCCAAAAAAGCCCCTGAGGCGCGCGCCTCAGGTCCAGGCTCAAGGCCTGCGCCTCTTGCGCCTTATTGTCACCCAGGCTTTAAATTAAAAAAGAAAGCGATGCAAAGGGCTAAATGAAAATTTTCTAATATAAATAAAGATGCCATGCCCTGCCCTAGTTGTTTCCTGTATCATCCAACGAAAAAAAAAAGGGAAGAGAACGGAGAAAGGCCAGCCAGCGATCCACTCCAGCCAGCAGCCGGCGATCCGCCTGATTAGCAGCCAGTGGGGCCCATGTTGAAATTTTGGGATGACCTGCATTGGCTGGTCTGGGGCTTTTTTTTTTTTTTTCAAACGCATCATCAAATCGGTGGGGCAAGAATCATATTTTGCTTATGCCATCACCGACTTAACCATCCATCAGTGGGGCCCATGCTGAAATTTTGAGATGACCTAGTATGGCTGGTCTGTGGGCTTTTTTTTTAAACACCATTAGGTTATCACCGATCTCGTTAGGTCCTCCTTATGAGCATCTGTGTTGTTCCTTTGACTTTGAAATTGTATTGGTTTTGATGGATTTTGGTACTTTTGTTGAATGTTTAACATTTATAGTGATGGATGCTTTATGACGTTTAGAAATTTTCTAATATTCCTTGCCAATTATCAGTCAGTCTGTCTGTCTAATTTGTTCTACTTTTGTTCTATTTTGTGAATTATCTATCTATACCAAAATATTTTTTTTTTATATACAATGTGCGCCTCGCTTCAATGAAGCCCGCACCTCGCCTTGCGCCTTAGCGACTAGGCCCCAGGAGACCTTAGCGCCTTGATGCGCCTCGCGCTTTTAAAAACACTGAATTAAGTTTTCTTTATGCATACTTGTTTTGGGGGGTTGATTGGTAATTTATTGGCAAATTGCTTCATCATTTGTGGTAGCCTCAACCAGAACTCAAATTTATAGATATTTTACCCACTATAAAATAAGAAGTTCATCTCGATAGGTGTATACTCTTTACAAACGAAGAAGGATGAAATGAAGGTTTAGGTCTTAGGCCTTTAAGACAAATGAACCAGGCTGTTCTGGGAAATGGATTTGGAGGACTGGATATGGGCTTGAGCCTTGAGCGCTTATGGAAGCAGGTTGTCATGGTATAGTGCACTGTGGTATGGTTGGGATGATCTGACGCTTAATGCTTACTGCTCGGCTGTGTAGACGGTATGACTAGGGAGGCTTTTTTTGAGAATGTTAGATTCAGAGTTGGTTCCGGGGATAGGATTGTCTTCTGGCTGGACACGTGGATTGGGGGTTGTCTCCAAACTGTCTAATTTCTGGATCTGTTTTGCTGTGCTTGTGATCAACGAACTTCGGCTAGCAGGTACTTGTCTAGGGAGGGAAACCAAATGGTGTCGGGACCGACCTATTGAAGAAAGCTCATTGAGGTGGAGTCCCAATTCCAAAATCCTCTCGACATTCTAGGAGATGTGTATATTCCTTATGAAGGAATGATGGAAGGATATGGTTGAGAACGGCGGAAGGTGATTTCTCAGTAGTTTCACAGTTATTATTAACAGTCCAAATCTCCTCTTCGAAGGGCCTGTTTCTTTCACAGAATTTCTGATGGGAATTTTTTATGTTGGGAATTCAAAGACATGATGTGATGGCTTGCCCCTTGGCATTTGAAAATGCTATGTTTCTTTGCTAGAATTTCAAATTCCAGCCACTTGAAATCAACCTCCTTGGCATTTGCAAATCCTCCACCCAAGACAACCACGGAAGAGCTTATGGAGAATTTACGAATTCTCTAAACATGATTCCCCTGAATTCTACTAAAGAAACTGGCCCAACTATAACAATCATCATCATCATCATAATTCATGTCTAGGTTGTGACAAAAGTTTTATGTTGGCTGTCAACCAACCGAAAGCAACCCTCCTTTATCTAGGTTTGGACTAGCAGTAAAAACTGGTAAAGTTCTTTAGTTGAGTAATGTTTAAAACTGTGATGCTTTTTTCAATGAATTCACTATATCGTGGAGTGGGCATCTCAATTATTTATTTTGTAGCTGCTTTTTGTTTTCTATAATATTCTGCGTCTCTCTCTTTCAAAATTTATATGTTGTCTGGTGCAACACTTCTCTCCCCACTTCTAATGGTAACTCCCCACCAATGCAACCACTCTTATCTCATCTAACCACTTAAAACTACTTTCTACTTTTCTGTTTTCCTTTACATTCCTTTCTACCCAACTTATATTCTCCTACTCTCTTTGCATCCTACTTCTCCTGCTCCTTTCCTACTAGTGCTCTCAGATTCTTGAATCGATTACTACTGTCATGGTATTTTATTTTTTTCTTTTCTTTTTAAAAAACTTACTTTTGTGTATAATGTGGATTTGCATATAATATATTTGCTAAATGTCTAAAGTTAATTATTCTTCGAAGGTATGATGTTTTCTTTTGATCATTGATGAAGAGAGAAGGATTTTGTTTAATTCATTTCTCTTTCAATTCCTAACTTGTTTGCTGTAATTTTCTCTCTTCTCAAATTGCCCACTTCCTATATCAAAGTCAGCCGGAAAATTTGAATCTTTACAATGATCATTAATTCATTTTTCTTTATATTTATTTTTTTAATGTATAGTTGTTTAATTCCCAATGCATGGACATACCCGTGCTTAGCTTGGGTTATTTTGCTAGTTTTACCTTAACAGAGATTAGATGGTTAGAGACCAAGTTCTTTTAAAGAAACTTGTGTTGATCATGCTTCTTTCTCGAAATATATGTTGTCCGGGGAAATTGGGCCATTTAACTTTAACATAGATTGGATGATTAGAAACCAAGTTCTTTTATTTTTAGATGTTCGTTTTTATACTGCTTCTGTTATTAATTTACTCTGTCGTGTCCTATTTTCCCATTTGTCGTGCATTTTTAATTGGTGCTACAAAACGACCTATAGTGCATGTTTGATATTGGAAAAAATTGTCGTGTTCAAGTTCAACAGAGATTAGATGGTCCTTGGCTGCTGAAGTTCTTGATAAAATGGAGAAACAGCATTTAATAGTTTTTAGCCCAGGTTATGTCCCTAGTTGTTATCGAGTTTGAAGTGGAATAACCCTTGACTCATTTGACTTGAAGGTAAAAAACTAAAATGGATGACAGGTATTCTAATACCAAATATGGCCTTAGCGGTTTCAAATGAGTGGTAACTGGTAAGGTACATCCGTAGCCACTAGACTCACTACTGACATTTTCTATGGTACTATTTGATGAACACTAATGCTTGACATTATTTTCCATGGAAAACTGAATATTATGGAAGTTAAAATGTCGTTCTGAATGATTTTGCTCTTATACATACTCTGCTAATGACCCCAGCACTTTGCTTCCAGTTTCTGTTGTCGATTCATTACAGAGGTTGTCAACCATTCACATGCTTTATACTCCTCACGTTTATACTTCCCTACTGTTTTCTTTTCTTGTCTTTGTGAGATCTTCTTCTTTATTTCTCCATTCCAGAAATGCTCTCTAATTTCTGTTATGAATGGATGTTAGAAATTTAGGAAATGATTTAGTGTCTATATTATAAATATATCAAAATCTGGCTTGCAGTAATGTATGGATCTATTCATGGCTTAAATCAGGGATTTGAGAAACTTCTTCACTCCTTCAAGTTGTTACAAACTTCGTTAACATTTATAATCTATTTCCTAGAGAGCATTTGGATTCACTGGGTCTATTTTCCAATATTCTGTTATACATGGCCAGGAAATGCAGTACAGTAGGTGAAATGTGAACTGAACTTTTTTCTCCATTCGCTTAATTGTTGCTGGTGGGTTTCAACTCTGCAGGTAGGGGAGGAAGCATCGGGGGATCCACATTCTATTACCAAATCAGCAACGGCAGCAAACGTTCAAAATGGTGACAAAGAAGACTAGAGTTTAAACATGAGGAATGCCAACCAGACATGAAGTTTACAATCCTTCCATTTAGTTGGGCTTTCAAGTAGAAATTCTGAAAGAGACAACAAATCAACAATCTATACTCTCTTTGTTTTTGTTCTTGTTTTGGGTAAAGCTTTGTTGGACACATGATTGGGATGTAGAACATTCTGCCAGGATGCTGTATTTCAATCTCTCTGTCATAAGTACTAAATAAGCAAGGTTTTTGTAAAATTCATGGTAGAAGACATGACAAATGAGGAGTTGCTTAAGGCATGACTGCAGATAGGGCTGAGTGGAAAGTAGAACTCACAAAAGGTGACTAAAATAGATGGGAGAACTGGAGAAGGCCTCAATGATACGAGTAATGAAAAAGTTTAGGGTGGTATGGCTACATTTGCCAACAGAACCTAAACCTGTTAGGTATTTCAAAGTTTTGGTTGACCTTTTCTTATTGCGTTGGCTATAGGTTGACATTTCTCACCTGATTAATAAATGAGTTGGACATGGTTAAACTTTGTTCCTTCTCTTCAACCAGCGAATCTAGCTTACAGTACCATGACCCACCAACCCAACTCAAGCCTGATCTGTTAATTAATGGTTTAGGATGGGTTTGGGTTGACATTTTAAACTAGATTAATAAATGGGTCGAGTTCGGGTTGAATGCCGCCCAATCCAACCTGATCCTGATGCGTTTGCCCACCCCTGTTCCAGCTGAGACCCAACTTGAGGCTCACTAAATTAGTTGGCCCTGGTCAATAGCAGCATGAAAGTATCTAGGGTGAATTTTTGTTCTAATGTTATTGATTGTGGGTTCTAGTTACCTATACACTGCAAAATGCAAGCCTAGCTCCCTACAATGTATGTTGGTCAAGCTCGGGTTCATTTGTAGGCATGGGATGTAAAAATGGGTTTCGTAGAAGTGAGTTTTACGTACTTAAAATTTACACCCGAATCGTATTTGTTTGGAAGTACCATTTTCACATGAGTATGTGTCAAATGATTCGGATTACATGCAATCATTACTCTTAAGTGGGTATATAGAGATGTGGCTCATCAAGTATGGATTGCTAAGTGATGAGAACGGTTCGTCAGAAGTTCTCACTTGAATAATGTCTAGGGTTTCAACTGTAGCAAAAAGATAAAAATAAAATAAAATAAAAAAGTGAATTCAGTCCATTGACATTAAAAGCGGTAACGATCGAGCAACTAGAGAAAGCAACACTAAATTAGGAAGGCTAGATGTGAGTGCGCATAACCTTGCTAATCTTGTATCTGCCATGAGAACTTTGTTATTGACCGTACTAGGCAGATGGACACCCAAAATAATATGCTAGCCTGTAACTAACTGTCTGAACCAATATATATATATATATATATATATGGAGTTTTCGAAAATTTCTTATATATATATCTCTTCTAAGCTCAAGTTTAGAATAAAGAAAGTTCAAGTGTGTGGTGGGGTCCACTTAGGGACCCATATGGGGATGAAAATGAGGGAATTTCAAGGACTCCGTGAGATCCTCCTCTGAAAAAAATCAGCTTTAATCGCGATTTATCGATCCAATTGTCCAATAAATTCGGATCTGACCGAAAGTTGGTGGACATATGCAATTTAGGAGGGTCATGTGTCTCCAAATTAGAATGCTGAATTTTTTTTTTTTTCCGGAGACTCTTAATTTCAGCAAACAAGCCCACCTTAGAACTTTCAATCACTAAATATGCCATAATTGTCCCAAATCTAAATCCTCCAGATGAAGGACTTAAATAAATTAATGATAGATTATATACTAAACAAAATTTTGATTGGTGGCCGTTTTCTCCATGTTTCGCATGTTCTTAATTATTGGCAAACATTCATGTGGGCATGACATATATATCTCTCTCGATCCAACTGTCCAGATCTACTGAAATCTTGGGGCATCAGCATCAAGCATAAGAAGCCAACGAAAGGTGAACCCAACACAGTTTCATTCGTTCCTTCCTTACTCGTTTATTTAACACTAATAACGGCAGGACTGGTCAGCGTTTTCTTCTCCACTCTCGCAAACAACAGCTGGAGATTCAAGAAGCCCTTCTTTCCTTCTTCTCTCGCTCCATCCATCATCAACAGAACCCAAAAGCAGATTCGACTTTCGAGATCTAAATCTTCACCCCATTGTAGCACAAGGAAAGATCTTGATTTCGTCTAAATGCAACAATGCTGTGAAGAAAGATCTCGATCTCATCTCTTTGGTCTCCCCGCCAACCTAAATAAGAGACAATCAAGGTTTGTCTATTACTCGAGTCCCTTTCATCTCTGCTTGCTTTAACTCATTCCATCCACATCTGTACCCAGGGGCGGACCCAGGTTATGTCCAAGATCAGATCCAGAATCTCCCAAAGAGTGGAATGGACCCTGGCGCATCATCCCATTTCTTAAAAGGCTCGCCCCACCTTAAACAGAAAAGAAAATTGTCTCAGATTTTTTCGACTCCTGCGGCCGATTTGCATGAGATCACCTCTTCGTCGGCCCCTGCTCTATCTGGTAGGTTTCAAAATGGTTACTTTCTCTTTCTTTCTAAGCCGGTCCTATACATTTGTAGTTTTTTGAGAACTAACTATTTGATGAAAGTCCCTGCAGAGATGTTAGCCTAGTTGGCTTACTTGATATTATTTTTTTACAAGGGGCTGGTGTTTCTCATGCTTGGAATAGGATTAGGATTTGGGTGCAAACTATCAAGTCTCTATGCTGTGGACATTTCATGAGCTTCAGCGTTTTACTTTATGGTTTTGACTTCATTATGGCTGTGGATATCTTATAATGAACAATTATCTTTTGAATTTGTGTTCAAGTATGGATGATCTGATGTGCACATTAGCTGTTTGTTAAAATTTTGCAGTGAATCCTATTATTTTCGTTTTAATTTTCATTGCATGGATGTTCTATTTAGTGCATGGTTGTTAATGGTTATAGGGGTTATTGGAGCAATGCCAACAAAATATACTTTTTTTTTTTGTTTTATGGAAAATCATTTAAGTGAGTTGGTGATGAACTTTTCATAATAAGCACCAAGCAATATCAGCATGATTAATGATCCTCTTTAGGTTAGGAAGGTTGGGAAAGAGAGTAAAATGAGGATAAGTTTAAGGAAGATTTCCATATTTCTTATAGGAAACTGAGGAAGGATTAGACTTTTTGTGGTCCTCAGTGCGGGGATTTTCTTTGGGTAACAAAATTTAGGTTTGGAAAATTATTCAATCAACAGCCAAAAGCAACAATCAGGAGAGAACAAATATCATGGACTTTGTAAGAGTTCTGGGACTCTGTTTAAACAAGGAACTCTTTTACATTGATGGAGATTTTCTATAATCCTTTCATTTTATTACAATTATATGTTTACCATTGTAATTTTTTTATATTAATTTGCTATACATTTTCTCTTTTGCCATGTTAATGTGAAGAACGCATAACAAAAGAATAATTGCCGTTTTCAATGGACCATTGTTCGCCCCACATGAACAAAAATTTTGGGTCCGCCACTGTCTGTACCGCCCTTTCATCACCACCCCATGAAAGAAAAAAGGACCAGAGTTCCACAAGTTTGTGTTGAATTCAGGATTTTGGGGAGATTTCTAGTCTGGGGCATTACGATTAAACCCAGATGAAATCACATGCTTGTGTGATTTCTGGTTAGATCTTAATCATCATAGTTGTGGGGCCCACCATAGAGGAAGCGTACCAATCATGGGGTGGGGTATCTTTGTGCAGGAAATGGCTAGTATCCCATTTACGGTGCCATGGTTTGAGGGCCTAAAAAGTTGTCCAAGTCTGTTGGATAAAGTTGGATGAGTGACAAATTTGTGCATCCAGTTTTTAATAGAGAATAGAGCTATGATTCCCATTGAGATTGAACTAGTTTGATATAATTCGCAAACAGTTGAATGAATTGGACTATAAGAATAATTTGAAAGAAGTAGCTTGCATTTTAAACTGAGTTAATATGAACTGTGTAACTATGATAATTAGTGCTTGATATCTCATTGACAACCAGTTTGTTAGATCAAGTAGTGATTGGATGTTTGCTGAATTGATGTTTTGTCAGGGATAATATCCTTGTGGAATGACAAAGCATTTGTTCCATTGTGCACATTTTTTTTTTCTGAAACGGTAACAAGAATTTCATTAAAAGGGAGAAGCAATACAAAGAACAAAGAAGAGTAGAAAGGTACAAGAGAGATGTACCCCCACCTACACCTCAATTACATCACAAAAGCCTCCCAAGGAGTACTCCTTTCAACCCCATATTTGGCAAGAGTGTCTGCCATATAGTTGGCCGATCTATGCTCATGTCGAAAGACAACATTAAAGCGAGAAGATAAGGCGCGGATTTTATTGAAGAGGAATTGGGATTTCCAAGGATTTGACTTCCGGTTAGACACCCATGAAATCATATTAGAAGAGTATTGAATATCGAATTGATCAAGCAATATTTCCCAAATAAAGGTCTCTCTTTTCTCTGTGTCACTTAAAAGAAATGATACAATCATTTTTGTAGTTATCTGTTACCCTCATTCTACAATACAGATGGTCCATAATATTTATTTATCATGTATCGCAAACCAAGCTAAGGAAATGACTCTTGGTGGACCTGCAATGAACCATAGTGATGCATATGTAATATCAGGCTGAACGTCTATCACTCAATCTTTCCTATCTCCTTTTCTTGGAATGTGAATTTCTTGGAGAAGATGCATCAAAGAAAGCAAGTGATTTGCTTTAGCATCTCCGAGATTTCTTGTAAAGATATGGTTCCAGGATAAACAACCAACTGATCTTTTAATGAAATACTAACATTTGCATCACATTTGATAACAAGACAGGCAAGGAGAACTAAATATTAAAAGCTTGATCTACCATCCAAATATCAGTCCAAAAATTCAACCGAAAATCATCTGATATTAGCTTGGAAAAGGTTTAGCAAGACATTTGTTGTTTATTCATTTCCATGTTCAGAATGGATCCGTGTTTCATAGAAGCATTAGGTGATGGAGCAGTGTTTCATAGAAGCATTAGGTGATGGAGCGGCATAATGAGGCCAATGTGCCACCTTTCAAAAAGCATCTTAGCCTTTATGGCCTTAATAAACAGAGAAATGAACAGAGTTTTAATGGGAATGAAAAGTCGGAGGAGGATTTCAAGATCTTATTAAGAGTGGGGGAACACATATCTAAAATTGATGAAAAAGAAAACCAACTTCACCTGAGGTTATCAATTGAAGAGATTTTCTAATTGATTGAAAGCTTCAATTCCTACGGGTGCCGAAACTTTCCACTCCATTAAGCACGGAAGGAGAACCAAGGACTTAGAAGCAAAAGCCTTAGAGGATTCTATCTAAAAGTTTCTAGGAAAATGTGTCAAATTGAACATTGCAATTGTCAAACTCCAGACACCCCTAAAGCTCCATCCAATACTCAACCTTTTACCTTATCCACTTTTAAAGACGCTCACCATTTTATTTGACTTATCACCCACTTTAGAAAAATAGCGGACCCTTATTGAAACCCAACTTGTTTTCATCGATACATAGATCATCAGACCTCTGCACAACCAAATGGGTTGCTAAGCGCAAAAAATGCCATTATTAGAGGTGACTAGAGCTTTTCTTATGGGAATGGATGTGCCAAAGACGTAATGGGATGAAGCTATTTTTGCGGCTGCCTATTTGACTAATAGGATGCCTACTCCTACTCTTAATAACTAATATCCCCTCAAAGTGTTGAAACCTGATAGTATTCTATTCTCCATTCTTCCAAATACCTTTTGATTGTGTTTGTTTCTTGGGTTACTCTCACTCCTAGAACCTTGTCTATAAGAAAAACATTGTCTTGAGAGATGTAACCTTGTTTGAAGAAATTCTATATTTCTCTATTTGTGGGGAAAGTGTTGAATACAAAGAATTATCATCATAAAAAGTTCATAATCCCTTACCTTTGTTTAATAATGACTCTTTTCCAACTGATTAAAGAAAAATACTCATTTCCATCATCACCTTGTTCTTCTGAAAGTCTGAAGGAAAAAAAATAAAAATGGATACAAGTGAGAGAGAGAGAGAGAGTATTTTTCTTCAATGGTAGTGCTTGGTGTTTCTCTCTTGGTTTGCCTTCTCTATGTCAGTATGCTTTTTTCTATTCTGGTTTTGGTTGCATAATATTTTGTTATCACACAGTCCACGTGCGGAAACGACCCCATATTACTGTTATCATGGAACAAGGCTTCAATCCACGTTTCTGGAAGACAAATGACAGTGACGATTTTTTTTCTGTACTTATCAGAGATAGTCTGTGGTTCTTAGTTCTTACCCATGTCAAACAGAATTAATGTAATATGTTGCTCGGGGTACAAATAACTCATGGCATTCTTAAATAAATGTTCTTTAGCAACTCTTTTATATCTTGCACTGTTCATAACTATTTTATATTTTGTAATGTTCAACTAACAGAAAAATTTCTCCTCTCCATATAGATGTCTAATAATGTTGAAAATGCCAAAGGTGATGTGTACAAAAGCATGAATGTTACAATAACATCAGAAGTTCACACAACCTGGTACGACACTCTCATAACCTTTTGCCAACAAGCATCAGTTTATGGAATAGCAGCTGGATACTGCATATCGGCATCACTCCTGTCCATTATCAATAAATGGGCTATCATGAGATTTCCTTATCCAGGTGCCTTGACGGCACTGCAATACTTCACAAGCACACTTGGTGTCCTGTTGTGTGGGTCTTTGAAGCTTGTGGAGCATGATCGCCTTGATCTACAGATAATGTGGAGATTTCTACCTGCTGCCATCATTTTCTATCTCTCCCTCTTCACAAACAGTGAACTACTGCTCCATGCGAACGTCGACACCTTCATTGTCTTCCGGTCGGCTGTCCCTATTTTTGTTGCCATAGGAGAAACTGTCTACCTAAACCAGCCTTGGCCATCATTGAAGACATGGCTTTCGCTTGCCACCATCTTTGGGGGCAGTGTGATGTATGTCTTGACAGATTATCAGTTCACATTGACAGCATATAGTTGGGCTTTGGCTTATCTTGTGAGCATGTCCATCGATTTTGTTTATATAAAGCACGTGGTAATGACTATAAGTCTCAACACGTGGGGTTTGGTGCTTTACAACAATCTCGAGGCTCTTCTTCTTTTTCCACTGGAGCTGCTCATAATGGGTGAACTGAAGAAGATAGAACATGATATTAAGGACGATTTGCCTTGGCATTCTTTAAGCGTGGTTTTACCAGTGGGTTTGTCTTGCATGTTTGGTTTATCCATCTCCTTTTTTGGGTTCTCTTGCAGACGGGCAATTTCGGCCACAGGTTTTACTGTACTCGGTATAGTGAACAAGCTCCTGACTGTTGTGATTAATCTAGTTATCTGGGACAAGCATTCTACCTTTGTGGGAACAGTTGGTCTGTTAATATGCATGTTTGGTGGGGTACTTTACCAGCAGTCTACAAGCAAGCCAAAGGCTGTCAAAGCAGCAGCAGCAGAAACTAGCGACGAGGAACACAGAAGCTTATGGAAATGGCAACCCCCCCTGGAGCAGATGATGCTGAAAATGAAAAGCCTGTTGACTCAGGAGAGGAGAAATGAGTTTAGGTTATGTTTGTTTTCATTTTTCATGACCAAGTTTAAGCAATCTATTGTTGTATTCTTTGAACATTGCCTTCAATGTTTTAAAAGAAAGAAAAGGACAAGCAGCTATGGTTCTATTCAGATCTCTTGTAGGCACTGTTGTGGTTTTTTTCCCATTTATCAGAAGTGATACAATAACCCCGTCTGTAACTCCATTCAACAAATCTTTAGAGCCATGCCTTGCAAAAAACATTCCGATATGAAGGGTTCTCTAGTCGCTACCTTCCCATTTGGTCCTTGTTTAAGAGGGCTGTGCATTTGTTTCCATTGTATCATTATCCCTTATTATAGGACTCCATTTCATGAAACTTTTTTTTTTCTCCCTTATTATAGGACTCAATTTCATGAAGGCTATTTTTTTTTCTTAAGCAAACAAAGCTCCCACGTCCTTTGTGATTTAGTTAACAGAAATGGAGAATCAGGTTTGATTTTCTTGTTACATTTGGAATTATGTGTGGTTCAAACCTGATAAGGAATCCTAAAAGGGTCTTCATTCCTTCTCTTAACCTTTCTGATCTCTTAATTCTTTCCAAATGGGAGGTGCTCTTATGAGAGACACTCTCACCTTACTATTATGAGAGATAAAGATGGGGGCCCTCACATCCATATCCAAATTAAATGTGAGGGCCCCCACCTTTATCTCTCATAATAAGGTGAGAGTGTCTCTCACGAGAGCACCTCCCTTCCAAAATAGAGGAGTTGTGCTGATTTTTTAGACTGAAATTTATTTGAAATGAGAGATAGACTAGAAGTTTTTGGGCTTTTGTGAGTAATTCTAGGACATATCAAGACCTAGGACCTAGGTACATTTTTTTTTTTTACTTATGGGGACCTAGGGCGGTTACTCGGTGAACACTATGCACACAGCTTGGTGGGGCCCAGCTCAAGTGCGGACCTAAAAATTCTTCATTGGAGGGGCCACTATGTAAGTAAACTATTTTGGGAGGGCCACAATTAAAAAATAAATGTAGTTTTTAAAATATATAAGGTTTTTCTGAATTTTTTTGGGTGGACCATATGTAAAATTTTATAAAAATATTGTAAAGAAAAGGGGGGTTTTTTAAATCTTGTGGGGTCGTGGCCCCTGCCAGCCCCCGAGTTCAGTTGATTCAAAGGGCCCTAATGTGGAGTCATAGAGAAATCATGCATGCTGGATATGGACCCTAAGGCGGAAAATGAAAAATGTGCAGGTTTTCCTCCTCTCTGAGGGGAGGAAAAGTTGCACATGCAGCTATAGAGGCGGAAACGTTGCAAATGCACTTTTACCACTGCTTAAAGCAACGGAAAAGTTGCACATGCTCCTTTACTTATGCAGGAGGAAGAGATGCAGTTTTGATCCCTCTCGCCCCCTTCATTTTTGTTTTACTTATGGGGACCTAGGGCAGTTACCCGGTGAACACCATGCACACATCGAGGTGGGGCCCAGCTAATGATCCTTCCCGATTGAACTATACATAGAGGACACCCCTGAATTAGGCTGATCCCCTTTTTTACGCCCATCATAATGGTCTGCACCATTGGGTTGACGGGTTAATTTTTAAAAATGTTGAAACCTGTTGTCCATTGATAAAGGGGTTATGATGATTACATAGGGCCCATTTTTTGTAACAAATAGGCCCCGACCAGATGAAGAGATCCCCACCTGGTTGCATCTCCAAGTGGGCCCCACATCAAGGTGTGCATTTAAGCTTTGTGTGCACCGGATAACCACCAAACAAGGATTTCTTATTTTAAGGAAGATTGGTGGTTGGACTTAGTCTCTTCTTTTAAGAAAGACCAGTGTTAAATCCCGTGTAAAACATGGGTTAACACATGCAAACCGAATAATTATTTCAAGTTAATATTCAAATTAATTATCGATTAATCAAAGATTACAAAATTTACTAGATGAAATTCGAATTTCTGGAAGAAAAGTTTCACCTTAAAAGGCAAGCTCGTGGTTATGCGCTGATCCGGACCACTGTAAAAAAAGAGGACATACATGGGTTTTAACCTAGTTGAAAAATAGCCATCTGACTTGGTCCTTATATCACTATTCTGCCAATACTTTCTTTTAACATCATAGAATCAGAAAACATCTAATTAATGATCTTGGTTTTTGTGATTACATCATCATATGTCTTATCCTGACATCAACCCTTGGCTAATGTAAAAGCTAGATTTGAAGAGTGGCTCCTGCGACTCAAATTTCAAAGACAAGTTTGATGTATCAATGGTGGGTCCCACTCAAAGCTAAAAGCCAATGAGTCATGTGCTTTTGTTCAAAAATACGTTTATCTTTATGTCTCCCTACGATGGGAAAAGACTAACCATGTTCCCCGGAGCACCTAGATCCCCTCTTTCTATCTAATGTGAAACCCTATCTCTCTCTAGTGTAAGAGAAGGTCAAGCCCTTTCAAGGCAAGGAACAATTCCATTGATTCTAAAGTGGCCTCAATTTTTCTTTTTCTGCTATTAATTATATGAAAAGAACCAACAACCTAATGAAGTGATAGATTTGAGAAGAAACAAGTGAAAAACAATAAATAAAAAAGAGAAAGAGAACGAGAGGGTGGAGTGGAAAGGCGGATCTATTCCATGGTAATGATATCAGAATCTGAAACCTAGATCCGGAGATTTAGAAACGTGCCGAAATCCCCAATGTCTGGAAATTGAAGAAGGGAGAGGAGCAGGGAAAGCATGGACCCTTGCATAGATGATAGAACAAAGGAAAAGAAGCAATTGATGAAGATGAAAGTCTGCTTCCTCAAAAGCTGAGCATTTCTTTGAGGAAGAGCGAAAGCCGTTTCATATGACGTTTCCTGAAGAAGAGATGTAAGTCATGTAACCAATGAAACGTTTTCATGGGAAGGCAGGTGTGTTGCTCTTTTCAAATTGGCTCCTGATGAGGATGCAGTTGCCGACGTGTAATGAAGGATCAAGAATGAGGTATAACCATTTTTCAACTTTTAGGTGAGGATTTAAAACATGGACGAGGATTTAACCAATGGTCGGGTTTAGTATAACAAGCGAGCCTCTTTTTAATACATGGTCGAGGAGTTGAGCTCTGCCATTAGGGCTTCGGCTTGGCCTTACTTTATGGATTGGGCACCTTGCTGTTTCATCTGGGATTCCTGATGTGGAGAATATACAATGACATGTCATGGTCTCGCCTACCATAACAACTAATGAAATTTGATAGTCACATTAGGCCTTGCTTGGCTCCATTTTTTAAAGATAATTCTACAATTTAAGATACTGCCAAACTCTAAGGGTGCCACTTGGGTGGCTTGTGTTGCGTTTCTGACTAAACTAAAATCGACTCAAATTCTAGAATGACCAAACCCAATTTCATTCAACTGGATTCAGCCTAAATTCTAGAAAGGCCAACTCACAACCCACTTAATGCAAGAACCCGTGGTTGACCTATTGGTTGTAGACAACCAAAATTCCAATCTCATTTGTGTCTCTTGTCCCAACTAAACTAGAGAGGGATAAAAAAAAAAAAAAAAACTAGTTTACATTACCATTTCCATAATAAAATCACATTCTTTGACAGGAACATCATGAAGTGAGCACCCACCTTTTTTAGCACATAGGACCATATGATCAATCTAATCTCTTCACTTTCATCCCAAGTTTGATATTAATTCAATTGATGTTGTAAGGACATGATCCTGAAAACCATATGATATTGATTTGTGACTGTAGCACTTATCACGAGTGGACGCCACCCATATGATCACTTCTCACTCACTAATTATACGCATTAGTTGTTAATTATTATTTTTATTATTTTTATTTATGGTATTGCATTTATTTGTTAATCATGTATGCTCATTCATTATTGTGGACTCAACCCTTAACCCATGGACCTATCCCAAAAGGGTCCTAGGCAAAAAGAACGAACAAAGAAAAGAAAGGAAGGAATGCCTACTGATGAAGAAAAGTTGTAAATACTGGTTTTCCGCTTTGGTGGAAAACCTCCAAATACAGCTTTTACACTGTTCAAATCGGTGGAAAACCTCCAAATTGAAAAAGCTGCGAATAAAGGTTATCTAGTGTTCATACCAGCAGAAAAACTGTAAATATAAGTCTACCCGACTTCATGGGTTGACGGTAAGCTCTACATGATGATGTAAGAGCATAAGATTAACAAATAAATGCAATAACATGAAAAAAAAAAGTAAACAATTAACAATTAGGGAATGAAATGTGACCACGAGGGTAGGATCCATTCATGATAGGTCCTACGGTCACAAATCAATATCATCTGGGTTTATGTGAATGGGTTGTTACAATGTGAGATATTAGATTTCACCGTGTATTTCTTTTAGCACGAGAGAAGTGGTTGGATCTTCATATTTCTTTCAAGTGTATGTAAATCTCATAAAAATTAATAGTTAATGCGAAATATCCAACAATCCTTGTCTAATTTAGATCCTCCTATCCTACACTTTCTCCATCTAAAGGTGGGATCCGTTGAATTTAATTGGGTTCCGGGTTTCGTGTAATGAACCGCATTGATGCACAGTGCACAGGAGAAAATTGTCCCCCATGTAAAGAATGAGGCCATTTTCTTTCGTCCAAATTGTCATTAAGTCGGTTCTCATTTATTAACTTTGGTTCAAACTTCATTCCACTCTGAGTGGGGCATACTATTTTATTAACATGTTGGGTCAGGTCTGCCTGTAATCATAGATGGGGCAAGGTTTGTTCTATTTAAGTATCGGGTAAAAAATATGGTATGGATTGAACATGTTTACTAATCATTGGTAAAGTCGTTAGAAGTAGAGCTTAACAGTTGGGTCTGGATCAAATGGGATTGCAAATGGGTATAAGATTATCCAAGTATTGGGGTCCTAGGGGTGCTCCAGGGTAGGGCTATCCCACTTTTGGGACGAGTTTTAGAATTTGGGCCAGGTACTGATCTAATTTTTTTGTCCTATGTAGTATATTGATTGAGCTTGGATTAAGTGGTAGGGCGAAAGGAAAGTGATGCATGTAATTTAGTGACTGATTTGCTAACCCAATACTTGCCCCAACCAAATAAAAGTAATGCATATGGGCTTTTTATTTCTGAACTCAAGTTGGAGTGGATATGCCATGGTTTAAATTCTCAGTAAATACGAAACGGTCTCGACCCATACCAGTACAACAATTGGTGGGAGTCGGTCTTGGTATCACCTAGTCAAGAAATCCCCAAAATATCAGAAAGCATCGGCCGATTTTCAAATTATGGGCCCTAAGTGATATACTAGCCAATCGTCCGACTATGTTTCAAGCCTTTTTTTTTTATATTTTTTTCACTTCTCCTATTCTAATTTTTTCTCTCTCCTATCAAATGAATCATTTTAAATGCGATAATATCAAATGAGAATTAATTTAAGCGATTAGTGAGTGAGAAGTGAACAAATTTTCATCCCGTTGACTCAGGAGAGGAGAAATGAGGTTAGGTTTTGTTTGTTTTCATTTTTCATGACCAAAGTTTCAACAATTAATATATTGTTGTATTCTTTTTAACATTGCCTTCAATGTTTTGAAAGAAAGAAAGGGACAAGCAGCCATGGTTCTATTCAAATCTCTTGTAGGCATTGTGGCGGTTTTTTCTCATTTATCAGAAGTGATACAATGACCCCAATTGCAACTCCATTCACTAAATCTTTAGAGCCATACCTTGCAAGAAAAACCATTGCGATATGAGAGGTTCATGTACATTTGCATTTGGAATTGTGTGTGTTCAAACCTAGTAAGGAGTCCTAAAAGCTTTAACCTTTCTGAACTCTTAGTTCTTTCCAAGTTGTGCTGATTTTTTAAGAGTGAATTCTATTTGAAATGAGAGATTGACAGCCTGAAAGTTTTTGAGCTTTTGTGAGCAATTGTAGGACAAATCAAGACTTAGGTCCTATGTTCCTCTCTTTCAAACATTTATGATGATCTCTCTGTATCTTTGTTATCCTTTTGATTTAGTAAAATTCTTTGTCCATGTACATAGCTTAAGTGGATAATCATGTAAAGCTGAACTTTTATTGTGAGGAACATTGTTTTCATCTTCTTGTGTACTATAGGTTTAACCGTGTCTTTCCTTTTGGGTCTGTCTTTCTGAAAAATTGATAGAAACTTATAGAATGGAATTGTCCTTTGTGGCAAGAAATTGAGGTGATCTGTGGAGATGGATTCTCTTTCAACTAATGATTCCTTGTTTGACAGATCACCCTTCTCAGATTTTTTTTTTTAATAACAAGGGTATCCCCGTGGGCAAATTAACCCTAATGCAGCCTACTAATATACCCTAATGTGGTTGCACCTTTAATAGGCCTATCTACAATCTGAAGTAAAGATATGTAGAACACAACATGGGCAAATTAACCAAACAAAGCTGTAGGCTTATTACAACCCAGTATAGGTGAATGCTTTCCTGCAGATGTTAAAGGCTGGCCAAATCTGGAACATGGACACAAGTAAATATGAACAACCAGTGTGACAACCCCAATCCAAGGTAGTCAGTTTGAAAGAGGGACCTGGTAATTCAGGGTTCAAGCCGACTGACACGATAAATGGGTCAGGTTCAGGTTGATCCATTGTTGTTAACTGACGCCAAGAGGATACAAACCCAACCAGACAATTTATGCTGTCACACTAAACCAACCTGAACCTAACCTGCTAATTCTGAGTTTGGGCTGACCTTTTAACTTCTAATGGGGTTCAGGTTGAAAATCCATTCTCTCCCCCCCACCAAAAGACTAGGGGATGTAAATGGTCTTGTCCATGGTGGAACCGAACCAGACCTGATCAAATGCATCTATCTGACCCAAGTTCCAACTCTAATGGACTGCAATGGAACTCGATGTGACTCGGTTATATGCTAAAATTATACTATGAAAAAAGGGGCAGAAATATTGCCAAAGACTTTGGTTTGCAAATGCATTCTCCCACCATCTGCATTGAACACTTTGAAGTACATTACTATTAATACAATATTCATCAAATTTTATCTATTTAGCTTACAATATCTCAGGTAATCAGAACTTCAGGTGCTGACCCATGCCCAATTAACAACTAGGTTCAAAAGGAGGGGTAATACCCAGGTTTTTCAGGTTGGAACCTTCAGGGTAATTGTCATGTTCCGACCCTGCTTAGTGACCAGCTCTGAAATGGGGATCAGGGGATGATGCATCAGGCTTCTTACGTGTAGATAGATACACTACTCAAAATTTAGAGGCCTAAAGAAATTGAACAGCAGTCTTAACAAAGAAATAATGAAAAGAAAATCCTTCAGCTAGTCTATTTCATGGAAATACCTGTAAATCCATTTAATCACTTTCGTCCATTTCTACAACTGGATAAAATCCAGACAGTTTCTAAACTTTGGATGATTTAAATATAGATGACTGCTAAAGTTGAAATATCCTCTTGATGTTAACATCAATCCAGCCAGTGAAAATTTGAATGACAAATGCCTCGATGGTGAGGCTCGCATAACTAGCTGTTCGGATCTCATACATGTGCCCTGTACAAGCATTCAAGACTACATTTCTAGCTAATCTGTTTTGAGCTCTAAAACAGAGTGACTGATATGTTAAATCAATACTGATTTGGGTGGAAGCTTATCTCCAGCCCACACTACAAAGGGCCATCCAAATGCATCCTAGAAGAGTTCCATGGTGATCCCATACGCAATTAACCATCTGAAAAACATCCATGAAATATAAATGAGAATGCCAAGGCATCACTTAAGATTAGTTATAAATTAATGGTTTAACACTTTAAATCTAAACTATTGAAAACAAACTTACGTTGAATCTAAGAACTCGTGTATGTTCCATGTGAACTCTTCTATTCCAACTGCAATGGAGTTGGACTTTCAATGTTCAACTCCTTGCACGTTTTCTTATTGTGCCCAGTTCCTTTGCACCTACTGCAGTACCGTGGCTTCAGGCTCTTCCTCACCACCTGTGCTTCAGCCCTCTTCTGCCTTGGCCGGCCAGGTGGGCGACTAAGGCGACGGAGAGGAGGCTTACAAATTACAGCTGGGGTGGACTCATCACATGCAGGCTTTTCTCCATTTGCAATTGGATTTATTGATTCTGAATATGTTGCACGGTAGGAGTCAACCGTCAAGTATCTGGAGCAGAAGTCATAAATGTTGCGGCCAGTACGATCCAAAACTGCAACCGCATGGATACACGGGAGACCTGAAATCTTCCACTGGCGGCACGTGCAATCCCAGGTCTCAATGTTGACAATATTAACCAGATTGTCACGGACCTCAAACACGGTTTCAGATGAGATCAGCACGTTCAGACCACGTGAGTTGAATATCTCAACCTGTAGCTTTTCTTCATGAGAAGGTGCGAGTGTCGTTGACCACGTGCTTGAAGCCTCTCTACGTGTGCAAATCATCTCCATTGTTTTACAAAGTACCATGTCTACCACTTGCAATATCGTTAAGTTATCTGCCTCCCGTATCCAGCTACAGTAGAAAGACTCCGCAATGTCTGACGAGTAACAGTTATACCGCTCACCTTTGAAAAATGCATTTGACCACTGTTCATACTTGCTAGATAATACCCATGCAGCGACATCATGAGAGACATTCCTCATGGTATGAATGCAAACATTAAAGTCAGGAATTCTGCATGTATGAGCAGCACGTTTGAACTCCTCAATCATTGCTTCTTTCACAGGCTGTGAGTAGAGCCCAGTCAACTGCCTTTTATAGTCCTCAATAAGATGATTCAGAGAAAACCCATGGTAGCTGTCCTGAAACACCTTCGGCACAGCCTCCTCCAAACCGTTGATCCTATCGGACACAAATGTAATAACACGATTTGCAGACACACTGGATTTCAACTCGCCCAAAAACCAGTGCCAATTATCGTAAGTCTCATCATCAACTATAGCAAAGGCAACTGGAAAAATACCATCTTCCCCATCCACTGATGATGCAGCCAACAAAGTCCCTGGGTATTTATCTCTTAAAGACATCCCATTGAGAAAAAGAAGAGGGCGGCAGCCATTCTCAAAACCATATAAGGAGGCATGGAAAGAGATAAAAAGACGGTGAAACCTTGACTCATCTGTCGTAGCTAATGTGACATTACTACCAGGGTTGGTCTCCCTTATCCTGCCACAAAGCGAAGGCAACTGACTGTATAAATCAGCACGCAAAGCCTGTAGCTGCTCCATGGCCACCTCCCTTCCTCGCCATACTTTTTGATACTTCAACTTGATTCCATAATCTCGTAAAATATCATTTGCAATTTCCCTTGGCTTATATTGTGGGTTATCTCGTAACTTATCTTTTACAACACTTGCTATCCAAAATTCCGTCGCCTGAGGATGACCATCTTTGCCAACATCCCCACTGCATGTATGCTCATCGTTTATCTTTCTTAGCGTGAACTTCTGCATTTTTGGCAATCGAGAGGCATGGACCCGCCATGGACAACCATCAGCTTTACATTTAACAGTTACACGAACGCTGTCATTCTTAAGATATTGTAGCACAAAACCTTTTGCAATGGCATACTTGCGTAGCGCAAAGCGGAACTCACGAGCACTATGGAATTCCTGGCCAACACCAGTGATAACGCTGTCATAGGTGCTAATAGCCCCTAATTGCTCGGCAGACCTGGTCTGCACAACATCACTGAAAGCAGGGGCGGTGCCAACAGAAGTGGTGATCAGGTCAGCGTCTGTATTCTTACTTTTTAATCTAGCTGATGATCTAGTTGCTGCCCTAGCAATTGCCCTAGTGGCCTTAATGGTAGGCCTACTTTCAGTTCTCTTAGACCTGCAAGAACAACATTCATTCGTGAGATCTTTCATGTAGAGAACAATTCATGGATCAGAGTTCAATACCCAGATATCTAACAACTTTATCTCTAGCCAAGTAAGCTGACTCGAGACTCGAATTACTTGACACTAGGACTCAGCTTGGTATTTAAAATATATGTATTATATAATATTTTACAATTTCATAATTAATTAATGAATCAGCATACAAACCTGAAATTATTTACCAGAGAAAGAAAGAAAGAAATGCACACAGAACTATCCCCCGTTCATATGTATGTAATATGCAGGGGCATACCCACATATATGGTTATGGGGGCAGTTGCCCCCATTGGACTTGGGTCTGCCTCCAAAACCCACATGAAAGTTCCAAGTCTGCCCCCAAAACCCACATGGAAATCCTGGGTTTGCCTACAAAATCCAACTGAAATCCTGGGTTTGCCTGCAAAATCCAACTATCTGTTTGGGTCTGCCCCACTCAAATGAAAATTCTAGGTCTGCCACTGTCACTCATATGCATTGTGTGTGTGTATGTGTATATGTATGGATGGATGGATGTATCTCCCAGAAATGAGTGCCCAATAGAACTTTTTTATTTCATTTATATTGGTCAAACTGAGCCAGCATAGTTATGCACTCAAAATGGTATCTCCACATTTAAAAAAATAGAGCCAAGTTCCTAGGGTAACTTACGAGTAAAGTCAACAAATGATAGAAGTATGATTTAAATGGAAAGTTATAGTACCTTGGGTCAGATTTAAGTGGAAAGTTATAGTACCTTGGGTCAGATTTAAGTGGAAAGTTAAATTACCTTGGGTCAACCTTGTTTGGGGTAATAGGAGTGACAACCTCTCCTGGCAATATGTAAACATCTATGGTATCTGAACCTTCATGAAAATCAACCATCCGTTGCAGGCCCTTGTCATTAGATATTGTGATAAGAGTTCGTCTGTTGGTTGGAAGGAAGTACTTGATGGATAAGGTACTTATGTCACAGTTCAAGTTATCGGCTAAATCTGACTTAAATTCGTCGAATGTCATGCTACGATCGACTGGTATTGCATGTGCTTCTCCACCGCTATAAAACATAGACCCATCATCGTTTGGCACAAACACGCCACCGAATTGGCAAATAGCCACTGGTTTACTGCTGGGCATGCCGGCTGCAAGAATCTATGACAATAAAAAGAAAATTCAACATCAGCTATGTGTCAAGAGACATCAAGCCTATAGAGTCATGTTTTAGTTAATGTCTGCATAACATGCATTACATACCTTGAAAATGTATTTAAAAATACTAAACAAAAATGAAAAAAATTTAACAAGTCATTCACATTTGCATTCTACATTTTGTAGTAAATGTCCCAGTGATGCATATGAATGGATTAACGATGGGTTCCTTTTGATGGGTTTAATCCATCTAGCTGACTACCTTAAGGACTGTCACTTCTTCAGTGGTCCCTTATCGCTAGCTCTGTCTCCAAGCAACCTTGGGCTAGCATTGCAATGGATCCTCCTATGGCCCATTCTTTAATGAACCGTTCTGTTGTCAATTGTCATGTGTCGGTTTATTCTTCTTCCATATCGTGGGCACAAATCCAAGCCCGAAATAGAAAGGTTTGGCTTCAGATAAGCAGCCATTAAAAAAAATTCCTAACCAAACTTCCAGTAGACTTCAAGAAAAGTAGTCATCAGCCAGCCCCACTTGGATGGGAAATGGTTCTGTATAAACTATAAATAGTTAAATACATCTACTATTATGAATTCAAGTTTTTTTTTTATGAGGGGAGGAGTGGGATAAATTAAAGGGTCAAATCAAGAGAAATGGGAAGTATTCATCAGCCAGCCCCACTTGGATGGGAAATGGTTCTGTATAAACTATAAATAGTTAAATACATCTACTATTATGAATTCAAGTTTTTTTTTTTATGAGGGAGGGAGTGGGATAAATTAAAGGGTCAAATCAAGATAAATGGAAACAGTAGGGGCTTAAGAGTAAAATGCACTAAATAACAAAAAGCTGCTCTTAAAAGACACTGAGTGGCAAAAGGCTATAATCGAGGAGTAAATTTTTGTCATTTAGTGTCTTTTACTCTCAACCCCTTCCTCTTCATTTACTCTTGATTTGACCATTTATTTTACTTCACTCCTTCCTTTATGCAAACAAACATGTCCGTGAAAATGAGTTATGTTGGATCAAGTCCTTTGTGTAACCAGACTCAAAACCAAATTACTGATAAGGAACTACATCCAAACCTGGGCCCGAATTGGTTCTAGGTCACAAGACCTGAGCCCATACACCAACCTACACCCAGACTCGCATAAAGGGCTTTGATTGAGGACCAAATCAAGCCCCAGCCACTTAGTTACTACTATGTGATGACCAATGGTAAATGAGCTGTGAGGTGACCACTCATAAGCGACGTAAATTACCCAACCCACAGTTCATTGTCCAAGTATGGCCTAGTTAGGCCAACCTCAGGGGCTGTGAGAAAAACTCATTAACAACATACTAAGCCTTATTTTATGTTGATTTTTTAATCTCGGGCCAAGACAGGTCACCTAGTTTTGCTTTTAGGTAGGCATAACGTAGGGCTGGAGCATTTGGACTTTGGCTGAGATCGAAGTACTTTAGAAGCCCATGGACCTACAATGTGATTCCATATCCAGCTCAAAAGAGGGCTTTGCTAATGCTCCAATTCAGCAGGCCAGGCTATGTGTATCAGATCTTTGCCATAGTGAGATTTGCCACATGTCCGGTTTGATAGCATAATGGAGTTGATGACTTAGTCCCATACTCCCATGACGTGACAATCACATTGCTTGGTTTGAGAATTGGCGTGGCATAGCAGATATGGTCCTTGATAAGCGGCAGAGCTCTAGATCGCCAGAAATTAGAAAAGTCTGCATGGGTGTCTCACTTTCACTCTACATCAAGTTGGTCCATCCTTCCCTCTCAGATGATACCAGGCTTAACTTTGGCTTGATTTAACTCCATTCTTTATATTCACGCATTTTTGGATATGACCCCTCCAGAACATGTAAATTTTAAAAGTTTACAATCTCTAAAAAGTCCTAAATACCTGCTTGCAAGCTGTGGGCAAGGAAGACAGAGATAAGGGAACGCTTAGGTGTGATCCTCATGCTGTAAAAAGATCCTGGAGAGATTTTCAATAGCTTAAAGGCACAAGGTTATTGATAACAAGACCGAGTAGCCACCTGATCCATCATTCACGTACTTTACATGCTTATACAAATATCAAACTGACAACTTGGGGATTCGCACAAATGTTATGCTTGTTTGGCTAGTTTTGAACAAGTCTTCATTTAAGACAGACCGTGTTATCCTTGTAAGCAAGCATATCTTACCCACCAAAGCTAAGAGTCACAACTTTCTGAGACATGATTATTAGAAACTTAAATTAAGTGTTAGAGGATGCATACAAAGTCAATGGAAGATATATGACAACACTTTCTTAACCTACAATAAATATAGAAACAATTACTATCATTTGAAGATTCAACAGATAAATTTTTTTTTTTTTTTGTGGGTGGGGGGGGGGGGATGTGCGGGATCACAAGGAGAGATAGGATTAGGAATGAGGAGATTAGGGGCATAGTAGGAATAGTACCGATTGGAGATAAAATGAGAGAAAATCGACTGAGATGGTTCGGCCATGTTAGAAGGCGTCCAACAGAGGCACCTGTTAAAAGGTGTGAAAGCATGGAGTTTGCCAAGAGTAGGAGAGGGAGAGGGAGACCCAAGAGAAGTTGGAAAGAAACTATTAAACATGATCTTGCCTACATGGATCTAACGGAGGACATGGCCCTAAACAGATTTGATTAGCGTCGTCAAATCCATATAGCCGACCCCACCTAGTGGGAAAAGGCTTGGTTTGGTTTGGTTTGGTTTGGGGGGGGGGGGCATGTCTAGTATCTCAAATAACTATTAAATGAGGAATCCGTAGTGAAATGGGTAATCATTCAATCCTGCAGGCATCCATCTAGAGAGAAGACCTTTCAAATCCAATTTTCAACCTTTTCAACACCGAAGCATGACCTAAAGCAAAATTCTTCATCTTGTTCTTAAGCAACCCACCAACCCCAAACCAAAGGAAGAACCCAATGAGACTGCCAAGACTACTCTACCAAAATAATTACAACTCAGCACAAGATAGAAATTATCCAACTAAAAGAAAAAGAACAACTACCACCACTGAACATCTTTCATTCTTCAAGATAATTAGGAACAATATTATGAACGAAGAAATTGAAGTACAACAATCACCAAACCATGAAGTCCAACTATACAAACAGAATCATAAACATCTAATGTGGCATTAAAGAAAACCAAGCAACCAATCTCCTTCGCCGATTAACCAAACTAAATATAGATATCCATGATGGGGGGAATGTTCATATGCATCTTTCCCTCACCGTAGGGTGAGGGACACTCCCCTTTTTGCACATGAAAAGTGCATTTTGTACCTCACCCTATGTACTTGAAAATTTTCAAAAGAGGAAGTGTCCCTCACCCTATGGTTGGGGAAAGATGCATATGAAGGTTCCCCCCATGATGGAAATATGATGTTGGGATCTTAGATTGGCTTGACACTCACGCGTTTGTGACTACAAAATCATGGTTGTGGCAAATGTTCCGCGAAAGAGAAAACTTGAAATTTCCTATAAATCATCATAATCATCATCAAAGCCTTATCTGATCTATCTAGGTTCACTTTTGTGAGCTCTAGTTTTCACTCAACCATATTAAAACATGCTTTCAATGACTCCATGATACACCATGCTTTCCTCGCAGTTACACTTGGTCTGTGCTTATTTCCTTTTTCCATATTCTGCGCGCACCAGAGTGAGAGAGAGAAGTGAGGGGGTGGGGGGGGGTGGGGGTTGGGGTGGTTAAAACTTACAAAACAGCCATGACCCTAAAAGATCCGCCAAACTCCAAAGCTTCCGACTTAATACTGAAACTTTCCACAAAGAGTCAACACCATAAACCCTAAATTTCCAGAAAATCAGCAGAAAACCGAGAAATTCATAAATTTTCATGAAAACCCCTTATTTTCGGAAAGCTTACAAAAGACCCAAGGCCTTGAAAGATCCGCAAAACTACAAAGGTTCCAACTTTAAAACTAAAACTTCCACAAATAATCAAGACCAGAAACCCTAAATTCCAAGAAAATCAACAGCAGACCAAGAAATCCATAAATTTTCAAGAAAACCCTTTATTTTCAGAATTCTTACAAAACAGCCATGGTCCTGAAAGATCCACAAAACTCCAAGGCTTCCGACTTAAAAACCAAAACTTCCAAAAATAATCAACACCAGAAACCCTAAATTTCCAGAAAATCAACAGCAAACCAAGAAATCCATAAATTTCAAGTAAACCCCTGACTTCAAAAACCCAGAAAACAAGACCCCCCACGAAAGTCCTGAGACCCAAACACGGCCACGCATCTTCAGAACCTCTAATCAAATAAAAATCAACAGCATCCCAATGGAATCCATTCGCAATAGTTAGCATTGCATCAAAGGAAGTCGATTGATGTTTTTCATGAGAGAATAGCGTACCGAAGCTCGGAGATTTGAGAAGTACGAGATCAGGGTAGCAAAAACCCTAGCTTCGGATGGACTTTTTTGGAAATAGAGGCTGAGAGGGAGGAGGGCGTTGCTGTTCGTCGAGGCCCGTTTGCATGTTGTTGTTTTTGTCCTTTCGGAAAGGAATGCGTTTTATGGACTTTTTAGAATAACGTATCGCATTGTAGGGACTTATCTGAAAAAGTAATCCTTAATCCTAAAAAGGTCTGAAATATGAGATCTTAGGATATTGCTGTTGGTGACATCAGCAGCAGCAGGGTCAAGATCCTAGTAGAATCCTACGGCTGATATCCCAGCTCCTTGATGGGGCCCACTGAGAAGAAAAACCTAAACATGTATGGTTTAATTATGGCAACTGGTAGATTGATCATTACAAAATATATGAGAGTTTTATAACATTTTATTTTATTTTATGTATTTGAAAAATAATCAATTGGATGGTGGGCTCAAATCTTATTTGAGTGAGATCTAAAAAAAAAAACCTATAAAGAGGATGCATTTATTTTGAAATATTAAAATTTTTCATAAGTAGGGCTAATCGTTTTAATTTATGAGGGTTTTACTGGAAAAATCCCCTTATAATCATTAAAGATAAAAAATGGCTCAAAAAGTTTCAATGCACTGCAGTGATCCTAGAGGCTTGAGTTGGCTTAATTTTTTCCAATTTTCCTCAAGAGGGGATATTGTCGCTCCTCGTCTTTTTACAATCGATCATATCTTATTTTTTCCCTTTTCATCTTCCTCCTTTCCCTCACCTCCTCCGTCGATCTCAACCCAACTGGTCCCGGGCACTCCCCATTGATTGCAATGCTTCCTCTTCCACTTTTTTCACAGCCTAGCAAGCATGATGTTTTTCCTAGTTGTCTTCTTCCTCTTCGTGGCCTACAACTCACTGGAGCAAATGAGGGTTTGTGCAGAACTCGAAACCCAACCCTATTCCACTATATGACGTTTAATATGTGAGGTTTGGGTTTGAGCTTGAGTTGGAGTTGGAGGAAGGAAGAGGAAGATTAAAAAATGATCAGAGGAAGAAAGAAGATGAAGAAACGAGCAGAGGAGGAAAAAGAAGAAAATTGAGCAGGGACAGTTGTGGGTGAGCGGAGATATCTCCACTTATAAATGTGGCGTTTATATGTAATAAGCGGCAATATCCCCATTCATGACGGATTTTTTTCCCATGGATGAACACACACATACGTGAGAGCTTAACCTTTTATGTTAGGGAATATCACCGCTCAATATATGAAGTTTATATGTGATAGGCAGCGATATCCCCTCTCATTACAAATTTTTTCCAAGGGATGAACACACCCATCTAAGAGCTGCACTAGAGCGGGGATATCTCCGCTCACATGCAATTGTCCCCGCTCGTTTTTCTTCTTCTTCCTCTTCCTTCCTCCTTCGTTTGTCTTTCATCTTCATCCTCCTTATTCTCCTAACTCCAACCCAAGCTCAAACCCAAACCTCACATATTAAATGTCACAATAGTGGAATAGGGTTGGGTTTCGAGTTATGCATAAACCCTCATTGATCTCCAGCGAGTTGTGGGCCACGAAGAGGAAAAAGACAATTGGGAAGAACCTTTGTGCTTTGCTAGGATGTGAAAAAAGAGTGGAAGAGGAAGCATTGCAATCAATGGGGAGTGCATGGGACCAGTTGGGTTGAGATCGATGGAGGAGGTGAGGGAAAGGAGGAAGATGAAAAGGGAGAAAATGATATATGATCAATTGTAGAAAGAGAAGAGGAGCGACGATATCCCCTCTCAAGGAAGATTGGGAAAAATGAAACCAACTTAGGCCTCTAGGACCACTGCTGTGCATGGAGACTTTTTGAACTCTTGTTTATCTTCAACGAGTTTAAGGGGATTTTTTTCGATAAAATCCTCATAATTCTTCATAAATGAAGCAACTTTTTTTTTTTCTAGTTGGATGAGTGGTCAAATGTTGTGAGACCGTCTTCCTGCCAAGGGATCCTAATCCCTAAGTAGACGTGTGAGATGGGATGCCCTTACAACTAGGTTGTGACATGTTTCTCAAATAAAACTTCTATTAAGACTCACAATTTTTTAATTTCAAACTATATATTCAGTGCGAAGGACCCTATGCTTAATGAGAGAAATTATAGTAGTTTTTTCATAAAATTAGCTTAAGTTAAATCTAATACATTGGTCAGCAAATCAAACAGGACTTTAAAATCTAATCATTTTTGAAAAAAAGTCAGAATAGTTGCATACTACCAACTATTTAATCATAGATAAATAGACAAGAAATCTGTTGTTCGTTAATTTTATGGCACTTGATGGAATAGCTAGCAATATCCTATTAATCTAAATTTCGTCATTTCCTTTTAAAACTCTCATGAGATAGACCATCCAACCGTTGTAGACTGCATTTGTGGCCTATTAATTTCTATCATTGTTCGATTAAATTTGCAATTACAGCAATAGATGTGAGGTTTTCAGATTACTTCCTTTTACCAATGTTTCTTTGGTATGTTGGGAATTTGTAGACATGATGTGGTGGTTTGTCTCTTGCATTTGCAAATGGAATGGGTCTTTATTAGAATTCCAAAATCTTATCCACCTAAAAATTTTCAAATGACATTTGGGAATCTAGAAATGGCAACGTATTTGCCTTTTGCTATAATTGTCCGAGCTCAAATTCAGAGGAGAATCCGGGAATTCCATGTGGTAGAACGAGTTGGACCTTTTAGGTTAGACCAATCAAGTAATTGGCTAGAATCAAAAGGAGTTGGTATCTCCTTTTGGTGTATCTCTACTCTATTTTGGATAGACACATCAAAATAGAGCAATTAAAAAAAGAGACATAAGAGAAAGAGGGTTTAGTAATGCTAGGATCTATGTTAAGTAGTTTTTTTTTATATTATAGGTTCAAAGTTTTTTCACAAATTTATCAAGATCTACAAGGTATCAAGTCTTGAAAATTGACTCCATGACTGTGCTCAAGCCTTCTAAAGAGATCTAACGGTTTGGATATTGTGTTTTTGGCCCATGCATTCCATAAAATGCTATTAAATGACTCACACATTTTTTTGTTCATATCTCGAGGTTGGTGATGATCTAACAGTTGAAACTTGGTCTCATAACTGAGCTTGATCTTAAGAACAATATTAATGGTTCGGATCGTGATTTACTATCATGGAAATAATAAAAAATAAAATGAAAAGCGTTAATGCTCATGGACAAATAAAAAACAAACACGATACATCAATGGTTGATATTTTTTACAAATATCTTGAGATCCACAAGCCATCAAGCCTTGAAAATTGACCATATAGCCGTTTTCATCCTTCAAAAGATATCTAATGGTCTAAATCTTGTGTTTGGGGCCCACAATTTTAGAAAATTGCATACAATGGAATGATGGATTGTTTTTTTTTTCTCACAACCTAGTGATTGGTGATAATCTAACAACTGAAATTTGGTGTAGTTCGGGCGGATTTAGCGACTGTGGACCCAGCCTTAATGAAATGAGCCAGGATCCTCTTAGTTAGTGTGCATCAAATATCAAAGTGACATGGAAGATTATAATTTAATAAAACAGCGGGTTTAAAAAGGTTTATCGGGTATTCGGGTTCTTCAGGAACCAGATTCGTCTCCCCGCCACAATAGTCTGAAAAACAAAACAAAAATATCTTCCCTATCTCCCACCCCCGACTCCCCCCTCCAAAAACCCAAAACCATTTCTCCTCCCTTCATCACTTCTCACTCTTCTCCCCCCCAAAACCCTAGAAAAAACCCAATGCACAAAACCTCTTCCCCTTTCCTCTCTCCCTCCTCCTAAAACCCCACCAAAACCCTCTTTCCCATCAATGGCCGCCACCGCATCTTCTCTCCTCCCTCTCTCATCACCCCACACCAAAACCCCTCTCTCTCCTCTTCTCCCCCCTAAATTCCACTCTCTCCCTAAAACCCTAACCCCTCTCTCATTCAAATCCCCCTTCGACTTCAACCGCATCAACAAACCCATTCCTCTCCACACCAATGCCTTCTACACCGAGCGCGCTTCTCCCGCAGCAGCGCCACGGAGAGAGAAGACCGACGCTGAGCCCGACGCGATTGCCGAGCTGAACGAGCAGATTCGCCGCGACTTGGGGAAAAGGCAGGCTGCTGTGCAGAGGCCGGCAATGGATCCGGAGGAGGCTGAGAAGTACATTCAGATGGTGAAGGAGCAGCAGCAGCGGGGGTTGCAGAAACTGAAGGGGGGTGGGGAAGGGAAAGGTGAGGGCTTTGGTTATAAGGTTGATCCTTATACGCTCCAGTCGGGGGATTGTGTTGTGCATAAGAAGGTTGGGGTTGGGAGGTTTGTGAGCATCAAGTTCGATGTTTCGAAGAATAATTCGGAGCCGGTTGAGTATGTTTTTATTGAATATGCGGATGGAATGGCGAAGCTTCCGGTGAAGCAGGCGTCGAAGATGCTTTATCGCTATAATCTGTGAGTTTATGTTACCATCTTTTGTTATTGTTGAATTTGTTTTCTTACTCTTTCTAATATTCACCATGTATACCTTGCCTTTTGTGTTAATATGTTTTCCAACTAAACTCTCTTTATAGCTTTTCTATCTATTTCACTGTTGTTGTTGCATCTTTATTCTTTAATGGTGTTACAAAATATGCTAAAAGATTGAGCAAATCAGATTTGATGAGAATTCATGTAGCTTGAGAGTTGAGACTGAGTCTCAAGTTGAAGAAGAAAGAGGGTTACCTTCTAATAGGAGGTCAAGGTATTTAATAGGGATTGGACCCATGTGTTAACCAGTCAAACTTTCGCATTTTGATATAGTTATCATCCACATTGATGTGTGTTAAAGCAACTTTCTTCATATTTTCCTTGAAATTGCTTTGAAGGATTAGATTTTTCATTGGACACTTTCCTAGGAAGTATGATGTTGTCGGTGGATAGGACTATGGGAGTAGCAAAATGACATTGTCCTCCCTACTCCTTAAAACCTTTAATGATGTTTGCCACTATGGTTATGAGGAATAGAGTTGGTTTTTGGTCCCTCTTGGGTTATCCTTCTAGACGAACATTTTTTTTTTGGAAAGAGAACCATGTAAGACATAAGAAAAGATACCATGGAAATACATTCTTTTACCCAACCATTTGTTTAAGAGCAAAACTGGTTTTGTTTAACCTGTATGAAATATCCCAGTCCTTATGATTGTCCCTTTCTATATCGACCTTTGATGACATGCCTTGGTAAACAATATGGTTTTTCTTTTGTGGAGCATTGAATGATCGAGTCATTTACACTTATATATAGTTAATGCCGTTTCTCCAGACACAAGGATAATGCATCCTCTTGTGGGGTTCAAATGTAAATAAAAGTGTCCCGCTGGATTCATGGAAAAATGTTTCCAAATCCTGCAGTGCCAGATGACGAGGCTCATTTGATGCCCTTTAATGCTTCAGACGGCAGAAATAATCGTGGAGGTCATGGTTTCCAATTTCTGTGAGAAGCATGCACTAGATTCCTCAAAGAATGACCAACAAAGTAAAATATCTGCAGCTTATTTATTTTATGGTCTGTTTCTTTCTGAAATACAGTTTTGGTGGAACTTCTAGCTGCAAGAGTTTCCTACAGTACACCTAAAAAAAAAAGAGTTTCCTACAGTAAATTTGTTTCCTCTTCCTTACGTCATGTTAAGCAAATCTATATTGTCTTTACTTCTTACTTCCTTTCATTTGAAAATTTGTATTATTTTAATCATGTTGACACCACATCGGAATTTATTGCGGGCATGTTACACTGCTTTACGTTGCGTGAATATAAAGACAGCAACATATAGTAGTCTATGGACACTTGAAATTATGTTCCTTTGATCCAGCACAGGACAACTGGTGTATGTAAATGAGACCAAATATGTAGAGGCAGTAACTTGACTGACAGAGAGCGAATTAAAGATAAATTAATTTACAAGATTACTACTGGAGTGTTTAGACTATGATACACTTGGAATTATGTTTCTTTTTGTCTTGGTAGTCTGATGGTTTGTACTATATGTTACTGTCTTTACAGTGAAAGCTTCTCGGTAAATCTCAATATGATTTACTATAATTGCAAGTCAATCCTGCAATTTCTTTATGTAGTTTTTAAAGATGCTGATATTATTGTTTGGTATCCCCTTATGTGAGTGTTACACATCTCTTCTAGGTGGTCCTTTCAGTTCTCCCATCAATTTTTTATTATTCTTGCAGCCCAAATGAAACCAAAAAGCCTCGGACTTTAAGCAAATTAAATGACACTAGTGCATGGGAGAGGAGAAGGATAAAGGGGAAGATTGCAGTTCAGAAAATGGTAGTTGGTTTGATGGAGCTTTATTTACATAGGCTAAAACAGAAAAGGCCTCCCTATCCGAAAAATCCTTCTATGGTTGAATTTGCGGGGCAGTTTCCTTTTGAACCCACTCCTGATCAAAAGCTGGTACAGTTTAAACTAGTTTGCATTTCTCCACCTTGCGGCAGTTGTTTCTGCTTACATTTTGCTTTTATTTTTGTAAACCTTAGGATTATTATATCATACTTTATTGTTTGGACAATTTTTACATTTGTGCACCTTGGAAAAGTTGTTACAATATTTATTTTTCTACACTGCAGGGCTCATAGTGTTGTTCCAAAATGCTAAAAGTATTGATTAAACATGCTATTTTTTGAGATTAGGTTTTCGTCTTGCAATTAACTGAAAAATGACAGTACTTGCAGAAGTATGAGGGTTCACTCAATATGTCCAGAAATTTGGACGGCAGTAATGAAAATTATTCCAATTTTTTCTTAATATGTGATGTGACCTGAAGTCTTACCTTATTGCGTAGAAAATCCCAGGGAATTCTCTAAAATGAGTAATACTCAATACTCAAAACCCTTCTCTATTTGACCGATGAATGCCAACAAGATTAAAGGGAAAATTTTACAGAACAACGATTAGACCAGCTAAGACCTATGGAGCAGAATGTTGGCCAATCAAGAAACAACATATGCACAAAATGGATGTAGCAGAGATGAGAATGTTGAGGTGGATGTGTGGTAAAACTAGGAAGGATAAAATTAGAAATGAGCGCTTTTGAGAGCATTTAGGGGTAGCAGCAATAGGGGATAAAAACTCTTAAAAAAGGGAGATAAAATTAAAGAAAACCGTTTGAGATGGTTTGGGCATGTCCAATATAGGCCAGTAATGACGTTGGTAAGGAAAAGTTTGGCTATGCAGGTTGATGGCCCACTAGGGGGAAGGGATAGGCTGAAGAGGATGTGGATGGAGGTAGTAAAAATATATCTGAAGAAGTGTAACTTATTTGAGGATTTAGCTCAAGATAGATCGGAATGGAGAAACATAATTCATGTAGCCGACCCCAACATAGTTGGGTGACGACGACGTCTCCGACCTGACTCAAAACCCTTCTCTAGAACTGCTATAAAGCTATATTCAGGGTCCAACCTGTTAAGAGAAATAAGGGTGTTTTCTATAATTTCAGAAATATAGTGAACTTATCTGTAATATTAGGAAAATACATTTACCAAAAAAGGGGGAAATACAGTTTTTTTTTGTAAGATTTCAAAATACAATAAACTATTTATCCCTGGCCACCCAACCTACGGCAACCAAACTGTGCAGTTTATTTTCCCAAATTCTTCTTCCTTTTCTCTATGTTCTTATTTCTCATTCTAGAGTCTTACATATTTCTCTGACAAAAACCGTATATTACACTAATCAAATCAATTAACATGGTAACAAAGCACACAAACTGACAGAAGCTTGCCATCGATGATATCTAGTGGAGCAGATTTGAGGAACAACTGGGATTTCTGGTGTTTTTACCCTAGCCGAGCCAGTGATTATGGTCCTCTGAATTGGACAAGTGGTGGATCTTGTGCAGCAGAAAATCTGAAGCTTGGATCTTGCATCTAATGGCCAGTTAAGGCATTTTTGGCTTTACTGCATCTATCTACAAATTTGTTGATTGCTTACACCATTAGAAATGATTTTTATTCAACTGAAAGCGATGTTCTGCTGCCCAAAGGAGACTTATGTTTTTTATGTCAATTGTCAGATATGAATAAATCTTCACTTTCTGAGTATATAATGATTGGTTTATGAAGGCTTATGGCCATGCAGTGCTTGTGTTTTCATCTAGGGAATGATTCTCTTGGTTATTTTGGATGTGAATGAAATAAAGTAAATCCAAGTATAATGAGAATGGTCATCAATAAAGGTCACATAGTATTTAAATCCCGTCCTACTCAAGGTAGGAGCAATTCCCCAAACGTCTGAATGAACGATGTCAAATGATGCCAAAGCACGAGCATTATGAACAGGAAAAGGCAAAATATGACTTTTACTAAGGTAACAAGTTTCACACTTTGATTGAGATAAAGAAGACATCATTTTATTATCAATGGTAGAATCCAAATAACCAAATTTAAACAAGGAAATTAAATTTGCATTGTTCACATGACCAAGACGTTTATGCCAAACACTCCACAATTTATTGAAGTTAGAAGAAGAAGCAAAAAAGGAATGATGTTCAATGTCCAGCAAGAACAGGCGCCTATGTTTACTCCCCGTCGCGATCACCTTCCCAATCTGTCGCCCTTATATAACACAACCAGAGGAAGAAAAGTGAACAAGATAGCCATCATCAATAAGTTGTCCTACAGAAAGAAGATTGGCTGATAATTTGGGAACAAAGCAAAACATTGGGAAGAGTGATGGGCTGGCCAGAAATACTAGATAAAGTAATGGTACCAACTCCCGAAATGAGAAGTTGATCACCATTAGCAGTGGTTATTTTCTCTTTTCCAAGGTAAGGGTGGGAATCTGTAAATCCATGTTCTACAGATGTCATGTGATTGGATGCTCCTGAATCTAAAAACCAAGTGGAAGAGGTAATAGGAGAAGAAAGGAGGCAGAGGAATGAAAAGCAGGATATGCAATATGAGAATGAGTTTGATACGAACCACCAGATATGCCCATAGACGCATATGCAGAAGTAACCGTGCTCTGGATCAGTTCTTGAATCTGAGCAGGAGTCATGGATACAGCCCCCGAGGAAGTGCTTCCTGCATCAGATGATGGTGCTTGAGCCTGGAAGGCAGAAGGATTAGTCTGTCGTGGCAGATTGGAGGGAGGCTTCTTGGGCAGCACCTCATTCTTACGCTGGAGGCTGCAGCAGTCAGCTATAAGATGACCAGACCTCTTGCAGTAGCGACAAACCAACTTCTTGCGGCAATTCTTGACAATATGACCAAAGCCTTTGCATTCATAGCATTGAGTGGGCTTCGGATTTGGGGTTGATAGAAGAGCAGAGTCAGTCGGAAGGGGTGTAAGGAATGCCTTGGGTTCGTCAAGAATAGCCCGCTGGGAGGTGAGACGAAGTTTTTCGTGAAGTACTTCTTGAAAGCAGGTATCAAGATTAGCTGACTGTTCTCGGTTCATGAGTGCAGACCGAACCGATTCAAATTGTGGCCGTAGATTCATAAGGAACTGGCTAATGTGAGTTTCTTCTTGGAGTTTAAGAGCCTCGGAGAGAAAGCCAGGAGAGACTGTCTGAATCAACATAGAATCCCGTTCAGTCCATAAAGTGAGGAAGCCATTATAGTATTCCTGCACAGATCTATCCCCTTGATTAAATTTTAGCAATTTCACTATCCAAGTGAAATTTACGGGCTTTGTTGGTTTGATGGTAGATTTTCTTAAGATGAGCCCACATAGCTGCTGCTGTAGTATAAGTTTGAAGAGCCACGGCAAGGGAAGAATCAATGGAGTCAGTGTTGTAAAAATCGGCCTAGGCGGCCCTCACCGCCGCGACTAAGGGCTAGGCGAGGCCAAGAATCGGGTGCACTGATTAATCCGATTAATCCCGCCTAATTCCGATTAATCCGACTAATCCGCCTAGTGGGCAATTCCGATTAATCCGACTAATCCGCCTAGTGGGCTTCGGTCAATCCGGCCCATAACTTAAAATTTTTAAAAGTTGAAATGGTCCAGCCCAGCCCAGCCCATAATGGGCTTAAGTCATAACTTGGTCCAGGCGTCCAGCACTTAAGAGACAGAATGCCCTCGTTCGTGCCCTAACTGAGTCAGAAACGAAACGAAAAAAAAAGAAGGAGAAACGGCGGAAGAAGAAGGAGAAACGGCGGAAGAAGAAGAAGAAGAAGAAGAAGAGGAAGAAGCGGAGGAAAACTGTCCAGTGGCTCAAGCCAAACTTTGCTGTTCATTTTGTTTCTTCAACCGCTGCGCAGGTACTGTTTTTTTTTTTTTTTTTTTTCTTTTCTTCTTCACTGCTGTCTTTCCTTCCATTGCTGCTGCTGTTGCTTTCTTTCTTTTCATTTTTTTCTTCACTGCTGTCTTTCCTTCCATTGCGCAGGCATCTGCTATTGTTGCTGTTTTTTTTTTCCTGCTGCTATTTTTTTTTTTTTTTTGCTCCTGTTTATTTTTTTTTTTTTTGCTCCTGTTTTTTTTTCCTGCCTTTTGCTTGATCTGTGATGACATAATGTGTGGTCTGACTTTGGCATGGATCTCAGTCTTCTTGATTTTTGGCTTTGAGCACAGAACCCATTTAGGGTTTTGATTTCCCGTTGCAGCGGTCTAAGTTGGCCTGCCGTTTTCTTGCTGCTGCTTTTTTTTTTTTTGCTTTGTTGTTGTTTTGCTGCTGGCCTGCCGTTTTTTCCAGTTGCTGTTTTTTTTTTTGCTCTGCTGCTGTTTTGTTGCTGCTTTGCTCTTCTGCTGCTGTTGTTTTGCTGTTGCTGTTTTTCTGCTCTTCTACATGTTAATTTGTTCTTGCTGCTGCTGCTATTTTTTTTTTTAATTTCTGCTGCTGCTTTTTTTTTTTTTTTCTCGTTCTCTCTTAAGTCTCCTCTTCATGACTTCATCTCTAGCAATCGAATCTAACCAACCAATTAACTCATCGGCGGCTTCCAACTCCAATACAATCTGCTTCTGTATGGCTACTTCATCGGCGGCTTCCAACTCCAATACCATGGGTGAAGCAACAAGTGATGCAAATATCACAAATGCATTGAAACGTGGATCTAATGATGTTGGGTGGGAGTATGGAGAATTAATTGATGCCAAATCACTTGATAAAGTCAGATGCAATCTTTGTGGGAAGAATCTCTCCGGAGGCATCTACCGACTAAAATGTCATGTAGTTGGTAGAACTGGGAATGTGAAGGCTTGTGATAAGGCGAATGACGAGGCAAAAAAGGCATGTAGAGAGGCACTAGATGGTGTTAAGATGAAAAAGAAACAGAAGCAAAGTGAAGAAACTGAAACTAGAAAGGAAGTTTCAATTTCTGATGGTGTTGTGGAGATGAATGAGGACATCCAACCCTTGCCAATTGATATTGGGCCTATGGGAAGATTTGTGGAGATTAATCCACAACAACACTACGACACTTCCACTACAAAGTTTACAAGGCAAGCCAATCTAGTAGCTTTGCTGGATAAGAAGAAGGTGCTTGACACACAACAATATATAGCACGCTGGGTTATCGAGAGTGGCATTCCTTTCAACGCCATTCAAAATGATAGTTTCACGCTAATGACGGAAGCTATTGGGCAGTTTGGTCCAGGATTACCTACACCAAGTCGGTATCGAATGAGTGGCCCATGTTTGAAAGCAGAGGTTTCGAGGGTTAAGAACTCTCTTAAAAAGCATGAAGAGGAGTGGTCCATATCTGGTTGTTCTATAATGACTGATGCTTGGACCGACCGTAAAAGAAGAAGCATTATGATCTTATGTGTGCATTGTGGGGAAGGGATTTCTTTTATTTCATCAAGGGAAGATTCTGATGCATCACATACGGGAAGCTATATATTTGAGTATGTGGATAAATGCATTGAACAAATAGGTGAAGAGAAGGTGGTCCAAATTGTGACGGATAATGCTTCCAACAATATGGCTGCGGCGACTTTGATGAAAGCCAAGAGGCCTAACATATTTTGGACTTCTTGCGCCACACATACTGTGAATCTTATGCTTGAGGGGATTGGTAAGCTTCCAAGGTTTAAGAGTGCGATTGATAAGGCAAGGGCCTTAACCATTTTCATATACTCTCATCACTCAACCTTAAGCTTGATGAGAAGGATGACAAAGAAGCGTGAGATAGTACGGCCCGGAGTAACACGCTTTGCTAGCACTTACTTAACTATGCAAAGTTTGGTAGAGAAAAAGGAGCAATTGAGACTTATGTTTGCTTCCGAAGATTGGGGTCGGAATTCACATTCTAAGAGTGCAAAGGGAAAAGTGGCATATGCGACGGTGGTTAGCCTTTCATTCTGGAAATCCTTGAACTCATGTTTGGTTGTGTTTCGACCTTTGGTAAAAGTCCTCCGCCTTGTTGATAGTGATAGGCCCTCTATGCCTTGGTTGTATGGAGAACTTGAAGCGGCAAAGAAAGAGATAAAGGATGAAGTCTTTCATGGAATTGAAAAGAATTACAAACCAATTCTAGACATAATTGAGAGTAAATCCAAAGAAAGACTTGATAGGAATTTGCACTTGGCGGGATATATGCTTAATCCATACTACTTTGCAAAGAATAGGGTGGAGATAGGAGAAGATGTTGATTACATGGATGCTATAGTCAATTGTGTGGAGAGGTTCTTCCCAAATGATATTGATACTCAAACTAAAGTTTTGGATGAAGAATTGGTGAAGTATAAGAATTTGCAGGGTATGTTTGGAAGAAAGCAAGCTGAACATGCTTATCAAACTAAAGGTGTAAGGTTATTTAATCCTGGTAAGTCCTAGTTGATGGTATCATAATATCATTAATTATTGGCTTGAGTAATTGACTTTCTTAACAAATGGTTATTAATTAGTCATTTTTTGTTAACGCTAGCTGCGTGGTGGAGTAATTATGGCGGTAATGCACCACATTTGAAGAAGATGGCAATTAGGATTCTATCCTTAACCACAAGTTCGTCAGGTTGTGAGAGGAATTGGAGTACATTTGAAGGGGTATGTCACTTACTTTGCAAGTCATAATTTATTTACATTGTAATTTAGTTGCTATGTTGATTTACATGATATTATAATGTTATCTTATAGGTGCACACTAAAAAGAGAAATAGGCTTGATTCTGAAAGGTTGAACAACTTGGTGTATGTTCAATTCAATTCCAAAATTCTTCATAAAAAGAAAAGAGTTGGTGATGAGAAAGATATCCTCCAAGCGGATGATTGTGGTAAAGCTCAACATTGGTTGGTTGAAGGAGTTGATGATGATGAGGATGATGTTGATCCCGTGACCGGAGCAACGTGGGAGGTACTTGGCCAAGCGGTGGGAGCGGATGAAATGCTTCAACCTAGGAGGAGTACTAGGACTACGAGAGAAATTGATGAGGAAGAATTTTTGTCGGAGGAGTCCTCCGAAGAGGACGATGGAGATGATGACTTTGAGTCCGATAAAGAAGTAGATGTGGCCTTGGTGGAAGAACATGATGATATTTTTGATGATTTATGATTTGATGTTTTTTGAAGTTTAATTTGTATGAAACACTAGCATGTTACAATGCTCTGCTACTGCTTGGATATGCAACACTAGAACATGATGATATTCTCGTTTGGTTTGATTTTGAGCAATTGCTTGGATATGCAGCTATGCTTGTGCCATACATGTCTGCAAGCCATTGTGTTATCTGTAAAATATAGCAAGCATTAGTCAACTAAGTAAGAGATGTGTTTTTTAAAATGCATCAACTAACCATTGATGTCTATTTATATTGTTGCATATATGTGATGACAAGTGTTCTAAAATTCTATGAAAAATAGTTGATTTTCATCAAAAACGCCTAATCCGATTAATCCCTGATTAATCCCCGCCTAGTCAATTAATCCCTAGTCCATGCCCACCGCCTAGCGTCTGCCTAGCGATTTTTACAACATTGAATGGAGTTCAGAATCCAAGTAATCACTTTGGCATTTTCCTTGGACCAGGTGGCTATGGCTTTGGAGTCTGTGGTACTTGTAGTAGAAGGTTTTGTAACTGTTCCATCCAGATAACCAAATAACCCCTGTCCTTCTACGAAATTCTTCAGATGGAAGGACCAGGCCATATAATTTTGCCCATTAAACTTAATGGGAATAACATCATATTTTTCCATGTTCTTAAAAATCAAGAGGAGAAGGTGTCACAGAGAGATAATGGAGACAATCAGCAAATCAATCAACAAACAGCAGTGCACAGTAGCAGTAACTGAGCACAGGGAGGCCTGACGTCCCTGTCGGCAGAGGGTGAATCCACACGTGGGCCCCACAGGGTGATCTGAACACAGATCAGAGTGAAGAGATGAAAGGAGAGTAGTTTTACCCAACGACTGGAAGTGGTCGCAGGAAGATCAACCCTAGATCAAGGTGTTTGGACGGCCGAGATGAAAACAGTGTGAGAAAATGGACTGAACACAAATGGTGATGGAAAACCATCCTCTGATGGGAGAAAAATTCCGAAAAAATCTCCACAAATATCAATAATGTTGGTCGACCAAGATGGGTAAAACAGATTGTGATCATCTCAGGTGGGCCGCAGTGAAACAGAGACGATATAGCAGAAATCGTCAAAAATCGTCAACTCCCAGCAGATGATCGATATCTACGTGTGCCCCAGTGGATTATCAGCGAGCAGATCAGAGGTGGGGGATGGAAGGACAAACTATTTTCGCAACTCCAGGCCAAAGTCTCACTCAAAACGGATCAAAATCCACAAAATTGAACGGCTGAGATGAAAACTGTTGCACAAAACTGAAATAGCACAAAACAAGGTGGATCTCCTACCTCTGATGGCCCATAAATCTTGAAAAAATGTTCATAAATAAGAGGAGAAATAGACGAACAATATGGGCTTCTTCTGCTCTGAAGATGATGATGATCACAGGTGGGCCACGTTGGATCAGAGATGATCAGAGAGGATCTGGCTGAAGAAAATGATCACCGATGACTACCAAGGAGATGATCAGAGATTGATATAGCTCTGATACCATGAAATAATCTATGATAAGATTATATGAAGAAGATGAATACAATATTGGGAGAAAACTTAATCCCACAAAGAGAGGATCGATTGTGTATTTATAGTTACATTATACCCTAATCAAGGGCAATCAGAATAATCAATAAACAATCTCCTAATCTATACAAGTAAAGAGAATAAATCTTATAATCTATACAAGGAAGTAAATATGAGAAAAATCAGCAGTGATGGGCTGGGCCTAGTGGGCCTAAGCCACATTATCTTCTACAGTGAACACCATCCAAGTTTATTAAAATCTGGTTTTGTTGATAAGAAGTTATCTAGATCAAGTTCTAAAGCTCAATAATAGGGTTCTTGGACTGAGGTTGTCATGGAGTCCTCGCGGGGGGGGGGTTCCATGTAATCTTCCCAAGCGATTACCCATTGTTTGATGAGAATGATTGTAAGGATTGGGCCTTCTCTACTAGGATGGAAATTGGAGGGTAGGGGCTAAGAAGCTTTGGCTATGTTGATGGCAGCATTGAAGAACCACCAAAAAAGGACTCAAATTACTCAGACTAGATTTATGGAAACATGTTACTGGTGAACTGAATTCAAAATTCAAAGGAGGAAAGCATTGTTGTTAGCTTTAGATTCTGTGATATAGCTAAGGAACTCTGGGACTCTATTGAGGCTACTTATGGAAAAAAAGGAAATAATTCCAGAATCCTTGAATTAACAAAGAAATTGCAGCTTTCAGACAAGGAGATCTTTCCATTGGAAATTAATATTCTAAGTTTAGAGCATTATGGTGTGAGTTAGCATTTATCGGGCACTTGAACTGTGTTGTGCAAAGTTGCAAGCAAAGCAATTAGAAGAGCAACATATATTTGAACTTCTTGGTGGTGTAAACCCAGAATATGAGTGTGTGTGCACAGGTGACTATTCAAGATCCTTTACCTCTGATTAGAACAATGTTTGCACTTATTAAAGGTGAGGAGAGTCAAGGCGAGTGATGTCAACAAAAACCTCTCATTCTCCCTCCATTTTTTCAGCACTTGCTAACAACGCTGCATATGGTGGTGCTAGAGATGTGGCTGTGGTGGTGGTCAAGATGGTCACACAGGTGGCCATGGATGTGGTCGTGGAGTTGAGTATTTTAAAGTGGGGGAGGGTAGGTGGAAGTCGAGTCAGGCCCAGGTCACTGGGCCAGACCCGTGGCCAATGGGTCAACCTGTCCCATTGGGTTCCCCAATAGGACTAGCTGCTGACTCTGGGGATCTTCAGTTAGTTAGGAACTTCAAGAGTTTTAGTTTGATACTTTGATTTGAATTTTTTTTCAGAATTTTAGTAATTTAATTACCTTAGAATTAGGAGACTTAGTTGGAGAAGATTTAAGAAATTTGAATTGCTTCAGGAAAGAAAGAGGGGGACGTCCACACCCACCCTATATGTACATCACTCCCTTCGGGAGGGATACTCCTTTTGATTATTAATTAAATCCTGATTTTCTTCTAATGAATTGCTTGTGTGTGATTTTGACTGCTATGGTGTATGGAGGAATCCATTCAAGGATTCGGCCAGCCCCATTTAGGAGCTTGGTCTATTTTCTTTGCAGATCAGCTGCATCATCCACGTAACTAGGTTACCTCCAACAAATGTATTGTACCCAGTTTAGTAACTAGCTAGCTGGTCTCCTTGTATATCTATCCCTGGACCTCTACCATGACATGAGCATTGGCTTACCATAGCGTTGTGTGCTGTTTCAGGAAGAGAGAGCAAGATGCTAAACCTCACCACTCTTCAACAAATTACTCCATATAAGAGTATCCGCCAGAGATTATAAAACTATCTCATTCCCAAGGGGAAAAAAAGGAAAAGAAAAGAAAAGAAAAAAACTATCCATCAGTATCACATACATAGGGTCATGTATTTTTGCCCACTTTTTTAAGTGCTGCAACTTGCTATGGTTAGAATTACTTGCTTGTTACTTGCTATCTTTTTCAGTCATGTTGACGCATCTCTTGCATCTAAATCGAAGAAAATGGTTTACCTTTCAATTTATTTGATTTGTATCCTTCCCTATTATTTTGTGCTACTTCTATCAGTATGTGGCATGCTTATTTCTTTGTTTGCTTTTATAATATTTTGTTGCACTGTACAGGCTTTTTGTGATGTTGAGAAGGATTTGACAGAAAGGGAAACTCCAATGGACAGACTTATTTGTGGAGATGTTGGCTTTGGAAAAACTGAAGTTGCACTTCGTGCCATCTTTTGTGTAGTCTCAGCAGGGAAACAGGCTATGGTTTTAGCACCAACTATTGTGCTGGCCAAGCAGCATTTTGATGTCATTTCTGAGCGTTTTTCTTGTTATCCAAATATCAGTGTTGGACTTCTGAGCCGGTTTCAGGTTTGCAGAACTTTCTTTCATTGATTTCCATTCAACTCATTCTTATAGGTTCTTATGTTGGATGCTTCAAATTTTAAACATGTGACATTGTATGTGTCATGGACACATTATCTCAGCTGTCAGCCATGAAGATATGAGAAATAATTTAACTGATAAAAAGAACAAGGAACTTGGCTGTCAATTTTGTTGCATTTTCTATGTACATGAACATTTTGTACTTTGCAGTATGAAAAGTTAATTAGTGTAGTGACATTTTGGAACTGCTGTGGTTGCTGTTTTTGAGCTTAAACATTTTGGGGCTTCATTTGAATTCTTCAACCATAAGTTTTAAAGATCCTTTGCTTGCTGTAATAGCATGTTTTACATGAAGTTACCGTTTGAATTTATAGTGGTCATTTTATTCAAAAGTTGTAAGCTATAATGCTCATGTTTTACACAAAGTTATTGGTTGGATTTATGACAGATATTTCATTCAAAAGTTGCAAGCACCATAAATTTCTATATAAACATGATAGATTGCCTCTTTTATGTGCTGCTCTTTCTAGTGGTAGTGACCTTTGTCATGCTTCTGAATTGCAGACCAAGGCAGAGAAAGAGGAGTATCTTTCAATGATTAAACATGGAGAGCTAGACATCGTTGTGGGTACTCATGCACTTCTTGGAAGTCGAGTGGTTTATAACAATCTTGGCCTTCTTGTTGTTGATGAGGAACAGGTGTGCTTCCTCTGCATCTCTTTAATTTTGTATGAAGAACGTTCGGTCTGGTTGAGCAGGTCATACCATTTTGTGAATTGGTGCTAAACAGGCTTGGGTTTTGCAATAAGGATGCAATTACTGCAAGTTCCTATAATAAGTAGAATGCAACTTGTACCAAAAAAAAGAGAGTAGAATGCAGCCTCAAATATATATTAAGCAATTAAGGGTTTCGATATATTCAACCAAGTGTTATCACCACCGTATCTATTGTAAACTTATGTTGATCTGGCACAGGTCGAGCCAGGCCCAAATCCACTGGGTCCAACCCATGAGTTATTGGGTCAACCTGACCTGACCCATTAGAATGGCCCACAAATCCTAATGAGAGGATCGAGCAGTATTCTATTGTGGGAAGTTATCGTATTTTAGATTTCCTTAAAGATTGTTAGTTTCTTATTTATTTTAGATTGATTGATTAGTTTCCTTATTTGATTAGAAGTCTTTAGAAAGAGAGTTTTAGTAGGAAAGAGATATTATTATAAATATGTGAATCCCCTTAAGGGATTGGTACCTCTTATCATTGAATTGAGAATTGAGTTTTGGCTTGATTAGCGTTTTGAATGTGCGTTCTTGGTTGTTCTTGGCTGTTTGAATCCATTTGGATTCAGCCAAATCCCTGCTGCGGGTTTGGTTTATCCCCGGGCTGCATCATGGTCCCTGGATATGCATCACCTTATACCCAAGTCTTTCAAGAATTACTTCCACTCAATGATCATATCCATTTCTTTCAGGCCTATTAAATGAACAAATTATATCTGATTCAAATGGAGTAAAGTTGACTATACAAGTGCCCAAAATGAAGGCTATGCAGCTCATCTGTTTTGAGCGTAGGGGACTTATTTCTAATAATGAAGTAATAAGGGTTGATTTGTAATTAAAGGCAAAGTGAGAGGGTGGTGGGGGTGGGTGTGTGTGTGGGGGGGGGGTTCTTTGTAATTCTCAGAAATGTAAGTAACTACATATTTGAGGGGTCACCCAGCCCTAAGTAACATAGCCAAAAACCATTCAAAAAAAAAAAAAACATAGCCAAAAACTCTCTTCTGCAATTTCTTGTTCCTTTCTTCTTTTTCCCTTCATTTTCCTCTTCTAGATTTTCTAAACCTTAGAGAAGGAAACCCTTAAAACTATGCTTTAACATGGTGTCAAAGCCAGGTCTAGGAGTAGTGGATTGTCTTACATTGAAGTTTGTCATTAGGGTTTTGGATTGGATTTGGAACTAGTTGAACCTTTTGTAAGATTGTTGGAGCAGTTGAATCAATTGCAAATCAAATCTGATGAACCTCTGATGAAAGAGTCAAATTGCAAGTTCTTTTTGTTTTACCTCTGGTTCAACCTCTCTTGTTCTTTCTCAGGAGAACCCGCTGACCTCTGGTTTCATCTCCACTAGATTGGTTTGACCTCTGCTTTTATTTATTTATTTATTTTTTCATTTTTTATGCGAAGCAGCCGACCTCTGCCTCGCTAGCGACGCTTCCATCCACAACTGAATCTAGGGCATCCAATTCAAAGAGACGAGAAGGAAGGAAAAACCTAGATCTAGATCTCAATAGAAATGTGACTAGGAAGAAGATGAAGTTGCAGTGCTTGAGTCCTCGGACTCTCTTCGATGACGAAGACAAAGACGATCAAAGGTGAAATATCCTTAGTGTGTCAGATAGTTTCAGCAAAACCTATACATATGCAAATTGAGCAGGATCGAAGACAGTGGTAGGTGGAAATCTGGTGTCAAGAGCAAGAAGCAACCTGTTGTGGCAAGGTCGTTCTGAAGCTGAATATTGAGTAATGGCACATAGGACGTGGATTATTGTGACTGAGAATTTTACTATATCAGCTGGGTTTATACATAAAGGTCCGATGGTATTACATTGCGATAGCACATTAGCATAGGAGATTTCAAGGAGTCCAGTTTTCCGTGAGCATACAAAACACGTTGAAGTTGATTGTAGTTTCATTTGCGAGAAGGTTGACAGTGAAGATATCAAGCTAGAATATACACATGCAGAAGAGCAATTAACGGATAGGGATGGCAATGGGTCAGTTTTAAGCAGGGACCTGCCCCGACCCGTTCATATTAGGAGCGGGTTTGGTAGTGGTTTTCTTGGAACGGGGCAGGTTTGGGTTTTGTTGATCTAACCTGCCCCGCCCCGTATATGTATATTACTAAAAGTATAAACAAAATTCATATGGTGCAAGTGGTGTTGGGGCATTAACTCAAGGCATGTGTGAAGATAATCTTGTGTGTTCGAACTCTACCACTCTTTCCCATGCATTTATATGTTTTAAAATTTTTAAGCTTTAAATCTGACTTGACCCTTGCCCAAAACGGGGTGGGTTTGGTATCATATACCAGTGACCTGTCACGGTGCAGGTCGGGTTTGGATGAGACAAAATTGAGACGCCCCATACCCGCCCTGCTACCATCCCTTTTCATGGATTTCCTTACTAATGCAGTAACCAAGAGACGACTGTCAAATGCATTGTCCAAGCTAGGTATAGTAGATATCTATGCACCGGCTTGAGGGGGAGTCCTAAGAAACGTAGTTTGACTTATTTTTTATATAGAAAAAGTGTGGACTGTTTTGTAATTGCATAAAAGTTCACGGACTTTTTTTTGTATATATGAAAAATACAATAAATTATAAATATAGTTGTGGTTCTTCAACCTAGGAAGACACGACCGTACTACTCTTTTTCATTATTTATTCTTTTCTCCTATTTTCTTTGTTTTCCTATTCTGGGGTTTTCTTATTCTTCTTGAAGAGAAAACTCTAGATTTCTCCAAATTCAGTTGTTTACCTGAAGAAAAAAATCCAAGATTTCTCCAAATCCAGTTTAACAACACCATATTTACTGGAGACAATACATCCCTTCACAATGCCAAGAAAGAAGATGCAACTGAGATGTCACCATCCGTAGTTCCCATCTGTACCCTTTCACCTATACTTTCAGCTGGAATCATAGTTGTGAATTTCGGTTAGTTTCAGCCGAAATTGATGAATAGTTTTTGGTCCGGACAATGGTCCGACCCATAGCTTCCTTGAAAAAAATTCAGTCCAGATTATTGAAGATTTTGGCCGAATTTTGGATTTCAAATCATTTGGCTTGAAATTTCAGATTTTGGATGAAACTTTTTTATCATTAAAAAAGCACTGAAGGCTTTGTGTATCCAGATTTGCCTTTTCTTTTCCTTGTACCCTCTAATAGGCCCATTTAAGGAATATTTAAACCTCTAAAAATTACTCATTTGGCATGTAGAAATAACACAGTGCATTATTGATTTGAATAAATTAGATGTATAATTTATATGTTATATTGAAATTTAATATTTTTATATAATTCTACATATATATATATTTATATATCCCGAAATGTTTCGTTGAAATTCCGAATCAGGCAAAATGTTTCGGTTTGGACTTTGGAGGCCAAACCGAAATGGGGTTTGAAACGAAATTCTGAACAATGGCTGAAATGCAAACATCATTCAATAAAGCAAACATATCGTGAAATTGGCCTTCTTCCTCCTTAGTAAGGTTTCATATAAAATTAGGACCCCAAGCCACTTGACGATTGCACTATATGGTTAGAACCATTCTACTAAACATTGAGGCTGATTACCTTTTCAACAAGGAGGTGCCATCTAACCTTAATAGTTCTTTGTGAAATCTATCATCAGTTGGTGACATATTTCCAGAGGCTATTGACAAGTAGATAATGTTTCATGACTGCATAGGCAAGCTGGAGATGCTAGGCAGGTGTTGGAAGATGAGGGTATATTAGTAATTTATCTAGTGAAGAACGCGATATTCATATTTTAAAGGGCCTGTTATTCTTTTTTCCAATTTATATAAACTTAACAGATTAATTGTAAGTCAAACCCTAAGATGACTCACATGACTTTCTCCCAAAAACTCTTATCCTCTTTGCTCTTTTTTTTCTTTTCGATTTAATACTTTTGTCTGTCATATTTTAGCAATTCTTTTCTTCTAATAACCTCAAAAGTACCAGTTAGCTGTAGGTTAGACTGGTCCTATCAAGCTTCTGCCCAACCACTGTAGTTGCACCCCCTCCATTTATATGCACAACTCTCCCTCCCTCTCTCTCTCTCTCTCTCTCTCTCTCTGAGTGCGTGTGTTAAATAGATATTTGACCTCTATTGTTTGTAAGTTTGTTATATTCAATAACTACTATGTGGAAAGCTGCTTGATTTCAGTTTGTTCTGGTTTTTGGTTTGACAGCGATTTGGGGTCAAACAGAAGGAGAAAATAGCTTCATACAAGACTTCGGTTGATGTTCTCACTCTTTCTGCAACGCCTATACCAAGAACCTTGTACTTGGCATTGACTGGGTTCCGAGATGCTAGGTGACCTCCTTTTCTTTTACTTTTAAATAATTATTTTGATTGTCCTTGGAATTCTGCTACTAAGATTTATTTAAATTGCTTTGTCATGAAATCATCCATTTAGTTTGATTGTATGGTAAGTGTTGAAATGATGTTTGTACAGTTAAAATCATTGATATATTATGCTTATACTAGTTTATAAACTTGGCTTATTGTATAATTTAATAAAATCTGTAACTAAACAAAGGAGAATGAAGTAGAAAGTTGATTTATAGCAATACCTAAATTGGTAGTCTTTAAATGGATAAGATGACAGTTATTACCATGGATCAAATATTGGCTAATATATCATATCGGCTGCTATGCGGCTATGCCTATATATATCTATATATATATCGAATGACCCCTTATTTCGACATTCTTTTGTAAGGGAAAGATCGTGTGTGCGTGTTGTGCATGCGTTTTATATTCGTGCGCGGGTGTGTGCATGGTGCATGTGTATGCGTGCATGTGCATGTGTTCAGCTGGAAACCTATCAAACTTAAGTTGCAAACCTTACATGTGGGGCCCACCTCGATGCATTTTAATTAGTGGGGGCAGAGGGGATGTGAAAGCCTCATCATTGATTCGGGTTGTGGCCTACATGGGATACGATCTGATGATCGCAACTACCTGTTAAGAGCTCCAATGTTTTATCAGTTTTATAAGACATTTGTAAAACCATGGAACCTTGGGGCCCCTAAAGAAGTGGTGAACATCAGATTAAGTCTTGTTTGGCCATCATGTCCCTTGCCCCTAATCTATGATAATTGATACAACCTTCACATCCACCTATCCTAATGATTAACATGCATTTGCGTGGGCCCCACATCAAGGTTCACCACTTCAAAATTGAAGATGCAGATGGTGCCCCACTTCAAGGTTCACTGCTTTAAAATTGTAGATGGTTCACAGCCATTTTTTTCATATATATATATATATTATATGGTAATGATCCTTTTGTGAAATGTGAACTGTTCGACTTTGACTTAGGCTAGGATGCATGAAATTTAATGGTCGGGCGAGTTCCATTCACGGGAAGGAGAAAAAAGTTTTTTTTTGTGTGTGTGTGTGTGGGGGTGGGGGGGGCGGGGGGGGGGGGGGGGGGGGGGAGTGGGGGGGGATCTCACACAGCCACCGTACTTGGGAAGGTAGGTTGTCCCACATACCACTAACCCAATCTAGCCAAAAAAAAAAAAAGTAAAAAGAAATAAGAAACTTATCTCATGTATATGGACATCCCTTACGTAAGTATACGGGGGACACTTTCTGGGCCCCACCAGGGCTCCTTGTCATCCATCCAACTATTATCTCCACACCCAAAAGAAAAAGAAAAGAAAAAAAAAAAAAGAAGAAAGAAGAGCAAAGAAAATGAATTGGCGCCTGCCTAAATTGAAACTAATCTGAGTGTTACCCACCATTGATTGAAGTACTGGATTTTCTCCTTATGTTTTTCACCATTGATTTTTGAGCATTTGTCAATACGTTTTGGACACCATTTCGGTCTGGCCTCCAAAATGAAAAGTTTCGGCTTATTCAGGATTTTGGTGAAACTTTTCGGAATTACATTTCGGGAAAATATAAAAATAATATATATGTAGAAAAATAAAAAATAAAAAAAAATACAAGAAATATGGATTTAATTCATTCTAGTAAATTCTTTGGAATACATTTTGGGGAAATATAAGAAATACATAGAATAATATGTATAAAAAATAAAAAAATTAATTATTTAAAATATCATTTTGGCCGAAATATAATTTTTCGGCTGAAATCCAGGGTTGCCGAAATTGGCCGAAATTTTAAACGAAAAGTTTTATGCGAAATTTTGTTTTGGCCACTTGACCGAAACTCTACAAAATTAATAACTATGTTTTTGAGTCCTTATAACCTAGGCCTGTTGAGATTAAATTAGGCCGGGTGCTGATCAATTCATTATTCATGCATATGCACTTTCCCCCCTGTTCCTTTGATTGGCTGTAACCCTGCCGGAGTGTCCCTTTTATAATATGAGGGACATCACCTCGGGGAACATTACCATATATGTATTTATAGATATGTATGTATCTATTTACTTATCTTCTAATATGTAAATTATCTGTTTAAAGTTGGACTTTGATATTCTTCTAAATAAAGTCTTCTTTTCCAGTTTAATTTCGACACCTCCTCCAGAAAGAGTCCCTATAAGAACTCATCTTTCTGCATATAGTGAAGAAAAAGTCTTGTCAGCAATTAAATTTGAGCTTGATCGCGGTGGCCAAGTTTTCTATGTTTTGCCTCGTATTAAAGGTAACTGTTGTCACTGGATTGCATGTGCGTATTTCTTTCATAAGCTAGAGGCCCAGGGTACATGGGATGTTTGCCTATTTTGGTTATGGTAGGATATCCAAGTTGAAAGAAATGCTTATCCACCTCAGCAATCAACTTTGAATAAGAATTAGGAGGTTCTTTTATTGACCTAAATGCTGGATTATGTTTTAACATTGTTACTTTTCTGCAATCAATGATTTTGCTTGGATACCATTAAAAAAAAGAGAGTGTTGGATAACATCTATAATTTAAATGTTCAGTTGCTAAAAAATTAGGTAGAAACACATCAATCTTGCATACTTTTTTGCTTACCCAAATGCTCATTATAAACCTTCTCAGCATGTATTTATTTGTTCTTATTAGTACGAATCAACTTTAATCTTACTTTGTCATTGCGAATAATGCAATTTGTCAATGGCGCAACAATGGTTATTATTATTTTAAATTATTTAACCAAATCTTATATTACTGCATCCATTTCCTAGATGACTGTGTTGTGGAGTAGTAAGCACATTAAGGATATTGAACACTACATTTGGAATTTATAACTTTATTAATTTACTGATGTATAGCCATTATATATATATTCTTTTTTTGATATGGATGGACAACCATAATATCTTTGTATATATGTTTCATGTTGAGTGAATGAGTGATGAAACCCAAAGTTAGTATCCAACTGTATGACTGCTGCAATGATAGATCAGTGGAACAACTGTTTCTCTATGACTGAACAAGAATGCAGTGGATGACCACCCTAGTACTTCCATTCCATGCACACGTTAAGGAGAATAAAGATGGGAATAATGGAGGCGAGGTCAAAGAAACGTCAAAGAATCAAAGAAAAAAAAGTCAAAATAATCAATTAAGCACCTGGCTGGATCGTCCATATCCTTCTGGACGATTTGGCATATGGGTCCCACATTGCTCATCTTCTGGAAATGTGGGTCCCATAGGGTTGAAGTACACCCATGGGTGACCCAAATGGTGTTGGCCCTCTTTGGTTCTTACGAACAGGTTATTTGCTATTTTGCTATATTTTTCTGAACAGAATCTCAGAAATTGCAAATAAACCCCAGCAGTGTTCTGTTTTATCAATCCAGCCCTTGTTATTGCTGCATTCTTGGGGCTGTTTGGGTCCCTTAACAGATTTGACATTTGAGCATCTCACTAGTTGACCCATCATCCATTTTCTTTACGTCTCAAACTCTATACCAGGCTTTCACAGCCTTCTTTCTTGACCCTAACCGGGGTCCTATGTAAAAAAAAAAACCATCAAATCCCACTTAACATGTGGTTTAACAAGATCTCAAGCTAATTAAGTTGTGTTCAGGCTTTAGCTTGGTTTTGTTTTTGGTTTGTTTAGAAGCCTTTTATTGGCATTGAGGGCATTTTTACCTTTTTTGGGGGCCAAAGCCCTGCTTTTATAGGGCTTTGCTTTGTATTTCTTCTCTTTTTAATACAAATGACCTTTAGCCAAAAAAAAAACAAGATTTCGAGCTATTACTAAGAGTAAGGACCAGCTCTATTAGGGCTGTGTCCATAGGCCCATCATCTGGTCCATAGCTTGCTTTTCTAGCCCAATGGCTAAATGGGCCTATGTGTGCTTGAACAAATTGACCCAGCTTCGTTAACGCAATTGGACATAATATTTTACAAATAAACAAGTTGACTGAGTTTTTTTTTTTGGCAGATTTCTTCAAACCCATTCAACTCGGTGCCCTCTGAATCAATTCAACTTGGGCCAATCAAGTTAGAGGTTTTTAAAAGGAGGTACTGGCTCAAAAAGGGCTGTAATTTGTTGGTCCATGGACTGTAACTAGTCTTCCTTTTCTGATACCATGGAACTAGGCTTGTAGTCTAATACATAAAGGATTTGGTTTTGACTAATATAAGTGTCAGGAAGCCATGTTTGAAAACCACAAATACAATGGTTATTCATCTCCCAAGGCTGATGCAGTATGCACAACTGTGCTTCAACAAGGTTGAGTCTTCTTTGTGGGACTCATTAATTATGGTATAGGGTGGGTGCAACTGTGGATTGAAAGTTCTCATTGCAGATAGGGTTTTGCTAATAAATCATCCCCAAAACTATTTCATGATGTACCTTTTTTTCCTTCTCTTCTAATAGTTAAGAAAGTAATGATGTAGAGTACTTGAGAATTATACTCAATTCAATGGAAATTATTTTTTGATTTTGTGTTCTTATTACATCTACTAATGGGTCTGGACCCCATGTGTTAGATCATAAGCATCCATGTGGGCTACTGCTTGTCCAATTATGTGATCTTCATGTGCATCATTGTCATTCGCAGCCTCCTATCCCACTCGAGAGGAACTCGGCCTCAAGTTTTCTCCCTTGTCCTCATCTTCAGCATGCGCTTCAACTTCATAAAATGGGGAAAGATCAGCTACGTTAAAGATGTTGGAGATGTTGAGGTCGACTTGAAGCTCTATGCAATAGACGTTGTTGTTGATCGTTTCTGTCACGTTGCATGGCCCAATCCTTTGTTCCCTCAGTTTATGACAAGTGCCAGGTGTAAACCATTCTTTCCTAAAATAGATCCACACAAGATCATCCTCGTTGAACACAGCCCAGTGGCAATGTCGTTCGGTGGCCCCTCTGTGGCCAGTGTTACTCTTCTCAATCTGTTCATGCACATGCTCATGAATGCTCCAAATACAGTTAAATCTGCTACCTCAATACCAACATGTCCTGTAATTGAAACTGGAATAAGCTTGTCTGCATTAGTAGGGCTCATCCCATTAATGATCTCAAATGGACTCGTTTGGATCGTCCAATTTTTAGGTCAGTTATAAGTGAAGTCTGCACGTGGAAGCACACTATCTCATTGCTTCGGTCGATCCTTTACCAAGGCTCTTAAGATGTTACCAAGGCTTCTGTTCGGAAGTCAGAACCAGTCTGTCCACCCATCTGTCGGTGGTAGGCACTGGTAAAACATAAACTGTTACCCTACATTGTCCATAAGATACTTCAGAAATGGCTTACAAACTTGCTGTCCTGGTTGGAAGTAATGCTCTTTCGCACCCTGTAGCTTAACAACCTCCTAAAAATAACATTGTGCAATGTTAGATGCATCATGGGTCCATCTAATGGGCCATCTTTGGGAATCGGTCTGCCACCACAAATAAAAATCGTGTCCACTTTGGTTTCGAGCCAAATCTAATACGAGATCCATACTTACATCTTCTCATGGTGTGTGTGGAATTGGCAAGGGTGTATACAGTCTGCTATTTGTACTCTTCCTTTGCCATCTGACACTGTGCACAATACCACATATCGAGCTACATCCGGCTGCATCCTTTGCCTATAATATTTTCCCTCAAGTTTGGCAATAGTGTTATCTCTGCCACCATGCCCCACACATTATCCTGCATGCATTTCTGCAATAAGCTTTTTTCGAAGAGAACATTCTAGAATGCAGAGGCACAGCCCATGGAATAGAGAACTGTCATGCAGTGTATACTTTCCTGTCGTACCTGTTTCCAATCCGGCCTAGTTCTGCATAGAGATTGGTGAAGGTGTTGAAGCCTGTCACCTGCACTTGTAAGGTTGACAACAAAATTACCTTTCGACTAAAGGCATCAGCAACCTTGTTATCAGTCCCTGCCTTATGTCATATTGTGAAGCTTAATTCTTGAAGATAGGCTGCCCACTTTGCATGCCTGCTACCCATTTTTGTTTCTCATTCAGGTATTTTAAGGCTTTGTGGTTTGAGTAGAGGACAAATTCCTTTTGCACCAAGTAATGCCACCAGTGCCTCAATGCCTGCACGATGGCGTAAAATTCAATGTCATAAGTTGAATAATGGAGTTTCGGGCCATTGAGACTTCTACTATAATAAGCAATGGGCCTTCCTTCTTGACTAAGAACTGCACCAATTCCCACATGAGATGAATCGCAATCAACTTGGAAGACCTCGTCAAAGTCCAGAAGAGCTAAATTATGTGTTGCAGTCAACCGCTTGAGATTATCAAAACTCTTGCTGCCTGCCCCAGTCCAAGTGAACTGTCCTTTAAACAATCAGTCGAAGGAGCCATGAACCGCCAGGAAGTGGCCGGTGCAAGGAAACTTGGCACTTCATGCACATCTTGCAGTATAGGCCACTCATGAATAGCCTTTACCTTTTCCTTATCCACCATTATTCCATCTCCACAAGCCATGTATCCAAGGAACACTACTTTACTGGTTCCCAAGGTACACTTCTTCAGATTGGCAAACAATTGTTCTCACCAAAGGGTTTCGAATACAAATCGGGCTGTCTGAAACATTCCACATCAACTTCAGAATATATATCAGTAAGAGGGCTGCCTGGAACAGTCTGTGACAGGCCTAGATGTGCCTGATCTTAGTATAAGACTCATATAGTAAATAAATTAGCATTAGGGCTTGCTGTGTTCTTACTGGCCTCAAAAGTGCCTGAAACCTTCATGTAGAGGAGGCCTATTGAATGAGATGGGCAGATCTTTGCATGGCTGCTCTGAAACTACTACAAAATTTTAATGTATTTTCTCATACTGTGGGGTGACCAAGCCTGTGCAGGTAGGGCATGTGCATGGTTCTTCATAGATCAATGTAAGTTCTAGCCAAAATTCGCTACTCTCTTAGAATTAGATGCTCTGGCACAAAGAAGAGATTTTGAGTATTCTCTCTTTCTCTGTCCATTTATCTATGTAAGAAAAGAAATATATGAAAATGATGGAGAGAAAGATACAGGAAAAGATAAGAGATGAGTGGAAAAAAGTAGAAGAGAAAGTGGAGAGTGAAGGAGAGGAGTCTTTTGAGTCCTAGTTACTGTAGGTTTTGTTCCCCCTTTAATGGGTGGACAAAAGGTCAGGGGTTTCCCAAGTTATATAAAACCTCAGGGTTTTTTTTTTCTCATAAAGTTTCCTAAATTAAATAAAGGATCAGCAGATCTACGAAAAAGTACAGATCCATATTAATTGATTATTAAGGGCTGTATTACTGCCAACAAGTTGTATATTGTTCAGTTTGTAGAGATCATGTTCAATTGTCATTTTTATTTTTCGAAAAGAAAGGGGGTTAACATATTCTGTTGTATATTGCTCTTGAGTCATTCAATTATATTGACAATACAGGACTTGAAGAAGTGATGCAGTTTCTTCAGCAGTCATTTCCTGATGTCGCGATTGCTATTGCTCATGGAAAGGTACTTTTTCATTAATTTTTTTCTTTCATGTGATGCTCCCTGGTTTCATCTTCTCTGGAATTTTTTTGATGGTGATTAGCTGTGTGGCATCTGTGATCAGACTGTATGTTGTGGAGTTTAATTATGATTTATCTCCCAATCTTTTGGAAAAAAAGAGAGAAATTAAAAATACAATTCAAACTTCAAAGCCAATAAATCTCAACTGTTCCATAGCCTTTTTCTTAAACTAAGACTCATTGAAGGTTTTATTACAGAATTTTCATAGTGGACTGTCTATCCGACTAGACTCTCCTGTCACCGTATAGATGGGATCTTTCTTTAATATGATGATAATAATGATTTTTTTCCTGTTGGTGTATAAAATTTTCTTTCATGCATTTGCTACAGAACGAACTTGTATTAATGCTATTGCCTTTATATATATATTGAGGGTATAAAGTATTAGTGCTGTTACTTTGACAGAGTGCAAATAGATAGTTAAAAAAGGACAACATTGGCGAACCTTTAGAAAGAAAATGGCATCCTAATTTTCCATTTGAACAATTCTCAGGTCATAAGTTGGATCCTGAGTTCAGTTGAGTTGCACATTGCCCTTACTTTTTGGCCCTACGATACTGCTCGTGACATGTGGAATTACCATAGAAAGGTATATCATCAAGACAATGAAGCATGATGCTTCCGGTTAGAATATGAAATTTCTGACTTCCATCGAGAACTGACCATTCAGGATTGTTGTTCTCGGTTTATGGTATTCTGGATGGGGTGTGGATCATTGGTTTGTGCAGCAGCCTAAGCCTGATACCATTTATTTTTTCCATGGATGGTCTGCACATGAAAAGAAAGAAAATATTTTTCAGTTTCTTTTATGCCTCTAGATCCAGTTGCCAATGCTTCCTCAACTTCATCCTTCCTTCTTCTGCTTCTGCAGTCTCAACCCTCTCTGTTCGAATCTTTGGATACCATTGTCCCCAAAACCTATCTACAGGTTGTGGCTCATGATTGTTGGGGTAAAGCCTTAATTGAAGAGTTGGATCCCTTAGCGAAGAATCACATTTGGGACATTTGAGTCTTTTCCTCGAGGAGTTGAATTGATCAGTTATATATAGGTATATTCTGTAAAACTCAAGTCCGACAGTTCCTTGGATTGATATAAAGTCACCTTGTTGCATTACGGAACCAAGAATATGACATTGACTAGAGGAGACGTTTGTGGTGATCATAAAGATAATTACTGTTCATATAGTATTTACTATTCCTAGTCCGTTTTTCAAATAAATGTCAAGAATTTTATCTTATGCAAGAATTATTCTTGATTACAGAGGTGGTTAAATGGGTTTAAACTAGCCATTAGAGCTTGGTTTGAAAGGTTTTAGACTTTTAGTCCACCATTCTGCAAGCTGGGTTCTCATAGATACTATGATCATGTTCTATTCATGCATCACTCATATTTAGCCAGAACCACTCCTTGTTGAAGTTGATATTCTTGTTAGTGATAGTGATTCTGAAGGAAGTGCCGGCTTGCAGGAATCACTAAAATCATCTTTTTACATGAAGTACACATCAGTCAAAACAGGTTTTTTTTTCTAATTTGCACAACTTTTCTATAGAGCTTATCTCTTCACCGCGATTGACAAATGGTAAAGCTATTGACACCCTTCCTGAACTCATTGTTAAGTACCAAAGAGATGAGCGGAGTGTTGTCTACAATCCTGCAATGAATCAGAAGCTCGCTGGCTTTCTTATCAATCATACGGTGACAAGGCTACAGGTTTCTCAGGTTGTCCATATTGTAAGGCAATTTGTCACAGAACTGTGACATTTGCGTATGACTGTTGATTTTATTGTGATGCATCATGCATTATCTTCAAGATTCTGCAGATTGTCAATTATTTTTTCTAGTCATAACCTCCCTTTCTCTCTTGGCTATTTGGCTTATGCTATTGTTGATTGGGCTGCCTAGTGTCCAGACGCTTGATTCTCGACCACTAGTTGGTGTATCTTTCTTGGTGAATCTTTGATTTCATGGAAAGGAAGGCCAGGTGTCTAAATTTCTCATATCCTCTACTTTCTAGGAGATTCTTTGATTAAAAGCTCTTTTATTAGAGGTTCATGTTGCTTCTGAAGAAACTACTTCCGTCCATGCCGTTAATACTAGTATTAGTTAAGCTAGCATTCAATCTGTTTTTTTTGTGAATGCACCAAGTGCGTGTGATGCAGGAGAAGATTCAAAATTCATGGATCACAGGATCCATCCATTTGTGATGTGAAACACTACCTTGATATTCTATATTTTCTTTTCTCCTGTGCTATTTGTCCCACTTTAAAGAGTTTCTTAGTTGATCAAGTATATCAATTCATGTTTTCATATCATATCTGAAAACTGGCTCTGAATCCTGTGTAAGTTCACGTTTTCAGATTTTAAATCAGGAAACTGTGTTGAATGATATGGTCAGTTTTGACATCCACGTTCTTATAGACTTTGAATGGTTGCCATTCATATCTACAGGCCTTTTCCATTACCGGACTGGCTTGCATAATTCTTTTTCTGGTTGCATTGTGAATAGAAAGTTCATGTAAATATGAAAGTGTCCATAGGTTTCCATTATTTTTTAATCCAATTTTTGTTTTAGCAATGAAAAGTCTTGGTTCTGAAAGTATTTCAATGTTCTTCTTTTTGTTTGTTTTTCAGCAATATTCAAAGCAGCTTGAAGAAACCATGGAGAACTTCGCTCTTGGAGAAACCAAGATCCTTATATGCACAAATATTGTTGAAAGTGGTCTTGACATTCAAAATGCTAATACTATAATAATTCAAGATGTCCACCAATTTGGGCTTGCACAGTTGTATCAGGTAGCCATGTCTGCTTTATATCTTTACTTGCATTTTTCCCCACTTTTCAGGATTGCTGCATATTCTGGAAGGTGGAGACCCTTATTTTTTTAAATGTAAATCATATGTTAGCCAGCCCACTGTTGGAGCAGTGGTTAGGCATATGGTGCTCATGGTCCAGGTTGGGCCGGGCTGAGGCATATCCAGGCCTGGCCCGACTTAACAACATAGGTCTGTATCTGGCCCTAGCCTGACATGGGCCGTAAATGTCAGGCCCAAGCCTGCCCATTTAGTCAATCGGGCCGGGCCAAACCGGGTTCTTTTTGTCATATATGTACAAACAAATTATCACTAAATTACAAGCACTCCCTATTTGGGCTGGGCTTTGGGCTTTCCGTCACTTAATCCAAGCCTGCCCCAAATATTAAATGGGCCCACATTATATATCCAGGCGTGGCCCATGAGCACTTAGGCACCGCCCTATCATGGGGAAGACCAGGCTTCAAACCTTTGGTGTTCTGATGAAAGGAAGAAAAGGCTCTCTGGTGGGGCTAGTGGCATGTCTAGCTAGAAAAAGAAAAATAATCTATCCAGAATTTTCTCTTGGATTTGCAAACTATTACAAAAGAATTCTTGACATTTAGAAAAAGATGAACAGATATAGTGAAGCGGTAACCCAAGGTTACTAAAATCAACACTCTGCATTGTGGTGTGGTAATAGTCTTTATTAAGATTTAAATGTTGATTCTTATATGATTGAAATGTCAGCATGCTAAAAAAAACTGGCCTCTTTCAGAACCTTATTAAATAGCCTTCCAAACAAACCAAACATTGTATATTTTTGACTAAATATAAGCAGGTTGATAGATATGCAAGCATAATACAAGTTGAAGTCTTGTTTTTTAAATCCAAATACAGTGATAGCGATTAAAGATATCAAAGGGAGAAGATAACAAGTATAAACAGCCAAACAGATTTTTGCAAGAAAACGCCATGAATGCTGTGCGTGGAGCATCCTAAATACAATGATAGTGAGTGAAGATATCAAATGGAGGAGATAAGAAGTATAAAAAGCCAAAATGATCTTTAAAGAACACTCTATGACTCCTCAATGGGGGGAGCATACAAATTGACTTAGTCCCGATTAGTGACATTGGACTGTCAAAGGGCCCAAATTGACAAAACTAGAAAATAACCACAAATATGAGATATTGCAGTAAATGGCGAAGATAAGAGGTTATGGATAGTGGTCATTTTGCAATTGAAGTAAAGGGTGTTTTAATCAACCCATTCTTGTTTGTTACCTTCAGCAATAAGTCAGGCTCTATATTTGTCAATAGATCCATCGGCTTATAGTCAGTGAGATGAAACATTGTCTACTTTGGTGGGTTCCTAATGATCATGAATAGCTGCAAGAAAGTACTGATAACTGGAAACCATGTTATCAATCTAAAGTAAAAAATTTGAAACCAGAGTGTGAGTGCGAAGAGGATGCCTTCCTGTAGGAGTGACACTGACATCAGGGCCAAAGGGAGCGGGTCGATCACTAAGATACTGATTTTGCAGCATAGAAGGTTTCGGATGATGATGATGAACTTTTAGGGTGTGTTTGTGCACGCATAGTGCTGCGGAAAATGTGAGACATGGCGCAGGAAAATCCGGGATTATCTTTGTTTGTTGTTTGGTGCAGCTGGCAAAGGAGTAGAAAAACCCATTTTTTACTATTACTTTTCTTCGCAAGCGAGGATGGCACGTTCTCACCCATGCGGGTCAGATTTGAGTTCCGCGGAAGAGGAAACATGTCTTCCTTTTCTGTGGCTCCACACAAACACGTCCTTAGGGCCTGTTTCTTTTCTGGAATTCAAGGAATTCCTGAATTCCCATACATAGTGGAATTCTTGGATGCTCCCTTGGACTTGAGCATCCAGGAATTCCACCAAAATGCAAAGAGGGTGGAATTCCTGAATTCCCAAAGGTCATTTGGGACCTTTTATGTGGCTGGAATTCAGAAATGCTAGTAAAGAAACATGTCATTTGGAGATTCTAGGGGACAAGATGTCATATCATGTCCAGGAATTCCCAACATGGTGAATTCCTAGCAGAAATTCCACAAAAGAAACAGGCCTTTCGGGTGCATTTGTGCAGCGAGAGGACTCCACTCTTCATGGATTTTCATTTCCACGAGAGAGGAATTTTGCATTCCTACCCCTCACATAGGAAATCAAAATCCTCTATTGAGAAAAATTAATTCAACGTTTCCTATTTTTTGCAGGAAAATTGTGTTGCACCAAATGACCGAAAAAGGGATGCACGGAAAATCAGAACAATTTTCCTCTCTATTGCGGATTCCTCTCATTGTCCAAGTGCAATTTTAATGGTTTTTCTATGGAAAAAGACAATGTTGAATCAATGGGAAACAAATCAAGGAAAGTATCAATGGGATAGATCATGGAAGGATGGTTTTTCAGGGAATAGAGAGGCAGCAAGCAATAAGTGGTCGAAAAACATTGCATGTTGTTTCGTGTGAAGATGAGTAGAGGTTGGATTATAATGCTTACCATATTCAAAAAAGACACAAATGGTAGCTCATAGCTTTATTTACTCATGTTTAGGAAGCAAGACAAAACAAGTACACCCAAACACTCGGGGGTCTTGATAGGAAGGATTAAAATGGAAAAGGTGTGCATAGGGACAGAAAATAGGGTGCAATTGATGATATAAATTGAATGAATGGTTCCCCTAAAAAGTCAATGGGACATAGGATGCATGAGGAATCTGGAGTGTCTGTGTGTATGTTCCATTTAGTAATCCCATTTTTTCTGGTATATAGGGGCAAGATGATTGAGGTAAGATGCCTTGTCCAGAGAGAAATCCCGAAATTTGGATAAAAGAAATGCACCCCCGAAGTGAGGCCTAAAGGTTTAATTGTAGCAGAAATTTGTGTTGCAATCATTGTAGCAAAAGTGGCATAAATAGCTTAGAAACCGGACTTATTCTTAATCAAATATAACCATGTACAAGGAGTAAACTCATCAATGAATAGTACATAGGACATAGAACCTCCCTGGTGGGTTGAAAAGCAGGCCCCCCAATGTCAGAATGGATGTGATCACTGGAGCAATGGATGTAGTGCTACTATTATTAAATGGTAAAGCACTAAAGCTACATTTTTTTGGTATATGATAGCCAAAACAATCTGAAATATCAAAAGATTTAACATGACCTAGAGCACCAGAAGAAATTAGTTGTTTTGAGTAATATAGATGTTTCCTCATCCACACTTCCAAAGGAAAAAGAGGTCCAGAGAGCAGAAACTATATCAGCCATTACAACTAAGAAGGTGGGCGCAATTGCTCGGCAAAATACAATCCTTCAGATTTACGGCCTATCCCAATTTGTTTCCCTGTATGTTGGTCCTGAACAACACTACCAGTTAAAAAGATGAGAAATGAAATTTATATTTAGTCAATTGACTTACAGACAATAAATTAGAAGAATGTTGTGGAACACATAAGAGGGGAGGGGAGGAAAATCAAACTAGATGATATAAAGGGAGTAATGGATATAACTTAGTTACAAGTAGGGGAGACCCATTAGTAGTTCTAATAAAAGTAAGAGACAAGAGAGTATATTTAACCAAAAATGATTAAATGACTCATTGGATGAATGGATGTTATGTGATAGGAAGATGGAATCAAAGATCTATATACTTAGTGATATGGGAAATGACAGGCATGGCAGTAGTAGTAGGAGGCACAGAATTGGAAGAAGTTGTAGAGTTCGAGTAACATCTGTTGTATCCTCTCATCAGTGAATCTTTCTATCTTAGCCCTTAATTTGGTAGAGAAAGAGTCATGAGGAGCTTCTATAGCAACTTCTGCTGTGGATTGTGTGGGTTTATATATATATATATATAAAACTTGTGTGGGTCGATATTGATGAGCATAATTGTTGCATTGAGGTATATTGAACCGTTTGGAGCATTTTTTTTTTTAATTTTTATTTCCTTGCCCTTTTCGTTGAATTGGACAATTCTGTTTTGTTCCCTGTTTGCAATATTTGCAAATGTCATTTGACGTGTATGCTTTGGAGGATAGAACATTGAGCCAGACGAGGGTTGTTCAACCAACACATGCTCAGGATCAGTGGTCCTCTTCCTAAGGAGGGATTTCACTAGGTACTTCATATTTGGACCAGAGAGCCATTAAAAATTTGACCAACTGAGTTTCTTGCCTGTATCTATCAAAAGTGGACGAATCTGCTTCACAGATGATCCAGTAAACCACTCATTTTAACATAGAAGTCTAGTAACATTCCCCTGTTAGCATTTTTTATTTTCCATTCAACTTGAAATCAACTTGCTGAACTTATCTGTACAAATACATGTGCCAGAGAAGCCCAAGCACCTTTGGGATTTTAAAATTTAGCTAATACCAATAGTTGAATTAACCAAATTAGCTATCCAAGAGTTGAATTTCCCTATATCAAATTCCCATTCAATAACACAGATGGTTAGGAAACAAAATTGAAACCTACCGATATAGAAAACTTGACGATTGAAGCCATATCAATTAAGGTTGACGGCTGAAGATGACCATACTCCTGAGTGATCAAGAAAAGTGGGCTCTACTAGAAGATAGTAGAGATGCACGGTAAAAAAGAGCCGTTACCTGCTTTGAAAAGGAATGAAAGAGAAAGCAAATAATGAAGTCAGAGGTCTTCTCTGCAAGTATGAGGAGAAGAGTCCCTTCATCTGCATGAGACAACTCTGCAGAAACTTCTCTTCGAAACAGAGAAAAGATACTTCTTTTCTCTAATTGGGCCTTATAAGAATTTGGGCTCACCAAAAAGGAGAAGGGGTTTTAATCCACTTAAATTGACCTATTAGAGTTAGGCTCTGATACCATGAAACTTGAGAAATTCTTTTGATTGAATAGTCTGATCTCTATCATCAGCCATGAACCTTGTATATATTGAATTTTGTCAAGAGTTTTAGTCACTGATTCATTAGTGGTCACGTATGAGTCATTTGGTCAATTTTTGAAACTGTGTTACATGATCAAACTTGTCGTCGTCAAGACTCAAGAAGGTATAGCTTACTATAACATGTAGAATGGTTTTTGTGGCATGGGAAACCTTGGTAGTGGGTAAAAGGAGTAGCAAATGTGGATATTCTTTTAAGTATATATATCTACGTATTCTGTACATTTGTATAGTGTTTAAATGTAATTAGTTGACTTGAATATTCTTCTAAATGATTATTAACAATGATTTTTTCTTAATATTATTTTCTATCCTCCAAATTCTAATAGCTGCGTGGAAGGGTGGGCCGTGCAGATAAGGAAGCTCATGCATACATATTTTATCCGGAGAAATCATTGTTGTCTGCTCAAGCATTGGTACGTCCTCTTTATCTCCCTTTCTTTTGCTGCCTCTATCTTTGGTACATCTGAATGTATTGTATATCGCTGGAATTTCAATCTCTTATAATTTTCTGTGTAAAGTTTGGTTGTTTATTTATTTAGTCCTGTAGTATGTTATGCACCAGATTAAGAGTTTGCTATTGTGGTGTGCCATGGTGTGCACATCATCCTCCCCACCCCACACCCACCCCCACTCTCCCCCTCTCTTCTCTCCTTCCCTCCTAAGTAGTTCCCTAAATCAATAAGCAGCACTCGATATTTCCATTTTCTTTCTATCATTGTTTGATATATATTTTTTTCCATTTTACAACTAATTACAGTACATGCCTAATTTTCCATTGTTATCAGGAGAGACTAGCAGCTCTTGAAGAATGCCGCGATCTTGGCCAAGGTTTCAACTTGCTGAGAGAGACATGGGAATAAGAGGATTTGGGAATATCTTTGGTGAGCAACAGACTGGTGATGTTGGAAATGTGGGAATTGATCTCTTCTTTGAGATGCTCTTTGAAAGCTTGTCCAAGGTATTCTTTCCATTATTTTTGCTTGCCATTTAATTTCTTTGTTTTTTAATGATTCTATCATCTGACAAAAATTATTTCGCTCTAATATCTATTAGCACTAACTACACTCTAGATGCCTCCCTTTCTTGATAGTCATCATCTCTTTCTTATTTCTTGTAAAAAAGTGCACAAGTGCTCTTGCTTCAGAATTTTAAATTCACCATCTTGGTGTTCATCAAGTACAATCCCTCATGATAAACAATTTTTTTCCTTATGGTTTTTGATAGTCATGCATATTTCACCATTACATATCTGTTTTAGCTGCTTCATTATATTTAGTTTTTGAGGGTTCAAAATTGCGCTACCACACTGGGGCCACATGGGATTTACCCGGCTTCCCCTGGGCCCGGGATTAGTCCGGCCCAAAGGGCTGGGACACCCTCCGTTATAAAAAAAATTATATTTAGTTTTGCTACGAAATAATGTTTTCTATTGTCCTTGTTGAAATGATTTTTGACGTTATTGCTATCAGCGTGACATGATTCTATAGCTTGGATAAACTTTATAAAATCAACCCGTGGCGAGATGTCCCTCACCTTGTGCCCATGTTTGGGTTAACTCGTCAGTGGTAAATTTTAAAATTAAAATGCATACTATGTCATCTAATTGAAATTTATGTATACTATGTCATCAAATTGAAATCATCTTCCCAAGGCCTCAGTAGTCATTGTGATCGGATTTTATGTCCTTCCTGTTTTCCCTTCTGCTGCAATTATTTTTATTTACTTTGTTTATCTCTTAGGGCTCAACTTTGATGCTACCAACCCGTTAATTTATGGTGGATTTTGTAGGAATAGCACCTGTGTATTCTACCATTATTTACTCATGGACAGATGATGAAGTTGAATAATGGCTTTTGAATTCAAATTCAACTAGCACTTGGCGCATTCATTGAAAACTTCATGGTTGTATACTTTGACGATATTTTAGCCTACAACCCCGATTTCCCAGCACATGTGGACAGTCTACGTCCAGTGTTTGATACTTTATGTCATAACAAACTCTATGCCAACCGTAAGAAGTGCAATTTGGTAGATGATGTGCTATTCTTAGGTTATGCGTGGTGCTGGCATCAAGGTTGATGTTGAAAAGGCGGAAGCTTTACAAGAATGGTCTGTTGGACGTAATGTGTGTGTGCAGAGTTTCCTTTGAATGGCCACTTTCTATTGCTGGCCCATAAGGAATTTCTAACAGATTGTTTAAAGAAAGGCCCATTTTCTTGTAAAAGGTGGCCGGCCACAATTTTGAGCTCATCAAGAAAAGGCTAAATTTGAGCACTTACCGACTTCGGAAAGATTCTCTGAGTTGACTGTCATTGATGTCATGTGGGGATTGGTGCAATAGTTAGCCAAGAAGGTAGGTCGATTGCCTTCTATTGTGAGAAATTAAGCGGTCCGAAGCTTTGATATAATGTAGAATTCTTTGCCATTGTACAAGCACGGTGATGTTGGCGACATTACTTGGTACAACATGAATTTGTGCTTTATTCAACAAAGCCTTGAAATTTCTTTAGAGGCAACAAATTTTGAACTCTAGGCATCCAAAGTGCATAGCTTTTCTCCAAGAGTTCACCTTTACCTTAAGCCACAAAGCAGGTGTGCATAATAAAAGTTAGGAATTTGTTAAGATTCAATCAGGGATCACTTTATTGGCTTTAAGATTGCATGTGAGCTCCACATATTTGAGAGATTGATTGCAAAGAAGCATGCAGGGACCTATTCTCTTCTTCCTTGTGGTTTCTATGAGTTGTTTCTTATTAGGATTTTGACAAGAGCCTGTGGCGCAGTGGAATGTGCTTACTATTGCAACCTTGAGGTTGTGGGTTCACGTCAGACATTACTAATAAAAAAACGGAAGTGTAAGGATTCTAAGTTTTATTGGTTTCATTGTTTAGAAATTAGATCCAGGGTTTAATTAGTTTTAGGTCTTTATATATGCAATTATAATAGAACATCTAGCTGGGCATGCTTGGTTATTTTTCTTAGTAATCGAGTAGAAATTGTATGTTCACTTCTTATTTCTTCTCCACTTGGTTTCAACTTCTTTCTTATTGGATTGAAGATATCTACTATGGATTTGCAATCAACGGTAAGTGAAACTCTACTTTTCTCCTTGTTTGAGTATTTTTTAATCATTGATGATCAGGATTTCTTTGGGCTTACAATCATCAGATTTGGCTTATCTTGACTACATTACATCCCCATTGCTACTAACTGCTTATGTTAATGCCGACTGAACTAGTTGTCCTGACACTCATAACTGGCTGATTCATGTTTTTTGGGAATTCAATTTTTTCCTGCAAATGTAAGAAGCGAGATTGGGTTTCTGAATCATCCATTGAATCTAATTATCGTGCCATGTCTCTGCATATTCTGAAATCGTATGGCTTGTTGGACTACTCAACAAACTTGGCATCAAAGTTCCCATTCCCATTCCTCTTAATATCGATAACACTTTTGCTATTCAAGTTGCACTAAATCCAGCTACCATCAGCGGACAACGCATATTGAAGTTGATCGTTACATTATTTGGGAAAGGCTTCAAGACAATTTTCTATCACTACCTCATGTATCATCTTCAAATCAACTTTGTGGATATATTCACTTAAGCTATGACTAGAGATTGACATCATTTTCTCATATCCGAATTGATGTTTCACATCAATTTGAGGGGTAGTGTGAACAAATATAGATTTGTATGTCCTCCAAGAGTACCATATTGAAAATCAGTATACAAATTTGTATACACTTTAGGAGCAATATACTATTGTATGGCTTAAGAGGTTTTTTATTGATTTCAATTTCCTATACAAAGGGATTGCAATTTCCTACATAAGAGATAATGGAAGCTATATAAAGGAGAGGCATGTTGATACAAGGGTACTACTGCATTCACTCAAATGAGTTCTCTCTTTATATTATCATTTTGTATGTTCACGGAAGAATGGATTTCTTGCAATATGCCGTCTAGACCTTTATGTATGAAGCCAGACACATGTAGTGAAATGCACATCCATAATAATTTGCATGCTCAATGCACCATAGCTGGGTATTCTAGATAGCATAGGCGTCTTCTTGCTGTTCCAAGACACTAGGTTTCCGCCTACTGTGGTACAATAGCTGGTTGTCTATGATACCAGGATACGGCATTTCACCCCTCGTACCCATGCCGACATGGTCCGATACGGATACGGATATGGGTATGAGATACGGCAAGATACAAATGGGATATGCCGCAGAAATTTAGGATACGACTTTCCCGAATTTTATGGGGAAAAAAGTGAAATTGGTTGAAACAACGAATTTTGTCCCATATCTCCCAATCTCCTTCATCTGATTTTGTTATAAATTTAAAAAGAAAAAAAATCCTAACCCTTTTCCTCATTTCATGCGATCAAGAGAAGATAAAAATGGGTCCTTTGTCCTAAAAATAAGTTTGTAAGGGAAGGTGGAAAAAGACAAGAAAGAAAAAGGAAAAACAGAAGAAGAAGAAACAGAGCTACCTGTCCCCTAGGGTTGCCATTGCCGTGCCTCTACTGCTGCTGCCACCGCCACTGCCACTTGTCACTCGTCACTCGTCACTCACGTTCGCTACCACCGCCGCTCTCCACTCACATTCGCTGCCACCGCCACTCGTCACCCACGTTCGCTGCCACCGCCGCTTGCTGCTCACGTCTGCCGCCACTTCTGCTTGCAGATTATGGGCTCCTCTTCCTTTTATCTGCCTTTCGTTGGAAAGAGAGAGAAGACTAGGGATGTCTTCAAAATAGAGACTATTGGGAAACGGCCTGTTATTAAGGGGCTGGGGGAATTGGTCTGGGCTGGCCCTAGGGCAGATTTGGTTAAATGGGTGGGCTGGCCCTAGGCATGGGGTAGGTTCATAAAATTAGTATATGGCCTGGGTCAAATCTTATAAATGGGTTGGGCTGGATACAAGTTTTATTTTTAAAATTTTCTAACTATGTTTATTTTTAAAAAAATTATATATATATAAATTATTTTTTTATAAATAGAATTTGTATGCTGTACCCATATCCGTGTCCTAATTTTTTGAACTTGGCGTGTTGAACCCCCGTTCCCCGTGTCTGTGTCCGTACCCGTACCCGTGTCCGTATATGTGCTGGTTGTTGATTTTCAATATGTCTCGAACCTTCCCAATCCTGCATCACTATAGATTTCTACCGCCAAGTGATCATCATTATAGGAATAGTACATACCTAAGAGATGATATAAAAGTGCTATTGCCATGGCAAATAGTGCTCTTTCTCTCTCATACATGCGCGTGATAATGATAAAAGAATTCTGCCTCCAGCAAATAGTCATCTGCAGTCTCTAATTTTTATCAATTTATAAATGCAGTGTGTAAAAGGAAGTATTAATTGACTCTTGGATGAATATGCTGTTTCATGACTGTATTCCAGCCAATGATGGGTGGCTGCATTGATGAGTTTCTGGTGTCTTTCAATTTACAGAATCCTGTCAGGCTCTCATATGCTTTGATTTGATTTCCAGGTTGAAGAAAATCGGGTTGTCCCAGTTCCCTACAAAAGTGTTAAGGTGCGAGATAGGTTTATCTACTAACCTGTGCATTTTTTTTGCTGGAAACCTGTGCAATTATTGTGGATCTTCAGGTCAATTTTGTGAGCTACTATAAATTGCCTGCAACAGAATTTATTAGTATTGTCCCGTATCTCTTATTGCAGCTTGATATAGATATAACACCCCACCTCTCTTCTGAGTACATAAATTATCTAGAGAATCCTATTGAATTGATTAATGAGGCTGAGAAAGCTGCTGGGGAAGATATTTGGAGTCTAATGCAATTTGCAGAGCATCTGCGCCGTCAATATGGAAAAGAGCCACGCTCAATGGAGGTATGTGTGAGACACACACAATTTAGGTTACTACATATGTTGCCTGTAACTTGTGATCCGATTGCTTTTGTTGTTGTCTTCACTTGTTTAGATACTTTTGAAGAAGCTTTATGTGAGACGAATGGCAGCCGACCTTGGCATCAGTAAAATTTATGCTTCAGGCAAGATGGTTGGTATGAGTACGAACATGAGTAAGAGAGTGTTTAAGCTGATGACAGAGTCGATGACATCTGATGCTCACCGAAACTCTCTGGTTTTTAAGGAGAATGAAATTAAGGTACACATTTATGTTTTTGGAGTTATTTGTTTTCATTCTCCACACCTTTCCCAAAGTACATTTTCCTCCTCTTTCATCATTATAGCCGTGCTATGATATATCATATGTGGTAACAATCAAGTGCAACTCATATCACGCAAGTGCAGAAATAATTAAGCCCATTTTCGTGTATGGTAAATGATTAATTCGGAGGACTCATTTTGATTTTGTATGGTCTAAAGTTTTTCTTTTGAGCAATGCAATGAACTGTTGGACCAAATTGTTATAGCTTTCTTTTTTGGAGCCTCTCTTGAGATGGTTATGATCACCAATCAAGGTTATCTTTAAGCCAAACGCAATCTGTGTGAAGCCCTTTCCTTTCCTTTCTATACAACTGTCCACGACTCTACCAAAAAACCGACTGTACTCAAGCACCCAGTTATTGCTCTAGCCCACTGTTTATGCTCTCTCTCTCTCTGCGCGTGCTGTAAACACATCGCAGCGACAGCCGGGGATTGATCCGTGGTCATCCCCGTCGAAAGGGAGACACCTTACCACTGAACCATTACTCTCATCAAGATGAAAATATAGTTAGAGGACACATACTATGGAAGTTACTGAGGAATCAGCTCTCTCTCTGTGGTAAATACTCATGTATGCACTCATAGACACCACACAAATCCCTAACCAATCACTAGGGAAACACCTTCCCACTGGACCATTACTAGGGTTTAAAATATCGGCCATTACCGTTTCATAACGGCCGTTATGAAACGGCAACGGCCCATAGCGTTACGTTATTTGGCATATAACGGTCACGTTATGGCCAAGAGTAAAATATCGCCAAAAAATCGTTTGATAACGACCCATATCGGTAAAATATCGGCTGTTTATCAGTCAAATAAGGGTATTTTTTTTTTTTTTTAAAACACAGGAGAGAAAGGGAGGGAGGAGGATGAGTACCTGGAGTGGGAGCTCCTGATGCTTGCACCCCTAACTGGACTAGTATCACCGCCCGGAATCGCTGCTCTGCCTGCTGCGGATGCGTCCCCTTCTTCTCCTCTTTCTCTTCTTCCTCGCTCCTGATGCCTCCACCATTGCCCGGAACCACATTGCCTCCTGGAACAGCTGCCGCTGCCTCCCCTTCTTCTCCTCTTCCTCTTCTTCCTCTCTCTTTTTTCTTTCCTTCTCCTGTTTCAGTCCCAGATCCATCAATGATGGGCAAATTGCCCCTTTTCAAGGGATTTTACCGTGCAAGGCTGCCACACGGTTTTTGTCCCACTGCATAAAAAAAAAAAAAAAGGTTCAAGGGCCTCTTCTTGTATAAAATACCACAATGTAAAAAAAGTTTGTGGCCCCCAATTGGACCTTTTGGGATTTGTGGGCTCCATTTCATTGTTTTTTAACCTAATCCTTAATACATTCATTATTGTTTTTGAAACTGCTAAAAAGAGGGTGTCTGCCTAAAATGGGCACTTGCCAAATTTTCTTAACATAAGAGTTAGGGCCCACTCACTATCACATTCTTGCACTGTTTAAAAAATTGGACCTGTTGTCATATTATTGAACACTAATAAAATATAGATCACTAAAAATATGTAAATAAATTATTAAGAACTTCAAGTATATCACAATAGTCGAATCAACAGTGGGCCAAGTCCTATTAGAGTTATATTGATGGATTTAAAAATTATAAAGTTGGCCAAAAAAAAAAAAAAAAAAAAAACTCTAAAAGGTTAACAAATTTAATAGTTAAGCATCAAACAACTATACAGGATGCTAAGACTTAGGGGACCATTATTTTACTTTAAAGTGTGTACTAATGAAGAAAAACATTGTTTTCTATCATTTTATAATATTCTGGATTTTTTTAGTATCTTTTCAGATTTTTTTGGGGTCAAATAAAAATTCTCACTGCGATGCGATGCCATGATCGTGACCGGGGCCGCGATTTTGAACCATGACCATTACCCTCGTCAAAATGAAAATACAGTTTAAAGGATTCATATGAAAGTTACTGTGAGGAATTGGCATCCAGGATCGGAACCCTTTGTAGTTTGTACCGAATTCAAATTTGAGACTATCATTGTAAAACTTGCACTTGCTGGAGAATCTGATTTTTTATTGTTCTAAAATTTCTTCTGCTGATAATGCATGTGCTTTTTATGTCTTCAGAGAAGGATATTTGAATGGGGCTAAACCATTTTAGTTTGGCTCTGTGGGTTTGGTTGACACAAAAATTGTGTTAGTGGGATTCCATTTTTCTGTTTTTCCAGCTCGTAATTCCTTTCAAAATTTCCCCCTCTATTAGTTCGGGTGGATAAGCATCCCACCTGCCTTCTATGCTCTGGACTAAAGTGGTCTGTATCTCACAAGCACATAATTTGTTTCTTTTATGGACTTGCTGGAGCCCTTTGTCCCCCAACCATGAAGGAGCTGAAATTTAACGACCTTTGTTTTTGGTAATTGCATGATCAGTTGAGGCAAGACTGAAACCAGTATGGCACTGTCAAACATGATCCCTGGACCTGTCTTTTAGCGGGGCAATGCCTTATTGTCCTACTTGGGTAATTTGCTAGTAAAGATTTTGTATTCTAAAATATTAATATGCGCATTACATTCTCTCTTTTCTTTCTTGATTGTGCAGGCAGAACTTCTTCTAGAGCTGCCAAGGGAACAACTTATCAACTGGATCTTCCAATGCTTGGCTGAACTTTATGCATCATTGCCGGCTCTTGTTAAATACTGATCCACCAACAGGATGGAGATTCTATTTCAGAAAAGGGTTGGCTAGGATATGAGATACGAAGAGACACAACAGATTCTTATATTCAGCGTCTCATAACCCATTGAAGAAGTAGAATGGGAAGCCATTTCCCTTAATTAGAAAAATGTCAAGCCTTCCAAAGCACCGTATACTTGTTGTATAGCATTGTGGTTGCACTTGTACAAAGCAAAGCATGGAAAGACGCTGCATCATCAGGAGTTTTTAAAGCCAAAAGAAAATAATAAATATACTGAACTGAAGTATTCTTTCACGGGGAGCATAGTCAACAATTACTGTAGTCTGCGTAATGGGTATGTAGTATGTACTGTTGCATCATGGTTTACAAATGCAAGAACTTCACACTTCGTTTTCTTTGCTGCTGCTTATTGTGCTAATCAAATGGGGCTTTTGGCAGGTTTTTGGCATATAGTGCATGCAATGAGCGTTGTTGCAAATTCATCTATTTCAAAAGTATCAGGTACATAATGTACATTGATGGGAAGAAAGTGGTCAAGCCATGACGAATCTCATTTTGCTGTCTGCTCTTATCAACATCTGATGGCACTAACTGCAGTCCAGTTTCCAAGACGGCGGTCTATATTGGTTCAAACTGTTGATTGTTTATCTATTAAAGGGCTGATACCTTTTCTATCAGGCCTTTTTTCAATGTGTAATATTTGTGATAATACCAGATTTTACAGGTCTGGTATCATAGCAAAATGGGTAGGCTTTCTACATTTTTTTCATATTAGTGAAAATAATATATATATATATATATATTTTAAGTTCTCGTTTGCCAGTGCATAATTTGTACAAAAGGGTTTCCTGAATCGGCCTCAAAACAATGCATAGGGATTGTTGGTGGCTTGATGAGAAGGGATATCAATGGACTCCAGTTATCCGAAGGGGACCCAACCCAAAGCATCCGGGTGTGGACCCTCCTATGCTTGATTGATGATCAGGCCCATGTTAAAAAGGATGAAGCAAAAATGTACAGCTAGCAAACAGTCCTTTTTACAACTCGATTGATTATGTGTGAAACATTACTTTTGCTTTTTGCGTGTCGATCCAACTATTTATATAGGGTCCATCTTTGGTTCGTCCAATCAGATAATTTAACATGTATAATATTTCTCTTCAATAAGCAACAGTGCAAGCTTTAGCAGTGCTAATCCACCGGTAGCCCGTGAGGCATCTTTGTGTCCGTAGATACGGCCCAAGATTGATTCTTAGTCCGTTGGATAGGGACCTAGACAGTGTGAGTACTGAGTACGTGTATGTACTAGAGTGAGAAGAATTGCTAATACCATGCCTAGGGCGGAACTAGGAATTTTTGCCTTGAGGGGCCACTTTAAAATTTAAAACTTTTTTTTTTTTTTGGTGGCTCTATTTTAGGTGGAGGAGAATGCAAGATTCGGTATGCAATGGGGTTCATGGCCACCTCGACCCAAGCACATCGGAAATGGCCAAGTTCAGACCTTGAGCTTATAAATCAAACTTTGTTTTAAATCAACATGATAAGATTTGAAATCGTATGGCCTCGAAAACTGTAAGAACGCTGGAGTTTAGGATGGTTTCTTGTTGAGTCCAGAAAAAATTCACTTTATTTTTCTCAAAATTTATGACCTTTGTTTACATTTATCTTAAATTAATAGAAATTGTTAACCTCATCTATCCAAAAAGATTTGTATTAAAAAATACATAGATTCCATCTGATGATCCATTTTCTTTTTATTTTTCAAAATATGGTTTTGTTTTTGTTTTATTCTATCATATATATATTTTTTTATATAACAAGCCTTATTTATTTTCTTGAATATAACTTATAGCTCAATTTTGTCTTTTTATTGTTTAAATTTGACTTGCGATCTTGCTCTTTGTAAAACATTCATTTTTGAGGGTGTGTGGAAAAGAAGTGTTCCCAAGCACTCACTACCCCAAAACCACTTCCCCTTTGCAACCCTAAAAATTATAAAGGATTTTCTTAAAAAAATCTACAAAATTAATATAAATATATTTAAAAAAAAAAGTGCTGCATTGTTTAGGGGTTTTACCAAATAATTAAGCTTAAAGTGTAATTAATCGATTTTATGAAGAAAATCCTTTTAATTAATTTTGTTGTTCGTATCTTTTTTTTTTTTGGACAAAATTACCTCAGTTGGCGATATCATCAATTTCCTATATCTAAACCATGAATTAATTAATTACACTTTAAACTTAATTATTTGATAAAAATCCCTTTTTGATTTTAAGAACTACAGATATTTCACGGGCAGAATTTAGACGTCCACTACCTCTTAAGACTCGAGAGTTGAGAGTTAAGAATGGAGATCTATATTTTTAGGTATTTGCAGATTACACCCCTACAACAGGTGGGCCACCAACATGCAACGCGTCGCTTGGACAACTCAAGTCAGGCTCAGCATCTGACTTGCCGATTCAGTTGCTCTCTCTCTTCTCTCTCCATCAATCTCTTTGTCCACCTTTTTTTTCCAGCAGAGCGTGTTCTCATCACCTTTTTCGCCGCTCACGAAGCCAAACCAAAAAGAAAGGGCAAAAGCCATGAGCTTTCAAGATCTTCAATCCAACACCAAACCCTCCGACCGCCTCCCCAAGCCGGCCGGAAATGCATCCGTCGCTGCCGGAATCTTCCAGATCAACACCGCTGTCGCCGGATTCCGCCGCCTCGTCGACGCCATCGGCACCACCAAAGACACCCCCGACCTCCGCCAGAAGCTGTCAGCTTCCCTCTCTCTCTCTCTCTCTCTACTCTAAAACCCTAATCCCATTTCCCGCCATTTTCAATTACCACTCGATCGAACTGTTCATATATGTATAAATCCTTTTTGATGACTTTGTTTTGGTTTCTGTAGACATCATTCGAGGCAGAGGATCGGACAATTGGTGAAGGAGACTTCTGCAAAGCTGCGAGCTTTGAGCGATTCGGATCGGAGCAGCGATGTCAATGTATGATCATATGATCGCTTGATCTTTCTCCTCTAATTTCCACGTTTTATTAGTATTTTAGATCAATGCTATGAAATGAAATTGACTCGGTGAGTCGACTCGTACAGAGTGAAGATGAGATAGCTCGGGTGAGTTAGATTCGGTTGCTTTGTTGTTGTTGTGGGAGTTGCGTCTCCTGAGTTGAGCGAATCAGGGATTCCCTGCCCCTGCCACAATTCACAAATATCCTTAACAGAAGAGGGTTGGGATAAAGGCTCGCCCTAATGGCCATGAGCTCCGTTGCAATGACTGTATGGAAGTGATCCTGGATTCCCTCCAGCGATACTGTCTAAGTTTAGCGTAAAGGGGCCTTCTCGGGGAGTGATCAATGGCAAAATTATACTTTGGGATAGGGGTATACAATGGAATAGAGAAGGACTGATGTGTATAAGAGGAATGCACTGTATGTATGGACAAAATACAGAAGAGTATATTCAAAGAACACCCAAAAGTGAAAAAGAATCTATTCTGGAAAACTAGAACATATGAACATTTTCTCCCTCTACATGACACTTCCTTCACTAATAGCTTCATGATCATTTTTTTCTCTTTTTCTGTGGATCTAAAAATAGTTTCCATACCTGCTTTGTTTGAAACCATAGATTTCAAATACTCACATAACAACCCTAGCCAGAACCTGCAATGAGCCTCTGGAAAAACCCCTACAATCAGTGTCAGAGAAAGGAAGTACTCTTTTTGACCAAAGGAAGGTTTCAAGCAACCTTTCATAGAGTGAGTTGACAGAACAGAAAGAAAAGATGTGCAAGTGAAAAAATAGTTGCAATCTATAGTTATAAAGGTGACCCACTCATACTAGAGCTAAATTCCAATGCTCTGATACCATATCAATATAATAGAAGTTAAAAAAACAAGAGAGAAAAATAGAATATGGATATGAATCTGTGTGTTTTTCCCAATGTGAGAAGTCTTACTTAATTATAATGGTTATAAAAATCCTTTCCCCCCTTGATTGGAGATAGTTACAGCCTCAATGAACCAATCAGAATCACAGAATTATATCCCTAATAGATGTAAGTTGAGATACAATCTTTCTTTACTATAGTGTCCTACATGTACACCAAAATTTAATAGTCTCTCTTGACATCCTTAACGTCTCTCTTGACAATCTTTCTTTTCACTTCCAGCCAGCTTGCCGATCTCACTCTAGACAATTAAAGACTTCATCTGTTGAGTTTTCTTTGTCGCTGAAGAGTTTTTTGTTCTTTCTTTCCAAATGGACAAAGTAAGTACATTTGCAAGAACTCCCTTCCATGCTATATCAAGAACTCCCTTCCATGTTATCTTGCCTCTTTTACTGAAAATTCCAGATCCCCAAAGAGCTGATTTCTCTCGTGATGTTTCGGGAAACATACTTGGCTGTACCTGTTTGATATGAATCATATACCAGTACCTATTTTGTTGTTTCTAAATAGGCATGTCTGTGGAATTTGTCTGATCTCGTAGAAGCATAATCCCAAACCACAAGTTTAAGTAAACATAGTAACATACCTCCTCCAACATTTATGAAAGATAAATTAACTTTTCATTGATTTGTATAAGTTGAACTTGGAAGAATATCAATCTGAGCATATGCTGTGTTCTGAACAATCACCATTGCTCTTAGAAATTTGAGAAGGACTAACATTGATTTCTTGTGAATGTTCTAGCCAAGTAAGAAAATAGAAGATGCCAAGCTTGCAAGGGATTTTCAAGCTATCTTGCAAGATTATCAAAAAGTGCAGCAACTTGCAGCGGAACGTGAGGCGGCATATGCACCTTCTGGTCCTCCATCTTCATTGGCAGAAAGGTATATGCATTCTTTCTACACAAATTTTTTTTCCATTTCTGCATGTCTTTCTTTGTTGTATTTTGAGTTCAATAATGTTGAAAACGTAGGTGATGTATATTAAGGTGTTTGTATCCTCTTCAATATTTGCTTAATTTAAACATGGTTTGTTAGATTAGTAGATTACACCTCATACAGCACGACAGGTGCTTAGGCACCTGTTCTGATTGTGCCATTATTGCAACCCAATACTAAGAACCTTCATGGGAAGCCTTAATCCCTTAGAGGATCAGATATAGAAGGAAAGTGAGGATCAACTTCCTCCTCTCTCTCTCTCCCTCCTCCCTTTCACGACCTTCTTTGGCTGCTACTTGCCTTTCAATTCATCTGAATTTCATCTTCTAGAAGAAAATCTTAAGGAAAACGTCTGCTCACTGAGACCTCTTTTATTCTTCTTGCATAATAGTTGTTGGTCTCAGCTGTAAAAGGATCATCAACGGCCATTAAGTTCTCTGAAAGCTTAGTGCCTATTGTATCCAGAAATCACCTGATAAGTAATAATAACAAGAAAACCTTCATCCCCCTGCTGCACATTTTGTGGATTGGTTTTCTGGAATACCCGTACATCATCACTCTTTCACACCCTAGTCCTGTTCCTGCTTGCTGGGCAGACACATTGTTGGAAGACGAACTCTAAAGTAGCCTACGAGTGAATGCATTGGTCTTCCCTGAGCAACTCCTGCCGGCATGTTACAAGGCTAGGAGGCACTCCATTCATTGAAAATTTTTCAATGGTTCGAAGCCATGAAGAAGTTTCCATAAGAAACTGGTGTTGCTCAGTTTCATGAATCTTTCTCGACGAAGATGGCCCCCCTCTGTTCGTACTCCTCACAGTTGCTAACTTAGCAGACGTTCAGCTGAAGTTGTGGCAATCTCTGATCTTGATTTTCCCTAAATCTATATTTAGGTGAAAGGTCAGGTTTTAGGGTAGAGAGTGTCACCTATTGTAGTAGATTACATCTCATACAAGGCCTATTGTGTTCTGGAACAGTGGAACTTATTCTCATTGTGACTAGATACATTGAGCAAATTATTTATTCATGCTTTATGCTATGCTAACAATGAGTACGATGTCCACATCATGTACTGTATGCCAAAAGTCAACAGGTTACTTTGCTTGCATTTAGTTTTATTCGTCATTTCTTTAATTTTCTGCCCCCCGCCACCTTTTTTTTTTTTTTTTTATCATTATCCCGTTTTACTAATATGTTTTAAAGAATTGTTGCAGTTACTTCATCTCACTTGTGCATGAAATGTGTTACTTGTGGAAACAGCTCTGGTTCTATTGAGCATTCAAGTCAAGACACGGATCAGGACGGTCATTCTTTTCTTAGAGAACAGAAAAGGTACCTATTTGCCTTTTACAGAATCTTTCAGTATTACATATACAGTGTGTCTAACTTAATCATGCTCTAGTAACGACTAACGAGTATCTGTGCACTTCATTCTGTTGATACCACATGTCAAGGACAGTTTACATATTGCTGTCGAATATGGTTCAGTAGCAGACTGTCACTCATACTAGACCAGGAAAATATAAGTGTCTTTCCTAGCTAAGCTAGGATTACCAACATGCCAATTTAGTCCTGTCTGCCTTACAATTTAGGTCCCATTTTCCTCAAGGTTGACTGTCTGTTATTGTTCCTGGCTTGAATATTACCAAGCTATATATTAGTTGTTAGAATGAGGTTGTCTTCTTATTGTCTTCTCCCGTTTTATCTTTTGATGTCTTATATTACTTTGATCAGTGGCAAGTATCACCATCATCTTCAACATAGTGATATTCGTGTCATGCAGATTTTCATCTGTCTCCATTTTATAGTTGTGTCACATGTGTATAATCCTTTTTCTTTTTTATTTTGGATGATATTACATTATACTTTCTCAATAAAAAAAAGCATATTACCATTCCAAAATAAATAAATAAATGCATGTTTTAGTGTATCATGCAAATGGATGGTAGCTGGCTTTTATTTTTATTTTAAAAGAAAAAGCACTGTAGCAGGATTGAGAATTTGAAGTACTCAACATGGTCCGTGCAGACTATTTATGGGCGTGAAATGAGAAGAAGTGGTACCTACATTGCAAGCTATGTTAATCTGTCTCAGAACAATGATCTTTTTCCTTCTTTTAAACTGTATATAATTATTTGGGAAAGAGGATTTTTTGAGTCAGAATATTAATTTGGTAAAGTTGAGCTATAAATTGAGGTTCGATTTGGTCTTGTCCATGATTCAGCTTGGAATGAGCACCTTGCAGAGTGGAACATAGGGATTTAAATATGACCTTGGCTTGAAATGATGATGCATTCAAAGAGGAGCAAAGTTAGGGACTGTTGAATTCTGCTGCGTACTAAATAGAAAAACTAAAACTAAAAGCTCTTCTAATATTTTGACATTATTGAGTTCCTCTTGTTTCCATGCACGAATTCATTTTGTCATTTTCTGAATTGGTTTGATTTGTGAGTTTCTTTGAACTTACTACAATTTCTCTTTACACTCTGGACTTGCGGTCAGTTACCGAGATTACATAATAGGTTTTTATATTCTCATAAATTTTATCTGTAACGCCCCGAAACCTGGAGCTCATCAAATTCCGGAACATTACTTTAAGTAAGTCAAGATCACCACATAAATTAAATTATTATATAGAATTGAGCAATGCCTCTAATTTATTTAGAAGATCAATTAAAATAGATGAGAAGTGATAACAAATCCACTAACAAAGAATTCCTAATACATAAAAGAACCAAGTTCCACATTATTAAAAGGTTTAATCCATCTCTAAAATTCTAAATCTCAATACGATTGTGACGCTCTCTCATCAGCCACGCAAATTGAAATCCAAGGGCTGATCTCCTTCGTTGCCAAGCTCCCCCAAGTGACCTGTACTTGAAGTGGGGCGAACCACTTGTCAGAAAACTGGTGAGCAATATTCCTAATTTCATAATTTTGAAATATAAAGGTAGAACAATAATTTCCAATATAATAGGTAAGATCATATGATAAGAAAAAAGTATCTTATGGAGTCTCTTATGTTTTTAAAGTCTTTCTAACATTAAGTTCAGAACCGCGTCATAGCACTGATTAAACTCGAGATTCTCAATCGATGGTTCCAACTTCCAATGGGTTCGATAAGACTCTCATAAGAGAGGTTCAATGGTTCAGATCTTCTAGAAAAGAAGTTATTTTCATATGTAAGAGGAAATCTCCCACTGGGAGATTTGTTCAGTAATCATTCATATATTCAATCCCTGTCCAACCTTATCTCTCTGATTTCACAAGGTTTCACCTATGATGCCCAGATACGGCACGGATACTGCAGGGACATGCCATAGACACAGCAAGGACACGGACTTCACATGTAAAAAGTGAAGTATCGGATACGATATGACACGATACGCCAGCCATTTTGAAGTATCCGTGCATCATAGGATTTCACTATTCAAAGACACTATTCAGAGTAATGATCATTAGATCAGAATGAACATCATTAATTCGTACAGTATTAGCAATGGGATAATCAAATTCACCATTTATTCGTAACGCAAGGGAGCAGATCATGAATATAACCATACTCATTAAAGTAGTTCGATAATAATTTATGGGAATTGCAATACTATTCATTTTCATACATATATATATATATGGCTAGTCCCACTTAATCCGGGGATTTATCATCGCCTTATTTCAATAAAAAATTGGTACCCTTGCATGTGACATTAGCCATATGAGAATAATCTATAATTTTGTTTCCTAATAATTCTTTATGTGATTAAAACGGTGGGTTAATCTTCAGGGAACATCAATTCTGAATTCTTAAAGAAAGTCAAAATTTCAGATCATTATGTGGCTATACACTATTAGACAGAACCATCCTTATCTAACAGTGTGATGTCACCCTCCTTAATAAAGGGCAAATGTGTCCTTTTATAATCCAAAGGAAAGTTGAAAAGAAAATCAAAACTGCCCCCAGCCTTATCACCTACAAGAATTCATTACAGTGCTTTGCACTGTACGTGAGTACCTAGAAAATGCCTCACACGCCTCACGCCTAAGGTATCTTAGGGAAGATGATTGTGGACCCCCAACGGGCAGTTCCACCTAGGACCAGGCCCATCCTGGTTGCCCATCCAGATGGCTGGCCCTGATCATTGATCAGGTAGACCAATGGGTAACACAAGTCTGAATACCAAAACTGACAATTATTCCCAAAATCCCAGTTCTGACTATGAAAATCTCTGAATGGTGGGCCAAACGGGACCCACATCAAATGAGTCCAGCATCAAGATGGTCGACTAGAGGAACTACACCAGATCCCCGATATTGATCTTGGATCAGGTGGGACAGGGAGTCCCACAAGTCCCTGTCGACATAGGTTAGTCCTAAAACCAGAAAATTCTGGAATTTCATTCTTTCCTCTCTATTCTTCATCTTCTGAAATCAGTTTCAGAGATAAAGGTTTGTACCATAACAGAGTTCATCTATTATCATCATAGTATGGACTACCGTACTAATCTTCTCCCCAAAAATTCCACTAACAGTGCCATGTTGACAGAACCAGAAATGGCTCACGCCTCACCCCACCCTTGGGCCCTTTAGTCAGTGGTCCCCAAATGGTCCAATCCTCAAGGGGTCAGGTCCACCTTAGTCGCCCATCAGGCCCAACTAGATGGCCAGTCCTGATTTCCAATCAAGTGGGCCCCTGGGCCCCACATGCTCTGCCGATCCTAAGGAGTTAGATATACTGGGAGATTCTGAAAAGAATGCCATTTCAGTTCTGTTCCTCTATGTAGGGCTGATTCTTGGGATGGATATCACAGATTAAAGAATCAACTAACATAAGGAAATCAATTTACACAACTTTGTTCACAAGAACAAGAAACAGAATCTATAACCATTTTTGCAGACGGCAACTTATTCCAAGGATCTTCTGGATCAATTTCATATTATTTGGTTAGAAAGATCACTCACCCCCTTGTGTAGAAAACCGTGGCTCGGTCGATATGAGGCCTTGTGAAATGCATCCACTAGATCTTCTAGCCTTTTCTTCCTCCCCGCAAGTCTTGCCGATCACTGCTGATCCTCAAAGAAAACTCTTCTGCACTCTGTTTTCTCTTTCCCCTTTAATCAAATGAGAGCACCCAAAGACAATAGAGAAGCTAAATAAGAAAAAAAGGGCCGTGAGGGAGAAAATCTGGGGATCACCCCAAATTTCAATTGTTGAAATCACCCGCAGGTTCTACGAAGGAAACCCCCCCCCCCCCCCCCCCCCCCCCCCCCTCCCTCTAGGGGATATCGTCGAACAACTTATCCACTTGTTTCAAATAAAAAATTCTCTTTATGGGTTGAGACTAGGTCAAATAAGTCTTGACCCAACTCATTACCTTATAGCTTGGAAGAAACTGGGCCTAACCTGGCCCAAGGTATTACATTATCACTTGAACATCTGGATTTACTCGCGAAAATAGAGAAAACAAAATGACAATCCTCTAACCATATAAACCCACAGAATTCTTATGGTAAACTTTGATTCTCAGACTAAAAGTTTGCAAAATCTGGGCAAGTAATAGGCATCTGTCTCGTTCAGCTTTTGAGTATATGAAGAAATATTTAGGCATTAAGGGGATATCTCGCCATTGTTGTAACTGTAAAAGAGAGGCAGGCAAAAACTCCAGACACTGAAATTTTGGAAGGTGCTTCCTTCTATTCTACTGTTTCACTGTCTGGGAAGTCAACCTAGAATGTTTGTGGGGTCTGTCTCTGGTCTCCTTTGGGAGGCTTAAAAAGCTTGTTCCTTGCTCCACACTATTACTCATGACAATGAGATGAAATTTGACGCTTGTCCTTGTTTGTGTACCCAGTTTTGACTTACGTCAATTGGCTAATACATAAACTGCAACCACATTACTGGCATGTTGGTTCAGCAGAAAGAAGTGATGCTGATTGGGCTTGAATTACATCTAAGGAATTAAAACACAGTTTTGGTGTCCAACTCAGTCACTGCTAAAAATGGTGTGATTGTTCAGGTTTAAAGGAACTTGTTCAGTGAGTATGGGCACCAATGACTTGATCGAGTCATGTGGTTCCAAAAGGGATTTGTGATGCAATCTGGGACTGATTTTGTTGTCAGGATTGGTTCCACGGTTCTTTTAAATACAAAGAAACTGAAATAGAAGGGAATCCAAGCATTGCCCGTGTTGAGAATGGCCACAAAGTATTGATTCTCAACCCCAAAATTATGTTCAAAGGGTCTCATAAATCCAAAACTTAGGTAGGAGATGAAACAATGAAGGAAAGTTGGGTAAAATCCAACTCATCATTTAGCCTTTAGTGCATGTACATAGCATCAAGCTCTAGAAGAGATTGTGGACTCTGGGTTAGCACTTAGATATTTTAATCCTGGCCATTTAAACATAAGAGTGGCATTTGTGTTGCTAACAACTATAATGGTTGTTGGGTCTGTGTTTCTTAACTGCTAGCATGTATCCTGTTTCATTTCTAGCTCTAGGAGGAAGTCCTGTTTATGAATCATTTTGCTTTATCAATGCAGACAAGAAATATTGCTCTTAGGGAATGAGGTTGCATTCAATGAAGCTATAATAGATGAAAGGGAGCAAGGGATCAAGGATATACAAGATCAAATTGGCCAAGCAAATGAAATATTCAGAGACCTTGCTGTTTTGGTTCATGAGCAGGGTGTTGTGATTGGTAAGGTGTCGAAACCCTGAGTGTAGGATTTACTTGTACTTTTGCTGAAACCATTAATAATTATATTAACATTCTTACAGATGACATTGATTCAAATATTGAGGGATCATATGCAACAACAGCTCAAGCTAAAACCCAACTTGCCAAGGCTTCCAAAAGTGTCAAATCTAGATCTTCCTGGGTAAGTTTTAGCATCTTTATCAAACATAGGAATGAGGATTAAAGATTTATTTCAGGGGTTTCTAGCATGGCCACATAAAAGGTGAACTGGGAACAGTATGGCTTACTTTTTTATTGCATATTTTTACTTGAAAAATAAGAATAGGAACGTTTAGAGAAAATCATCAAAAATAAAAGAGCACAAATGCTAACACAGCTTGTACGTACTTCATGAAATATGTTGATATGTGATAAACAAGAACATTGCAAAATAAATATTGACCAGCCACAAACCTCTTTGAACAAAATAGGTTTCCCCATCTAAGGCAGGGCCTAATCAGCTCAATTGTCAAGATTACTGGACCATGGGCTCTATTTGCATCGAATCCATGCAATCAGATACTTTCGGTTATCTGATGCAGGAAGTTCTATGTTACACAGATATGAATACTGGTGTGCATGGTTTTAAAAATCACCGAGACCTACTTGACTCAGTCTCAGCTTTTACCAAGTCGAGTCACCCCTGAGTCTGTTTGGCTGAGACATATGGGGGAAAGGCCAAAATTAATATTTTTCTCCTATTTTCTTCTTGTGAGAAGATGTTGGAGGCTTTTGGGGTCCATTTCCCGTAATTTTGAAAAATCAAAAGCACATTTTCTAAAAGATCTAATCATTCAAAGATCGGAGGTAATTTTTATCCAATTGAATTAAAATGAAATCCAACTACCTTTTATCACTTTGTTTCATAATTGATGCGAAGCTGATAGGCTGTTGCAAGAGGATCATGGCCCACATGTGGGACCCAATAAAGTTTAGAGATTTTTTTCATTGCTTTCTAACTTTATTTAATGGGTTAGGATGTTCCAATTTGCTTATTTCCTAGTCTGATTCAAGAGCTACCAATCCCCTATGAGACCTTCATTCGTCTCCCTCTGAACCGGAAGTAAGCGAATACCCGTTACTTCTCCCGGCTGGTGGAGGCGCATCGATGATGACCCCACTTCGTAGGATCAATGAACTCATACGCAGCACCAAACTCCTCTCTTTCAGACCCTTGGATCCAAGCCGCCGGTGTTAATACATATGTAATAGCGATGGGTCTATTTGCTGGATCTTGCCAACCAAGGGTGCCTGGGTGGGCCAGTACCCGGCCGGATCTATCACTCCTGGCACCAGGAATGGGATATGTAGCTACTATGCATCCCTCAACCTCAACATCGGAAGTGGACCTCTCCAGGTGTTAAAAAGGTGTCTTATTCCTCTAATCCTCTTCCTATCAATCCTCTGCTTTGGACTTTGAAAGGTTCATCCCCTTTACCGAGATTCCAAATCTCTCTGTAGAGAAGTCTTAAAATTATGAACTATGAGATCCCATCTCTACAATGTCATATAAATAAGAAGGAAAACTTCTTAAAATTATGAACTATGAGATCCCAGCTCTACGATGTCATATAAATAAGAAGGAAAACTTAGGGACTAAGACTTCTAATCAGAATAGGAAATAAGCAAATTGGAAACTACCCTAATCCATTAAATAAAGTTAGAAAGCAATGGCAAATAACTAGGGAAAGAAAATAAGAAACAAAAATCTCTGAACTTTCTTGGGTCCCACAGGCAGGCCATGGTCCTCCTTGCAATGGCTTGTCAGCTTTGTATCAATAATAAATAATTATAACACGCGGCTTAAATTCTTGAGACATCACTTTTCATTTTCTTTTTTATTTATATTTTTCAAAATCATGTTTTCACACTTTAAGGTTCTGTGGAACTCTTGGGTATGTCATGGTCCGACTCGGTTGAGTGCCATGTGACTCAATTGAGTCAACAGAACATGAAGGTGAACGAGTTGCCCCTGAGTTGACTTTTAAAATCTTTCTGGTAACACACAATCATATGGCAATTAAGAAAACATCTGAAAATGTGGTGGATTGAAAATACAATTTCTGATATGAGGAGCCCTCAAGCTTCGCCTTGCACTTACCGAATTGGAAGAAGACCCTCAACTCACCAACAATATAACAATGTATCAGTTTCCGTAGTTTGGTTGTTGCTGTTGTTGTTTTGTCAAGGCTCCTTTTGGGATGTCAGTCTAGCCTTTTGTCTTTCTGTACTGGTTTTGTTTTTATTGAATTCATTGAATTCCCCTCTTTTGCCCCCCCCCCCCCCCCCCCCCCCAAAAAAAAAAAAAAAAAAAGAAATAGAAAAATAAAAGAAGACTGTTTAGTAGTGGCAAGCTCATGACAATATGAATGTGTGGTTCAGTGAGAACATGGTTGATGATTGACAGAGGTTGGCAGGAAAATGAGAATGGATGGTCTGTACCAACCTATTGCAGCGATGGATTTCTGTTCTGGATCAGTAGCTGGCGATGGCTGGAGCCTGGATGTGATCAGCAGGCAGAGCGATTCTCTAGACAGACTGCCTGCTCAAGATTAAAATGGGAACAAATAGGGGTTTTGGTGTGTGTGTGTGTGTGTGTGTGGGGGGGGGGGGGGGTGGGGTTTGGTAGCATTAGGAAATGAGGATATCGATGGGATGCAGACTGCACCAAGATGGTAATTAATTACAATTAGACTGGTGACATGAGGATCCTGGGGTTATCAAAACAGGATCTTGGGCTTGATCAAGCACTGGTATATTCATCAGAAGGCAGTAAAGTTGCAGTGGTATAGGGAGATATGAGAGCAGAGGGCAGGGACAGCAATGATTGATGACTGACTATAGATGTTAGTGATGGCAGATCTGCGTGCATGGAGAGTAAGAAGTAGAGGGTTGCAACTAGAGGAAGTTGGATGACAGGGGTGAGCAGTGAATAGTAGCAGGCTTGACACAGTTACGAGGTAATAGATGGCAATGGTATCAGCGGTATTGGCATGTAGCATGGTGATGAGTCTAGAATGGATCAGATAGCAAACTCTCATAAAACGATATATGGTCAGGTTGAGAATAAAGAGAGATGACTGAAAGCTGCAGTGAGTGGAGCAGTGATTTCAGACAGATTGTGGTTGGCGCTGCTGGGATCTGGATTGGGATGTCAGAAGGTGATGGATAGCAAATGGCAAAGTAAGCTTGGCAGCATGGCAAGGATGTGAAGGTATGTGGGGCCAATCAGTTGGAGTCATTCACCATCACCATGAAACAAGAATGGAGAATACAGATGATCGCTGTCCTGGGTGATGGCTATCCTACGGGATGCAAGATGAATGTCCTGGGTTGGATAGTGAGAAGCCAAATTGTGGCTGGGCCTAGGAGAACAGTGGCATTCCCAGAAAAAAGCTAAGCAGAAATCTAATTGATGGAGTAGGCATGGTGGCTCCTTGATCAAGAGGTGATTGAGGGGCTGAGATGTCAGACTCCTAAATTGATAAATGGTCAGAATTGTGGCTTTGATACCAAGTGAAGTCTCAAAGAATTTCTGAAACTCACCATATTAATATCATTTATAATGAGACCACCACACATGCATACACACATGCATCCATACTTAAGGTACAATGGAAGATAACTAGAAGTATCATGATCTTATTAGATATCTTCCATTTTCTTTAAATTACTAATGGTATCCGGTATCCTACCATGGTAAACCTAATATCCTAACATGTCATAATAGACTTCCTTTTAAGCATTCACATGTAACAAGACTAAATTCTTCTTCTTCTTCTTGTTATGATTAAGTGTCTCAACCTGCATCCTTTTGTGTAGCATTATTATTATTTTTTTAAATTTATTTCTCGTGACAAAAGTGTGGTGAAATCATTACAGTTTAAAATATAACGAACCCTGCACAACAAGAGATACATTGAAAAGCATATTTAATGACTACCTACAAGTATCCAGTACCAGCATCAATATCATATTGTGTTGTCTGACGTCTTATGTTGAATATATATGGGTATTCACTTAATTTGGAATCTTAGATGAGAATTCAGTATTCCTTATGAAGAAAATTAATAGAAAAAAGAGTATTATTAAGTTTTTAGCACCTCACGCCCCTCTGCTTTCTTTGTATGAGGCATATTTATAGGGAAAATTTATATGGGATACTAGTAGGCACTTCTATATGTGGGCCTTTCAAGGGTATGTTCGGATCACCGCATAGGCAAATTAGACAATCAATTCCGGTATATTCAAGCATCGATCGTTGTTTTGTTACTTAGCGCTTTTTTTTGTCTTTCTTTTCCTAATATCCTCCTGAAATTATCACTAAAACAAACTATTTATTTTGATCATCAGCAAAAAAATGCCCTATTTGTGAATTACAAAGTTTTGTTTTATAAATGTGTGCTTGCAAGTGTATGAGTGGGGACGTTCGAGTAGAATTTGCAGAACTGTAGGAAAATGAACGTCGAAGTATAATTTATAAGCTCAAATTAACTAATATTCTTTCATTTCATTGTGCATTCTATTTGGTTACAGTTTTTTTTTTCTAATGTTATCTTGATTGATCTTCTCTCTGCTGCTTTTCTGAACAGTGTTGGTGGGTGCTGATTATTTTTGTTCTGGTGTTGGTCATTGTGCTCCTTGTCCTTATCATATAGTGTTGCTGTTTTCTCCCTCCCAAATGCAGCTGCCCTGTATTTTCTGTGCATCGGTTTTGAGCTTCCCTCTAGTGTGTGTGGTTTGTGTGGTATTTCCTTAGCTGACATCATTTCATCAAGTGAGATGCATGTGTTGAATGGTTTTCCTTTTCATGATTCTTATTTGTATTTGTTATTTGATTGTATATACACACGTTTCCGTCCTGCTAATATAAGAATATTATGTGTTTTCTTTCTGTTCATCAAGTGTTAAATTTGTTGGGGAAAGGCTGGATTCTAGTTAAGCTTCTAAGCATGCATAGGCCTAGGCCTGGTAATTTGCCATTGGGGGTGGAAATAGTCCAGGCCCAGCCCAATGACCTAAACAATACATGCCTGGTTGGGCCGGTCCAATGACAAGCCCTAGGTTTGGAACATATTTCGTTTGTGGACATTGTTAAATATGTGGGTTTAGCTTCATAAAGTGCTCGACCTGAATATTTTAGACAATTATATATTTGGATTGTTTGGGTCCTGAATGTAAGTCTAGGACGGAGCAATTTAAATCCCAATCGTGGCCCCCAAAAATAAAAATATTGGTTGCTGGTGAACACATCTCCTTATCAAATGGATCTCCTTGGATCATTCAAACTAGGGAAAGATGACCATGCATTGTGTTCAGAGAATCAGGTGCTATGGGGAATAGGTGCATGGAGCTGCCAAAAAGATAATTGAATGTGTCTCCAAATCTACTGTCTCTTTGATTCTTGCAAAGATGTAAAACTGACTCATTTATGGAAGATGTAAAAGAGTTCCCTGTCCATTGGATGGGGGTTTACAGTTATGAGTTTTTCTGTCTGGAGGGTTTTCTTTTAATTGAATGTATGCTCATAATAGCTTCACTTTTTTGGGGCCCTACTGTCACAGCAATCACCCACCTTATGGTGACTTGCACTAAATGTGATGTCCGGTGGAAAATCTTTCTCAAGGTTGTTTGGGTTTGGAAAGATGATAAAGGTCAGATTAAACTTCATACAGCTTAATTTTGATCTATGGACGGTCTTCTCCATCTCCATTTCGTCAGCATTTTCTTGTCATGCAATGCAGATGATCCATGTTTAGCCCTTAGCTGTAGCTCACCTAGTTAGGGTGGCTGTGAGAGTGCATGAGTTCTTGCCCTCCCAAGGGAAAAGAACCACAGTTGCAGGTAGGTGTGCTGGAAGAAGGAAGTTCATGTGTCTTTTCTGTACCTGACCATTTATTCCTGGGATTGAGATTGTCAACCTAGATCAGTTATTAACAGGTCTAGACTCTTGTTGGGTTGGTGGCTCATAAATGCAGTTAATAAATATGGTCAGGTCCATGTTGTCTTCACACCCTGCATGGTAACTGGTAAGAACAGATTGTAACTTAAACCTAACACATTGCATATTTAAGAAGTGTCGACCCATACCTGAGTTGCCAGCACACTTCACGGTGGAGTGGTGTTGGCATCAATTATTGCCAGCACACCTGAACCAGGGTCCCAACATCGCACCCAAAAAAAAAATATAAAACAATCTGAACTACCGGGTTAGTAAGCAGGGTGAACCTGAACCTGAACCTGAACCTAACCATTTAATAGTTGGGTAAGAAGTGCCAACACAAACACTGAATTACTGGGTTGGATTCAGGTTGGGTTGGCAGGTCTGGTCAGGAGTTGCCACCTCCAGGTAGAAACACCTAATAATCGAGTTGAAGATTGTATGCGCAGTAAATTCTATGAGCCCTATTTGGGCCCACCTTTGATCAGTGCACCCTTTTCACACTCTTACCCACCTATGTGCTGGCATCATGCCCATTTTTACGCTCATCCAATCTTCAATCACCGTTTGTTCGAATCTCAAAAAATTCTTAGGCCAATAGACCATTAACATTTAAGACTGTCAAATCAAGGACTAGGATAATCCGTTGGGATTGATATTTCAAAAAGATTCTTATCCATAAATTGACCTTTCCATGCATTCAGTGCTCAATGACAAGAATGAATCCAATTGTGCTCCATCAGCTGCTAGACCATATTTCCACAATATGCAATATGCAGTCTGCTCTCATTGGAGACTATTTCCTAAAATAAGAATTGATCAAACAGATGCCACCTTCAATGGAGGCTTCTTTCCTTCATATTCCAGGAGAGTGAAATTAAAAAAAATAAAAAATAAAATGACGTTCCTGCGACGAATGGAGTGATTTTAGAACGGAATTAATTAGTAAAAATTCTTTAGAGCATTTATCTATGTTTCTATTTTAGTAGTCTATAATCTTAATCAGCTGCTTTAGATGGTGTACAGAATTTCAGTTTCTTAATGAAAATCCCAGTTCCCTTGATTCTCAATAATAATAATAATAATAAAGACGTTGAGATGATGATGATAAGATTTTGAAATTGGGCGGGAGCAGGGTGCCTCTTGGAACACATTGACCCAACAATGGGAGAGGGAAAGTGAGAATGAGAGAGAAAATGGAGAAGAAGATAATGTGTCATATTGACAACCCTATTTATAACGAGAAATAATCCCATGCTGCCGTCAATATGATGTTGAAGGCAGCTAGCTAAAAGCTCATGTGTGATCAAATCTGCTCACATCAGATACACACCTGCATAACTAGCCAACTCAAATTTCAGTTGAATTGGAGTTACATGAACCACTGGATTGATATCAAGTAAAGTATAATTATCATGATCAGTATCGTTAAAGTCTTTTCCCAACCATGTTAGAGCCAGCTGTCCAAACTTCTTCGGTAGTAAAAACCGGTCCTGGGCCCGGATAAAAGAGGGGTTGCGTTAGGAAGGTCCACAGTCATGATAAAACTTTTATCACATCCTAAACATGAATCCTGAGAAAACAACATTTCATGATCATACTAGTGCATACTGTGCATTAGAAGGTAAAATATGTATCTGTAGGAAAGCTGATGTTAAAGAAACTAATTTGAGATTTCAAAACAATATTAAATAGATACATAGGTGGACTATTCTGTGACAAGTTTTTCCTTTATATTACATATGATGTTTGCAAGGAAACCAATTCTTCATTGCCAAGAAATTAAGATGCCCTTGAAGGACCCCAGCAACATACTTTTTTTGCCACAATGTCAACATATGAACATAATGTCAAATCTTTTATATCATCTTCCACAACAATAGTAGCCTTCTGACTCCAGGTCACTTCTAAAACTGTTAATTGGGTACTCTTCATCTGCAATGATTGTATTGGACAGATTTCCTGGTCACATCTCTTTATTCAGGGTTTGGAAACACAATGGCATCAATAATTACAATATGCAAATTATCTTACCAAGCAATTACACCATATCAACTGCGGACGGCATTCAAAAGCTTATCTCACGCCTCTCAGCAAAAAACTTACTGGTTGTTTCTGGCTGTGCAGGCAGCAAGGCTACCCAAACTCCTGTATCTGCACCTTCCTCAGCAGAAATGTTCCCTTGCCACCCAGTCATGGCAGTCTTCACCCAGCCTGGGCAGTAGCAATTAATATAGATCTTGTTACCATCTGGCCGAGCTGAAAGTTTCTTTGCCACAAGACGCGTGTAAGCATTGAGTGCAAGTTTCGATACCGAGTAGTCTGTAAACATTTGAGGCCAGCCACCTTCTGTCCAATTGTTATGTCTCACTTGTTCTAGAAATTTAGCAACCATTCCGTCAATCAATTCCTCACAGAGATGTTCTTCTTCTGCAAGTTGCTGTCTCAAGGTTATGTCCCCTAGCCTCTGTCAATGATTGAAGCACATGAATCATCTCAGTAGTAACCAGTAAGCAAAGTATTACCTTATCACATTTTAAATTTCAATATATGAGTGCTGTCACATAATAATCAATCTTTGCCAACATAAAAAAACACATGATATTATTGTGAAATCCCTTTCATCACCATATAGAGAGAAAACAACAAGGAAATTTTAGTTAGTGTGAATAAATAGGATATCTATCACTTTCCAAACAAAAGATATCCAAAGGTCAAGTTTAAAGACATTTCAAGGTTGAAGGAAATGATTTTGGCTTTTTTTTTTCATAATTACATAATTGGTTCAGGAAAGTAAAAAGCAACTGTTACAGTTCTCATAAAGTCAACCTGAGACCTGCTTCCCTAGAGTGAGGTGCCTAACAAACAATGTACTCGCAATGTTCACTTATAACCTTCACTTAAAAACTATCGCCTTTATACCCTAAGTACTTACTTTGATGTATTAATTATCGTCATAACATCTATCTTTATACAATAGCACTAACTTTGACAGCAACAGCTCCCTATATACCCTTCCAACGGAATCAAATCCCAGTCTGATCCATAATGATCGGATCTTCAAGGTAACTAATGTGAGAGAAGTTGTTGTGGCTCTGATGCTAGGACAATCATGACAATGATAACAAGATGATATTGGTGAGAACAGAGCAGTGCCCTTTGGACAATGGCCTCTCCTCTTTACAATCTTTAATTCCCCTGACTGGGGTATTACAATCAAACAAGACAAGAGTCAATCAGCTATCTAATTAGTATGGTGCTCCTAAGGTGTATGTTTTAAAGCATACACTATTTTACAATACAGAGTACTATTTTTCTATGTTCCTTCACAATTATACCTAACTCTATGTTTCATCCATAAATCTATTCCAATGTGATTGATTTCTAAAAATGGTCCATAATCTTGTATGTAATCTGCTAAAATTCAGCCAGCCCATTTGACTTGAATAAAACTTCTCCAAAGTTCAAGTTTACCATTGACTAGCTTTCTTGTCTAACTATGAATAGCATGTCATCTACGAACGACATATATCATGGAACTCAATCTTGGATATCTTCCATAATGTTATCCATAAGCAAGAAAAATGTATAGAGGCAAATAACTGACCGTTGGTGTAATCCACTGTCCAATTCCAACTGAAATCAGACGTTTTCCTGCACCATTTCCACTCAGTGTACTTCCCCTTGTACATGTCTTGAGAACTTTGATATAACCATTAGGGATGAATTGTATCTACAATAGCTTGTAAATAAGAACCGCAACACCCTATTGTAACCTTCTCTATTTTTTTTTGTCTGTTATTTATTTATTTATCAACAACCTCCTCAAATCAATAAAAATTGCACGTGTAATTTTTTCTTATCTACTTTTGAATTAGTCGTCTAAAGATGAAAAATGACTTCTACAGTAGATCTACTTGACATGAATCCTAACTAGTTCTTTGAGATTTTGGTTCTTGTCGCGCACTTTGTTCTAGTACACTCCCCCAAAGTTTAATTGTGTGGCTCATTAGTTCGGTAGTAAAGTGGTCTCCTTTGTTCTTGGAGAAAGGGACCACATTTTGAAATTCAAGATAGAGGGTCAAGAAGGTATCCATCTTTTATTTTTACTCTTATGTAATTGTCAAAGATATCATATTAAAACTTGCTCCATGCTCAAAAGAATTTTATTAGAAAGTCAGAGTCACAGAACTGGGTCATGTACTCAAAAGAACTTGACTTCAAGAGATATAAGTAAATCAATCACTGATAAACGCAGATTTGAGGAGCACTCAAAAAATTAGAGTTTTAAAATTTGAAATATAAAGAAGAGGATAAAAAAAGTAAAAGAAAAGAAAGGAAGTTAAAACATTCCCAATTGACTCAGACTCAGGCCTTATGAAAGTTTCATGCTCTTAAACATTAGACTAAAAGGGAGACATGACTATTTAGAAATATGACAAGACATGAAGAACACTGTCAAAGTTATGAGACAGGGAAGTGGATGATGTCAAGAAAGAAACCCCAGCATATAGCTTTTGATGACTTCATGATAGATAGGGATACATGTGAAGAAAAAAGAAAAGCTAAAATAATTCCCAATTGTCTCAGACTCAGGCCCCTCATGAAGAGTTTCATGTCCTCCAAAAGCTATCCCTCTCCTCTCCAAATCTCCATAACCACTTGCCTAAAAGTGATTGATTCATAAGCTTTACAGGCCAACTAATGAGACATAAATAACTTTGTCAAAGTTAGAATAAGGAAGTGGATCGATGACATCAAGAAAGAAACTTGAGAACCTCTCTTTTAATGCCTTCATTATCAATTGGGATACTTGTATACAGATTGCAACTTACCTTGAAGGCATTGTTGTCAATTCCATTCTGGTACTCAATCTGTTTAGGCCATGGAATGGAATGCTTTGGCACTCTAGTCGTTTTGTTGTTCCATTTTGGAAAAGACATGGTGCAAAAGCTAAAAATTAGAAAATGAATGTTTAAATATAGAAGAATAGGAAAAATTAGTAGAATAAAAAAATGACTCTAAAAATTCAAGTCCTAGAGCACACAATTGGATAGTGGGGAAGAAATTAGGGAAAATTGCAAACTTGTGAAAGTGGCGAAGAAGAGGGTAAGAACTGAGCTGTTACAGAAGAAAAAAAGGGGTAGAATGAACTGTTTCTCCAGTAAAAGAGGGCTTTTCACCTCGGTCCCAGCCGATTCTGAGTCGGAATCGGGCAAATTTTAATCCCTGGAAGTGACTCCTCTAATGCTATCAATTGGGAAGTTTCTAAGGATACTAATTGACCTCCTCGATCCCAGTTGTCCAAAGTTCCAACCGGGTATGGATCCCTTTCTGGTTTGGGCAAAAAATCATCTCAATCGGATCATCATAACCTTGATTTAGGGACATTAAAGTTCAATGGTTCCTCAAGTTATATATATATATGAAATTCAATCTGATGGTAAGTATAATTCAGATTAATCAAATTAGGGTGAGTGATAATTTTTGTTGGGTTAGTAAGTGTGAGAGGGTTGGATTGTAGGGTGGGGGGGGGGGGGGGGGGGGGTGTTGTGTGTGTTTGGGTTTCAGGTTCAAAACCTGATGCCTGCCTTCTAATATATATTAAACTTTTACATAAATTTACTTCTCGATTGGGTCCTGGTCCAATAGGTTCTACCAGAGTCGGGCCTGGGTTCAGACATAAAGACCAAATCAGGTCAGGTCCACCACCTGTTTTACATCCCTCGTTTCAGAAGGGGCTTCTTGGAGACTTCACTTTATATTGAGCAAGTTTTGGAAAATTAGTTCTTCCATGGATGTTAAGTTTCAGAACACACTCAAGCAGCAAAGGAAGTTTCTGAAGCTCTAGCAACACGAGGCACAATCAGATCTAATATGTTTTAAGGGCTGTCGTTGTATTGCTTTCTTTTGTCTCTTTGTTATGTGCATGTGTTTTTTACTTTTCCCCCTCTTTCAGCATAGTGATCTGATACCGATTTATTAGATTTGATTTTATTGCAACTTTATTTCCTCTTTTGAAATAAAGTTTGACCAATTATCCATCAAGAAGAGAATTTTTCAGTGGTAACATAATTGTATTCCACAAAAGACTGATTATATAAAGATTCTGTATCCTATATATGCCACTAGCTTTCGTGCAAATTCACATGTCATGAAGACAAAGGAAAGATGACTGAAAGGATCTTCAGGAATGAATTCAAACACAGGATCACTTACATTCCGCCTTCCATTCAGTCTACCAAGCCTAGAGCTCACATTCACTATTCGAGCACCAGAAGCAGAAGGCTTCATCAGCGGTATCATGGTTTCAATCATCTGTTTAGTGCCAAAATAGTTTGTTGCAATAACATTATCCGTGAATTCGACAGAATTCTCTGACCCAATATTAAAATTAACACCAGCATTGTTTACCTGCATCAATATCAAATGCATAATTGGCTTATCAGATTCGTAGATCATAATTATCAAAAATAGTTTGAAAAAGACTATTTACACACATACAAAAGAGCATATATGCCAACATGTGACGTGCTTGCTGGATCTATACCACTAATTGGGCTCAGCTTAAGTGCAGAATTCAAGGCTTAAAATCAGGCCAATCAACTAAACAAGTGAACTTGTGTATAGGGTTCGTCCGTGTGATGCAAGAAACTGGAAAAGAAAAAAAAGATTTAAAAATCGGACTCAGGACCTGACTCAGTCAGGGCTGAGTCCAAGCCTAGTCGGCCGACTCGGCCGAGTCATATCGAGTCCCATTTAAAGCCTTAGAAAAAACATCCCAGGATGATTTAAGAACAAGTCCCTTACATTGAATCCTAAACCACTTTTTGAAATGGGCTGATCTGCTCCACCTCCACCATCCTCCACTGTCAAGCTCAAGAACTCATGAATGGCCCCAGCACACGCTTCTCCAACGCCTTCATCCCAGCCTTTGATCTCCTCACCTCTCCAGTTTCCTGATACAGCCCCACATAGGACAACCTCTGCCATTCCTTTAACCTAGCCCTAAAATCCTTCCTCAATGTCATCCCTAGAGGAACCCTGCTCGAATCCAAACCAAATTTCCTACTCCTCCAACCAGCAATTTCCATCACTTTTGCACACGCAAGCCTCCAATTCTCGACTATAGGGATGAAATTAGCGTTAGGGTTTCAAACCAGGTCATGAATATGAATGCTAGGTTCGCCAGCGGGGATGTCAGCTTCCACTCCACATTCCATGGGACGAACGAACAAACCTATAGAATGTGGGTCATTGGCCATTGGCCTTTTACAGCTATGAACAATAAGGAGACTCGCATCACAGGCCTGACTAGGGCCACTGCACAGATTGGCATCACAATCCTGACTTGGGTCCTACCACTGAGCAGCTTGGATCTTGCAAACATTCTTTGGATGGATTGCAATGTGTGCTTTGATACATTCAAAGGGGCTACGTCAAGGTGATCCCTTACTCACCATACCTTTTTAAATTGTTATCAAAGAATAGTTAAGTCTTTTTAAAAAGAAAATGAAGTGGATCTTTCTTCAGCTTTTGGGGCGGAGACATAAACTTAAGAATACTGATCTTCATTTTGCAGACAACACTTGATTTTTCCAGGATGAATCAAAAGAGGTCAGGTTATACAATGGATGTTAAGATGCTATTCAGCGATATCGGGTCCAAATATAAATTTGGCATATGCATTATGGTGTGCATGGAGTTAGATGAACAGTTTTTTTTTTTTTTAATAGGGAATTAGATGAAGAGTTGGTGCAGAACTAATCTTCCTAGTTAAGTGGAGAGAGAGAGAGACTACAAAGTACCTTTAATTACCAATTGATGTGATATATATATATATATATTAATATAATATATTGTTAAATACTTCAGTTGTACATTCCTGTAATTTGATATACTTATTACTTAATAGTAATTTTTTGTTACTAATAGAAAAAGGGACCACTAGGAATCTTACCAAAATATCTAGTCCACCATAGGTGTTAACTATCCACTCAGCAAATATTTTGATGGATGCATCATTGAGAATGTCTAATTGATGGAATACCACAATTAAGCCTTCGTGTTGCAAAGTTTTCACTGCTTCCTGGCCTCTTGTAATGTCTCTTGATGTGAGAACTACAGTCATACCATGTACAGCAAGTTGCCGCACAATCTCAAATCCAATTCCTCTGTTACTACCAGTCACCACAGCAACTGTTTCCAGGCACCACCACCTAAAAAACAATTAGAAGAAAAGTATTACCACTTTCGACAACACTGCATGATAAAACATGAGTTTAAAGAGCGTAGGTGACCAACAATAAATCAGAAGCCAAATACAAAATGCAGTGTCCAACTTGAGAGGATTTCCATAAAACAAATAGCACAAGATGAATTAACATGATAGGAAGACAAATGAAATTTAATGTTATCAAACCACAAATCAACATAGCCGATAACTTATTCAAATGTAAATGTTAAGTCAACAACGCCATAAATTGAAAAAAATCTGTCAATGGAATCCAAGGGAAAAAAGAAAGATTGGAATTCTTCCCAAACCAAAGTGAATAGATAGATAATATGCCCATTCCTTCACACCCTCAAAATCTGCTTCCAATTCCATATTCTTGGATGACACACCCATTAAGACATAGGAAGAAGATAGTTTCCATCAGCTAATTGTGCAAGAAATAAGATTTCTAATTTCTGCTATCTACGAACAAAAAGAATGTTACTCAAGCACACCAACTTAAATGGCATGTGAAGACTCCATTATCTCCATCTGCAGCCTCAAATTGTTGCTTATTGTTTTGTAATTGATGGGATAATATGACTACGACCATGGTTAACAAGCTATGCACATGGTCAAGTCATGGATCGTCTGTCTTTCACGCACGGGGTATGAAAATGGGACTTACATATGTTAAACTTATATCATCATCATCATCATCATCAAAGCCTTGTCTTAACTATGTTGGGGTCGGGTACATGAATTTTGTTTCTTCATTCCGATCTATTCTGAACAAAATCTTCAGATAAGTTGCACTTCTTCAAATCCATTTTTACTATTTCCATCCACGTCCTCTTCGGCCTACCCCTTCCCCTTAGTTGGCCATCAACTTGCATACCCAAACTTTTTCTTACCGGCGCCGTTGCCGGCCTATGTCGGATGTGCTCAAACCATCTCAAACAAGTTTCTCTAATTTTATCCCCTATTGATGCTACCCCTAAATACTCTCGAAATCGCTCATTTCTAATTGTATCATTCCAAGTTTTACTACACATCCACCTCAACATTCTCATCTCTGCTACCTCCATTTTGTGTATATTTTGATTTTTTATTGGCCAACATTTTACTCTATAGGTCATAGTTGGTCTAATCACTGTCCTGTAAAGTTTCTCCTTTAATCTCGTTAGCATTCGTTGGTCACAAAGTACTCCATAAGCAAGTCTCCACTTCAACCATCCCTATGTTCGTCATCTTCATCAATCTCCCCATCTTTTCTAATTATTGAGCCAAGATAACGGAAATAATCTTTTTGTGGTATCTCCTATGCTTCAATTCTCACAATAATTTCAGCTCTTTGTAAATGCCCACTAAAGTTGTAAAACTCCAACGGTTTTTACTACTGGGCTTGGGAGGAGGGTTGCGTTAGATAGGTTAACAACCAGCATAAAATTTTGTCTCAACCCAAACATATGTAAAACTTACAGATGTGAATAATACTGCCACGTTTGTTTGAAAGCACCATTTTCACTCAAGTAAATGACATGGGATTTAGTTGCTTTTATTCGCAATTCAAGTTTGATTAGGTTGCCAATCAATTGTTAGCTCAATGGCGAGGCGCCTCTTTCTCCATAGAAATGACTAGAGTTTGGTCCCTAAACGTAGATTTGATGGTTAGGGACTTTGGTAGTGTGTGTAAGTGGGTATATGAGTCGTACAATAGGAAAAAAAAAAAAGCCTGAGTAGGTTACTTCCCCTTCCCCTTTTGTGTCACAATTCAATAGAAAAACAATATTAAAAAGTTTTCCTACGTGAAAGCAGTCGATTTAGCCTTCAAAATGGACCAAGGCATGAGATAAAGCCTATTATTAACAAAAGCATGGACACAAATGTATCGGTATTTTGATTAATTCAATAAAATGACAAAAACAACATGACAGTTACATTTTCATTAACAACAAACAAAAGCTTATACCTAAGTTAACTTAATAAAGAATACCCTCAAACCCTCTTTCCCCTTTCCTTTGTTTCAATTTGGTCCCCTTTCCTTTGTTCCAATTTGGAGGGTTTCATTCGGAAGCCCTTCTCCCTCATACTCTCTTATCTATGAGTATTGTTTATGTCACCTCTATCTCAGAAAGGATCCACCATGATCGTCTTCACAATCGCCTTTTTGAGTTTCAGATTTCCATCCAATCCTATTTGAGTCTATGTTCTCAAGTTATTCTGCATACCCATATGTTTTTTTTTCTAGCTACTTCACCCAAGGTCCTCATTAATCTCCTTTTCAACTAAAAACCCTTCCATTACTTTTTTTTCTTAGCATTCACATATTAGAATTATATAAGCACTGCAAATTTTTCGAGGCACGTTCCTCTTCACAATCTAAGAAAAACCCAAGATTTTGAAAACCCCCCACTTAAAAACTCCAAAGCAAAGAACCCATTAACCTTAATTTGTGATATCCTCAAAAGTCAAAACATAGTATTGTCAGCTCAAGATAGTGGGCATTGCTAAAATTCAAAATCAGGGCTGTGGGTGTGACCAACTACTCCAAATTCTTGAAGATCAACACGCCCAACAATCAGTAGGGTGGGTGGGAAAATCCGTTAGTGGTTAGAAGGTTCTTTCTCCTTTCAGCAAATCCTTATAAAGAAAATGAATTGAGAGAGAGAAGAGAGAGAGAGATTTGAATACCTCTGGGCGTCTGTGTAAGGGACTTTTCTGAGCTGGGCGATCTCTTGGAGCCTCTTTTCTCTTCTCTCTTTTGCACGCCCACTTCTTGTCATGGCTTCCTCCACCAGCAAGATGAACCAGATGCTCCTTGTATGATTCGGGTCGGACCCGGGTACACTTGAAATAAGTTTAAAGTTATTAATAACCCGTAAATTATGAAAATTAATATATTTATTTTTAACCCCAAGGAGTTGGCCGAGTAGTTAGGACCGGTCTCCCCTCTTCAGTAATCAAAAGTTGAGTTTACTAATAGTAGTGCTACCACCTTGGGGTTACGGCTTCCCTCTGGGTCCGAATGGATTAGTCCAGCCTAAAGGGTTTGGAATCCTCCAATAGCAAAAAAAATATATATATATTTTACATTTGTCCCTTCTCCCATTACTTCTTTTTCTTGGATCCGCCCAGTTGTTAACCTTTCGTAGAATGAAGTTTGAAATGATGATATGTCAAAAGATCATTGCACCTCATTCATTTTTCTTGGGTAAGTCTGAGTCGGACTTAACATTTCATTTTAGAGGACAGACCGAAATGGATGCGAAACAAAAATTACTACCATACCATAAACCCTTTTTATTGACATTAGTAAGATGGAGTCCATGTCAAATGTAAGCTCTCTCAATTTTTATTTTTTTTTTATTTTTTTTTTTGAGGATTTTACTGAAAAAACACTTAATCTGGACGTGTTACGCAATCAAACACTTTAGCAAGTGGGGCACCAATTAGAGCAATTGAGTCCGATTTTCATTTTTTTTACCAAAAAGAGTACATCGTCGTCGCCGACCTTATTTACACTGAATAAGGTCGGCAATGACCCTGTCCGCGACCCATATTAAGGCTCATATCCCTGTTTTTGCTCATTTTTCTCTTCTTTGGCCCCTCATAATATCTCTCTTAGGGGCACTTGGGATCTTTAATTTGCAACAACTAAGGGGTATAAGACCAAATGACAACACTCTGAATATGCATTGATTGGATAGTGATTAAGTATTATGCATTCAAATGACTGTATCAAACACACTAACTCCACCAGGAGAGTGTTAAGTTGCTTCATTCTCTGTGATTCCAGAAATCTGAATCCATAATGATTGGGCAGAGATCAGAGGTGTTGGTGATAGTAAACGGCGCTTAGGAGCAATTAATGGTGTTTCATTCTCTCCCTGTCATCTACACCAACGCCGCCTACTGCCTTTGCTCCCTGCACCACCCAGTGCCTTCCACCGTTTCATAGCACCTGGTCACAGCCACACCCTTCCCCTCCATCTTCTTCCTTTTTCCTTTCCATCACTCTCTCTCTTTCTCCTCGCTGCTTCTGCCCTTCTCCCTCATCGTGCACCATTGTACCCCCACACCTACAACTACCTCGTTACGGCTTCAGTAATCCTCTCTATCTTATTCTCCCTTGGTGTTATGATGAAAGAATGTCTGATGCAACACTAGTAGGATTAGACGTGGTTCCACCTAGTAAAGGACTGCATGCATATGAATGTGCTTCTCCTCTCCTAATTTCTTCAAAACTTCCATCCTTTCAAATGTTGTCGAAGCAGTCTTTCTAATTGCAGCCTCCCTTAACCTTTCCTCTAATGTAAGGGACTACTGCATCAGTAATCTATCATTGGATTAAAAAGTCCAGTTTTTCTATTATCTTTAAAAAGCCTTCTTCTCGATATCTTTTTACCATCAACCACCTAGTGCCTTACAATCTATATAATATGGCAGCTCAGGTTTTAAATCCTGAAACATTTTAAGCCCTTGGATATATGTATATAAATCCAAGGGATATTTTGAACCCTTGGATTTAAGAAGGGAATACAAAAGGGGGCAGCAAGTTAGAATTATTTACAGGTATTGCCATCATTTTTTCATTTAAAAGAAAAAGGGCTAAAAGTTGGATAAATTTCCATCCCCATCAAAAGCAAAAAGGTCAGCAAATTTGAGTTATTTACATGTATTGCCATTCCTTCTTTATTTATTTTTTTTTATAAAAAAGGCACTACTTCATTGATGATGAGATGGGACCAAGATAAGAAGATGAGATGAGCAAATTGGGTTAAAGATTCCATGAATGAATGGAATTATATCATTTGACAATCAATTAGATTTTTTTTTTGTGGAATCCATTTTATGGTTGGACTTGCTTTCGAGACGCACCGAACCTAGGTTCGGTCGGTCTGAGGCATATCCAAGTCCGGTGGTGCGTCGTGCCTTCAGGCCCAGAAAATTTCTAGTTCATATATATATATTCTCTCATTATGTTAATTTTTGCAGATACTACCTTGTTCTTCAGCCTACCCTCCCTGATTGGCAGGTATATGTATAAACCTGTCTAAAAGAACCCCAACAGTTGTCTGATTGGTTTAGACATTAATGTCTTGTTGAATTCTCTTCCTTTTTGTTATTTTCTAGAAAAAATAAATAAAATGATTTTAAGGTTGAATCGATCAAAGAGGAAAATAGACTTCTAAAACAGTAAATATCTGTTTTGTATATTAGTTCTAAGTCAATTAGACCATATTCTTGGACTTGCCTCACCACTACTGATTTGATTGGACACTATTAGCTCCTAGGTCAATCCACTGAGCACATATCCATCCCCTATATGCAACCCGTGTCAAATAGATCTGAGATATTCATTGATTTTGACGATCAAAAACAGTGAACACAACATCAAAACCCGGAATTCATCATGGTCAGACAATCCCATACTTCCATCTATTTTGTGGACAGAAAATAGTCACTATGAAGTAAAAGTATAGTCAAATCTGGGCCATTCATTTTGATGATTCCTCCACACATCACAAACCCGGAACTCATCATGGTTGGACAATCCTACACATCAAATAATTAGGGCATAGTTAAGTAAATGGCAATAGTGGACAATGGTCCACATTCCTGGGGTGATAATCCACTGTCTACTTGACAATTTTCTCTGAACATATATGGGTCATATAAGAAAGCAGTCTTTCTACTTGACAATGGTCCATATGTTCAGGCGGACCTTATAAAAATGATGATTCCAATCGTGGGAGCATGTGGAGATGGGAAACTCTCTTAATGGATGATGTGCTGGAAAAAAATAGGCCCAACTGTAATTTCAACAATTGATTTTTAGGGCTACAAGGTTTAACACCGCGCCTTTTTTTCTTGATAAATTCAATGGCAAATGTATTTTCAATTCCCATGGCCAAAGAAGAGAAGAATGAGCAAAAACAGGGATATGAGTCTTAATATGGGTCGCGGACAGGGTCATCGCCGGGCTTGTTCAGTGTAAATAAGGTCGGCGCCGACCTTATTTAGTGTAAATAAGGTCGGCGTCGACGTTGTGCTCTTTTGGTAAAAAAGAAGAAGAAGAAAATCGGACCCAATTGCTCTAATTGGTGCCCCACTTGCTAAAGTGTTTGATTGCGTAACATGACTGTATTAAGTAGTTTTTCCGGTAAAATCCTCTTTTTTTTTATTAGTATCAACACGCCATACGTGATAATTATTCTAATATCTTTTAGTTGTCGAGTTGGGCCTGGACTTGGGCCGTTTTAGTTGGTTCGAACCCATGTATTTGAACTGAAATGTGTCCAGGTCCGGATCCACCATGGACTTTTACAAACAGATCCATTTGTGCCCCTACCGGATCCTCTCCAGTATCGGCAACAGGAACTAGGAAGCTCTCTCTAACGGCAACAGGAACTAGGAAGTTCTCCCAAGACGTTTGGTTCACTGGAATGGTTTTAGGTAGGAATGGAGTGAAGAGTGGAATGACTTTGGAATGGAATGAGGAATGAATGGTCATTTCCATTCCAACGTTTGGTTAGACTGAAGTAGGGGTGTGCATGGATCGGTTCGGGTCGGTTTTGGGTTAAAACCGCCAACCGAACCGACCATGTCGGTTTGTATATTATATAAACCGAACCGAACTGACACAATGAATTTATCCGATCCGTAACCGACCAGACTAGTGTCCACCATATCCACCACCCGATCCAATCCGATTTTTTCATGGATATCAACCACCCGATCCAGCTATCCACCGACACTACTAGTGTCCACCAAGCACCAAATACATAGTCGGTCCAGATACATAGTGTTGTTACCTACGCTCAAACACTTCTACATAAGCACTTTGACAAAACATGATCCCCTGTTTAGAGTACAAAAAATATATTAATTGAAAACCACCAATTACTAATAAATAATTTTAGAGTTTGAATAATACAATATAATAAAGTGGCCATTACTCGTCACATTTACAAAGATGGAAGAAGACAATTAAAAGGAAATTGTTGATGCGTTTTAAAGTTTCTAGGTATCCAAAGAGATCCCACATAATCTCTTGCAAATCAAGCACCTATTCAGAAAAACAAAAGGCAAACCATATGAAGCATTAATTTAAACAATAATATGATACCAATACCCAATTTGCTAGGGGTGTGCATGGATCGGTTCGGGTCGGTTTTGGGTTAAAACCGTCAACCGAACCGACCCAGTCGGGTTAGCAGTTTTTTTAACCGATTCGAACCGACCCTAATTGGATAACCTACCCGTTTGCCACGGTTCGGGTCGGGTTGGTCGGTTTTGTCGGATCAAATAGAATTATGTACACCCCTAGACTGAAGAATCAATCCAGTAATGGAATTCTTATTCATGTTCTTTCGTTTGGTATGCTGGAATAATGTTCAGAATGGAATAAAATTTATATAAGACGGATCAAAATACCCTCCCCTCCTCCTCCCCCCTCCCGGTCGCCGCCTGAGCAGGAGAGGCTGCCGACCTCCCTCCGCCCCCCTCTCTTCCTCCCATCCTGCGCTGCGCAGACCCCCCTCTCCCTCTCATCGTCTCCGTCCTCTCTCTCCATCTCTATCGTCACCCAAAAACCCAAAAGCAAAAGCCCTTTCCTTGCTTTGACTGACTCGCTTTATACTCTCTCATCCCATTCCCAGGCCTCTGCTTACTAGGGGTGTACAAAAAATCCGTCAATCCGTCAATCCGATCCGATCCGATCCGATCCGCGGATTTTAATCCGATCCGAAGGCCAACGGATTGGTGACGGATTGGAAATTGTGTAATCCGTTAGCAACGGATCGGTGGCGGATTTCATCCTTAATCCGCGGATTCAATCCGATCTGATCCGTTGTCATTAAATATAAATTAAAAAAAATTATATATATAAAATAAGAAAAAAAATGTAAGGAGTCACTAACTTTATGAATAGAATAGACATACAGCTCTCAACTCATGCCCCTTTAATTCGGTGACTTCAAAATTTATGGGTTTTTTCTTCTTTCTTTTTCCATGTAATGTACAGTAACGGATTGAACGGATTAATCCGATCCGATCCGCTCCTCCACGGATCGGATCGGATCGGATTTCAACAGTAACGGATTGGTGACGGATTACAAAACCGTCAATCCGAAGGCAACGGATTGGTGACGGATTTGGCCCAATCCGCACCAATCCGATCCGTGTACACCCCTACTGCTTACTGCTGAAATCAACTTCCAATCTCATATCTCGGGAAAAAAAATAGAAACAAGGAAAGGAAAAGTAAGAAATCCCTCTTCCAAATTTCATATTTCAGATCTCATCAACCAACTCCATATACTGATTCCTGATTCCCCCCACAATCAGAAAAAATGGGAACATGCTGCAACAAGAACCCTGCATACAAATCTGCGGCGACGGATTCTGACCCTCCCATGCCGGAAGACAGCGCTCCTCCACTACCTGTAGAGGAGGAGACGATCAAGGAAGTGCTCTCAGAGACCGCAAAGCCTTCCATTACAAAGATCAGAGATGAATATGAAGCTGAAGCAGAAACAGAAACGGAGGAGAAAAAGCATCCTCGGATCTACATCAGAGGAGGAGATGTAGCCTCAAAATTTTCAAAGATCTGCAGGTTGAGTGAGGGCATCTCTGCGACTACTACTATTGCGGAGATGATGAAAGCCGAGTACGAGGATGAGATCGGAATGCGGCTCAAGGACAACGCTTCTCCGGCCAAGTTCCAACGGAGGCGGATGGTTTCTGCCGTCAGGCTGGACGGCGACAGCGATGTCAGGCTAGCCGACGTCGGAGGAGGAGGGTGGAGGGCATTTTGGTCTCAAGAAAATTAGAAAAAAGGAATGGAATGACCATTCCTCTGCCTCCCCAGTGAAATGGTCATTCTGACAATTAAAATTATGTCTTAACAAAATGCAGCCATTAAACTTTGAGGAGCTACAATTAAGGACTTGGATCATTCTTACCCCATGTCTTCATTGGTCAAGTTGGAGAGGAGTAAAGCCACCCACAAGGAACTCGGGATCGATTCCTGGTGGGTGGGATGGGAGTGTGAGCCTTTACTACCAGGTCATCCCGAAGTTCCCGACTCACCTGTGTATTGAGAGAGAATTTTGTAATCGAGCAATTTCATTCAATTTTTTCTGCGATAAGTTTTTTATTTGGTGTGATACACTTTTTAGGGGATTTTGCAAAAAAAAAAAAATTTAAGTTGCCACTGCACTAAACATAGACTTTTAGTCAGTAGTGTACCAAACATGAAATCTGTATAGAAAAAATAACTTTTTTAATTATTTATTTTATAATCGCTATCTATCTTCATTTTCTTTATTAGGTTGCCTTGGTAAAGGAAATTCGGTACGGAATTTCGTCGATTCACGTGAATCCAGAGGCTCCATTTTTGGAGGCTTGAGAACGGAAATGCCTGTGAATTTGAAGAAAAAGTGGGATTTTTTTTCTTTTTCTCTTTTGCCCTAGTCGCCAAGCGATTTGATTTGTCATCCAATGCCAACGTCATGATCTGTATCCATCAATGGTACAAAAATTGGTGACTGCTGAGTGCTGACGAACTATTGAACTTATTTGATTAAAAGGTTTTGTTTTTTTTTTTTTTTTTTCATACGGGCATACACAAGTTATATTTCTTTCACTCATTCATGTACAAATATCGTTACATTGCGACATACGTAATAAGTATGTGTATTAGATACACACGCGGCACCAAACAGGTGAAGTCATCCACTCACACAGATAAAGATCGCTATCGATGTCTTGGTGATTGATATGATAAGGTGCTTGCATTTGTCTGACATGCTGATTAGGCCTACATGGATTTTATTGGTACTTACAGATGTATGGAACAGAAACACCGATTCAGTCTTGTGTGCATTGGGGGTGATGTGGATCGCAAGACTGAATAAGACTTACCATTAATTGTCGGACAAATCACACCCTAGTAAGTCTAAAAGCCTGTTTTAAAATCAAGCGTGATTGTATTTGTGACGAATGAGACTTAGCAACTGCTTGCATAGTAGTGAATCGGAATTTTGTGTGATTTTGGAATTTTGTGGCACTATAAAGTCTTTAATTTATGCGGTACAGAAAAGTGATTTCTAATTTTTTTTACAGTCAATGGTTTAATCTTTTCTCTTTTCATAGGAAAATGCTTTGCCCAAACAAAGAAAAAATAGCAAACATGAAAAATCGCTACTTCTGAGAAATCCTCCCAGATCTGCATTGCACAGTCAGATGCTTGGGCTCTGTAATTTTATGCTACGTGGGGCTACTGGTCGTACTTGTCTAAACTTGGGAAAGCACAATCTCCACTTTTTTCTTGCGGTAGAAAGTAAAACCCGTTGAAGCAGAAACAACACATGGGGTAGTTCACAGACCGCACAACTTCTTCCCGACATGACTCACAAACTTATACCTTATGAGCAACTTTTTAGGTATTGTTTGGTTAGCTATAATGAAGGTCGGAATGGAATCATCATTCGAACGGAATTTTGTTATGTAGATGAATAGTCATTTCATTGGGGATGGAAAGAAATAACCATTTCATTCCTTTCTACCTATCGTTGAAACCAAAATACCCTTGTTTTACATCTATCATTATTATAAAAGAGAAAAACTTATGTGGGCCCCACTTATATAATAATAATATAATCTATACATTATTATTATTATAATAAGATTATAAAAGAGAAAACTTATGTGGGCCCCACCTATATAATAATAATATAATCTATACATTATTATTATAATTATAAGATTATAAAGAAGAAGAACTTGTGTGGGCCCATCTATACATTATTATTATTATAATAAGATTATAAAGGAGCAGAACTTGTGTGGGCCTCACCTATATAATAATAATATAATTTATACATTATTATTATTATAATAATAAAATTATAAAGGAGAAGAACTGTGTGGGCCCCACCTAGATAATAATAATATATGTATACATTATTATTATTATTATAAGATTATAAAGGAGAAAACTTGTGTGGGCCCCACCTATGTAATAATATATTTATACATATTATTATTATAATAATAAAATTATAAAGAAAGAACTTGTGTTGGAGCCCCACCTATATAATAATAATATAATCTATACATTATTATTATTATTATTATTATAACAAGATTATAAAGGAGAAGAACTTGTGTGGGCCCCACCTATATAATAATAATATGATTTATATATTATTATTATTATTAGTAAGAACAAAATGACAACTTGTGTGGGGCCCCACTTATATAATATATAATATAATTTATATATTATTATTACTCTTCTAAAAGAGAAGAACTTGTGTGGGCCCCACCTATAGAATAATAATATAATCATACATCATCTAACAAGGGTATTTTGGTCATACTTATGTAAAATTTATTCCATTCCGGGCATCATTCCCGGGTACCAAACGCAGGAACAGAAATCAATGGGTTGATTCCTCTAGCGTACCAAACGCTGAAATGGTAATGACTATTCCCACCTCATTCCATTCCAGACTCATTCCGGTCTCCATTCCATTCCCACCTACAACCATTCCAGCGAACCAAACGCTACCTTAGAGTTTTAGGTAGGGATGTAAATATGGGCGGCGTCCCAAGCGCAGCATGGGCCCCGGGCCAGGGCTGCCAGGCCCGAGGCAAGGCCCGGCACGACATGGACAAAATTCATGTCGTGCTGGGCCAGTGCCCTAAGCCCGCGGCCCGGCCCGTCTGTGCACAAGTCTAGGCAAATTATTTCATCATTGGGCCTCATCTGACCTGGATCTGGATCTGACAGGTCCTTCATTATAAATGCAAATTGGATCTGGACCTTCAAAGCGCATAGGCAGATGAGAGAATAGCAATGTTCTATCATGGATCCTTTAGAATGAGCCATATAGAAGATGGACAGTCAGGATATCACAATCATACAGCCACGAGCCACCTTTAGAAAGAAATGCCAAGAAGGCAAGAATGCTGAATTCTAGATGAGCTCCACTATCATGTGATGGGCCTGAATGATGAGTTGTTGCTCTTCAAATATCATCTCATTTGACAAATTCACAGTAGGAGAAAAAACAATTCAATGTGATCCACTGATTGTGGCCTATCCTTAGTAATGACCATGTGAATTCTACTGATCACTTCATATGGGTGAAAAGGGCAAAAAAAAAAGGAAGAAGAGCCCAAGTCCAAGTCCAAGTCCAACTAAAAAAAAAAGGAAGTGGACTGCCCACGGGCGGCACGGCCCAGCACGGCACGACCAGGGCTGTGCTGGGCTGACCCTCATGGCAATGGGCACTGCATGGCACGACAAGGCCCACCTTGAGTGCCAGCACAGTCCAGATTTTCATGCCTAGCTGAATGAAATCAAAACCATCAGCATAATCCATAATGTCCAAAAACACGAGATGCAATGAACCTATCCTCCTTTCAGTTAAGTGCAGCCAACACCACCTCAGAAGCATCCAAAAAATTGAATCTTGAGCAAGCTATACTTAGGGGGTGTTTGGAAACAAGATATTTTAAGATATTTTGTTATATTATCTACTAGTTTAGAATGTAATCTACTAACCTAAAAAGGAGGTGTTTGGATAACTTAGAAAGTATTTTACAATATCCCACTTTCTTCCAAAAACCTTCATATTACATTATTCAAGGATATGCTGTATAAAGTAATCTTTAAAAAATCTTTTTTAACTACAAATGGAGAGTTTGAGTAAAAACCATATGATAGATCATGAGCAACCATTAATTACAATGGCCCACTATAAGTTTTAACATTTATGGGTCCCACTATTAGATTGGCCCCACAGTGCTTACAAATTTAATGTGCGGTCCTATAGCCATATCACGACTACATAACCCTTGTTAATTATCAATATTAGGTGGGTCTTTCAAATGTCACGCTCGGGGCTTTCATTGTGATTACCAACAATTAGGTGGGTCCCATACTATCAAAATCAGCCAGATCCCATAATTACTAAGATTGAATTGTGTGATTGTAATTATCAGTTTGCCATCATTAAATGGGTCCCACTATTTGATAGCTCTCCTACCGTTAATATGACCACAACATCAAATGGGTACCACAATGCTTTCTTATAAAAAAGCTCGATATGGCCATTTGTGATAATCACCATTAGATGTATATAGTATAGCTACCAACGTTAGGTGGACCCACCTTAATTAAACAACATTGCTTAGATCTCATGATTTATCTCATGATTTAATTTAATATTATATTTCTTTTTCCAATAGATGGGTCCTACCATGATTATTAACACATGTGATTACTAATTAGTGGGTCCTATATTGGGTTATTGATTATATTCTCTTCATTTCTTATTTGGTACATCATCTTGTGAGTTTTTTATAAATTGTCAAACGCTTCAAAGGGATATTAAAATCTGTGAAGATTGCCAAACACCATAAGTGACACAATATAATAATATGACACTATTTTATTCTATGATAATGAAATCTTACAATATTTAAATTTGTTGATATTATATTATGTAGTTATCCAAACACCCCCTTAGCTTTGTTCAATGCAAAGAGAACCGCCCTCGTTTTAGTTTCCTCTTAAGAAGAAGCACTTGGGGCATAGGAACCCCTAAGAACCAATGATAAAAATAGTTGTGGTACCTTTCATTGATCAATGGCCTACAGAGGCCTATTGGTCCACTTAGCAAGTTATGCATGCATGAAAGAAATCACCAGCTAAGGAGATGGGTTTTAAACTTAGGGCATGTTAATTTGTTTTCTGGTTTAAGGAATTTTTGTATGGAGGATCTATAAATTCTCCAACATAATTGAATTTCTAAATCCTCCATTGTATTTAAGCATCGAAGAATTTCACTAAAAAGTAAGGGGGTTGGAATTTCAAGATTATTCATTTGAGACCTTTTAGTTGGATGTGGTTTTGAAATTCTTATAATGAAACATGGCATTTACAAATGCTAGGGGACAGGCCATTAAATCATATTAAAAAACCACAACACACCAAATTCTTGTTAGAAACTCTATTAATTGAAATTCAAGAAATTCCTGTCTAGAGAGTATCTAAAGTCTCTAGCATAGAGGAATTCATGAATCCTTCTTTTTAGTTGAACATCCAAAAATCAAGGACAACATTGCTACAAGACCAGACTTCATGTTAGTGGAAGGAGTTCTCTACTTCAGAGGAAGATTTTGTGTACCGACACAAGATGATTTGAAGCACATCACACTAGATACTTTATGCATCTTGGAAGCACAAAGATGTATAGGAATCTCAAAGATAGGTTTTGGTGGAGCAATATGAAGCGAGAAATCATTGGTTATGTAGCTTCCTGCTTGACTTGTCAGTGTGTGAAGGCTGAACACCGAAAACCACCAGGACTACTTCATCCGCTACATATTCCTAAGTGGAAGTGGGAATATCTCATAATGGACTTCGTATCTGATTTGCCAAGGACGAGGAGACAGCACGATGCCGTATGGGTGATTGTGGATCGTCTTACGAAGTCTGTACACTTCCTTCCAATCAGAAAAAATGTGGGATTTGGTGATATATCCAAGTTGTTTGTCAGGGAAGTGACTCGATTGCATGGAACACTGGTTTTGATTGTTTCTGATCGAAATAGTCGGTTTGTTTCCGTATTTTGGCAGTCCTTCCAAAATTCTATTGGTACGAGACTTCGGTTTAGTACCGCTTATCATCCACAGACTGATGGACAATCGGAACGGACTATCCAAACCCTAGAGGATTTGCTTCGTGCCAGTGTAGCTGACTTTGGGAGTGATTGGGATGACCATTTGGCATTGTGCGAATTTGCGTACAATAATAACTATCACTCCAGCATTGAAATGACCCCGTTTGAAGCGTTGTACGGTCGGAGATGTAAGACTCCAGTGAGCTGGGAAGAAGTGGGAACTCGAAGTTTCCATGGTCCTACGATCATTGCTGAAACAACAGAGAATGTACAGAGAATTCAGGATCGGTTGAAGATTGCTAGATAAAGGCAGGAAAATTATGCTGACAATCGTCAGTGTGATCTAGAATTCGTCGTTGATGACTTAGTCTTTTTGAAGACTTCACCGATGAAAGGCACTATCCGATTCAGACAGAAAGGGAAGCTTTTCCCCGAGATTTATTGGACCTTTCAAGATATAGAGTCGAATTGGAAATGTGGCCTATCGCTTGGAATTGCCAGCAGAACTCTCCGGTATTCACAATGTGTTTCATATATCGATGCTTCGAAAGTACGTACATGATCATTCACACATTATTCATCATGAAGAGATCCAAGTGTTACCAAACACCATGTATGTTGAGAAGCCGACTCAAATCATTGATACCAAGAAGGCGGTTCTGCGTACACTGACAATAAAATGGGTCAAAGTGCTTTGGGCACATCATGGACTTGATGAGGCTACGTGGGAGCTCGAAGAGCAAATGACTCGAAAGTATCCCGAGTTGTTTGTACAGGTAATTTTGAATTTGTGATTTACTTATTTAGTTTTTATTGATTTAGCATTCGGATGACTGAATGATTCTAAAAGTTTTATGGAGTTGTAAGACCCCGTCCCGAGTTAATTGAGATTAACTCTCTTTAAGTGGAATTAAGGCTAATTAACTATGTTTAATTAAGTTAACATTGGGTTATGACCAAATGGTATTGAATTAGCCCTTAATTAAGCTTAAGGAAAGGCTAATGAAGGATTGTAAATGAATTGAACGAGTTTTAGACTCGAACAAGTGAAACCAAGGACTTTTATGTAAATAAAAAGTTCCACGTATTTCGTCGAATACGGAAACTCTTGATACTCACACGTGTATCTTGACGAGTACGTTAACTTCCGTAAAAGACATAAACTCGTACGACGAATATTGAGTCAAGTGACCCTTCATTTGACTTGATTCGTAGTGAATAGAGAGGTGGAGGGTCTAATCGCAAAACCTAAGCTTATATAAGCTTAAGAGATGGTTTGAGATTGATTTAACTCAATCTCAAACCCTAGGCACACCTTTCTCTTCTTTTCTCTTATTTCTTTCATTTTTTCTCTATCCATCATCAAGGTTGAAGCTTAGTGAGTGGTTTTGAAGAGGCAACATCATCCTCTTCATCTTCCCCAACTTAATTTCCAATTGTGAAGTCAAGGAGCTTGGATTAAGGGAGTTTTTATCTCAAAACTCAAGCTTTCAAAGAGGTTTTCTTCATTAAATCTTCAATAGAGGCAAGTACTTACATGTATATGATTTATAATGTATTTAGGACTTGTTAGGACCTTAGGAAGCAAAAACACCAAGTTTGAGCTTCGGAAAATCCGAACTAAAAAATGAGTTCTGGTTGCAGTTCGGCTAGCCGAACTGGGGCTAACCGACAGCTGACCAACAAGCTGACCGACGTTAAAGAAGAAGGTTAGAATTGAAATCTAAGTTTATGTTTTGAAGCCTAATTTATGCAGGCTGGTAATTGTCCATGTCTAAGCCTTCATAAGTGTAAGTTTAGTTCCCCGAATGCACAATATCAATATATGAAATGATATTCATCGAAAATAACACGTGCATTGGAAATGAGGACTTCACTAATCTGTTTGGTTTAGAAGGTTAAATAGGAATAGAATTGATTTCCGCAGTTAAGACAATATTGTAATCCCCTAAGCTCATATTGAGCTGAATTGGCATAATACACTGAATTAATGATTGAAATGGAAAGTTACTAAAGGTAACACTGAATTGAATTGAATAAATGAATGATCTGTACTGCAGTAGATGTATGAGGTATTCTGGAGCCTCGTGGAAGTTAGTGATCTCTGATCAAGACGCTGACAAACACCCCGTTTGATAAGTCACATAAGCCATGTAATAGAAAGTGAAACAGTGAAACAAAATGAGTGTCTAGTAGATATCAAACTAATGATATTACTTGACCATGTTGCTTCCATTGGAAGAACTTAGTTGAAATGAATTAGATGTCATAGTAGATATCAACTCAATGGTATTACTTGACTCATTGTTAAATGAATTGAAACATATAGAACTGTTAGATTGATGAATCTGCAGGTTCTTTTAATTGATAACATGTACTATCATAGATATATAAGGTATATACTTGTTGAACCGTCGTGTTCATGGTGCTATTGATGAATGTCATAGGCCCAGATGCCCGTGCCGGTCCTACAGAGACCGCGCCGCCAGCAGAGGATGCCCACCTGATACCTACAGGAGGTTTAATCGAGTGGATATGATTTCGGAGTGCGAATACGAGATAGTACTTTGGAGTTAATAACTTTATTTTGAAATGTAAATAGAAGTCCCCTGTATTGTATTAAGTATACAGTGGTTGACTTTATTAGTGAATGTATAATATGTATATTGAACTTTACTTTTCATGTAAATAACTCTTATTGTATTATGTTTTCGTCTATGTATATCTTCCGCAATTTTATACAGTTGACAGGTTTATATATTTGATATCCCTTGTGGGTTTCGTTTTAACTTAATGTCAATTCGGAGTTTACGGGAGTAAGTTTGCATTCGTGACTCGGGGTCGATCTGTCCGAGTTAATCATATCTCAGGACTGGGTCGTGACATGTAGAATAGTCGTTGACTTGATTTTATTTATCTAGGTGATTGCAGAGTAATTATATCCTAACCAAAGTAGAGACCTTTTCTTGAGGGCACTTCATGGGCTTTCACCCTTTAAGCCTTTAATTTTAAAATATTTGATAGGAAGACATTGTTTAGAATTTCTATAAATTTAATATTTCTACTAAATTGAAAATCGCAAAATTGTGGGTCTTGTCCCATGACTCAAGAGGATTTTGAAAACTTGGTAAGTGATCTTGAGAATGGCACTAATTTAGACTAGGAAGATCAGCATAGAGGGAGAGAGGAATGGCTCTTTGAAGACACTATCCTAAATCATTTTCTTTATGTAGCTAATGATCCATTTCGAAGCTCTTGAAAAATATTGTCCATTAGACTGTTTATTGGGACGTGGGAGGTTATGAGCCTCTTCTCCTCTTCTAGTCCGAAACTATAGAGCCCTTTATTTACAGTGAAAAAATTGGACTGGGAGAGGAATTTTGATTTGATCAATATAACCCGAAAGCTTCAGAATGAAATTGTAAAAGTTCAACAGTAAACCAACCCAGCAGACAATACACAATCCTGATCCTCTAAGGCTTAACCTAGAGAAATCCCAACTTAAAAAGGGGTGAAACTCTACAGTGAGGCCCATCTATTGAAATCTAAAACATTAAAAATAAACACCCTCTAGGCATATAGAATATCCTCAAATTGTATGTCAATCCAAGTTTTCTCCACCATTGGATGGACCTTTTGATATAAAAAAATTGATCAGCGCTCACAATCTCATGCGTATTCATTATCACATCTATATAATATGGGAGAGCAGTTTTTGAATCCTGTGATATTTTGAGCCCTTGGATCTATGTACATATATCCAAGGGCTGAAATTTGTCCAAAATACTATACAGTTACTAAATGCCCCCTAAAACGGAAACCACTTTCTCTCTCTCTCACTCTCCATTGCAAGAAATCCCAGCAGAGGAACCGCCCAGGCTCAGCAGCACTGCTCTCTCTCTCTCTTTCTCTCCCCCTAACCTGGGCATTGTCTCCCTCGGTTCAACTCTCTGCTCTATAGATTCCTGAGTACAGAATCCGAAGGTTTAACTCCCTGATATCTTCTCTGCAACCCTTCTGCAGGTTTGCTCCTTAACGTTGAAATTTAAACTACTCCTATTTATTTCATATTTGGGTGGCCTGTAGTTGATTTGGGTTTGGTGGGGTTTCATGTTTGGATCTTATTAATGTTGACATTGGGTCGAATTTAGTTGCATCTGAATTCTAAATTCTGTTTGATTAGCAGTACATTGGATAGGGAAAGAGGGACCTAGGCTTTCCATTCAAAATTTCAAGGGAAGTTTAGTAACTGTATTAGTAGAATGACCTCCTTCTCCGGCGAAGAGCGGCGGCAGCAGTAATAGATGGTGGCTGTCTACAAAACACGAAACACATACACACAGACAACCGTTCTTCTTCGATTGCTGAAATTCTGTGATTGAATTCTAGAGATCGGATCCTCTTCTCCAGTCTTCCTCTCTGCAAACTTTCAATGGACAAGCAAACCACAACCTGATCTTCTATTATGCGAATATTCTACAACCAGGTACCACGTCCAACGACAATGATGAACTCCGTGTGGCCCATCGGAGATCAAAAAAACTTCTCTAGAATACCCAAAGTCTCGATAGAGTATGTCTCTCACTCTCTGCTATCAACAGAACACTAGAATATGGAGCAGTTGTCTTCGCTTTGATCCTCTTCTCCGGTGATCTTCTGCAAATTGGATTGGCCCACCGTTCAGATCTGCTGATCTATGCAATTCTACAACTGCTCCAGCCGGAAACCTACACCTTCGTAAATGTAGCCCCATGTGGAAATTACTTGAACCATAATTCAAAGCAATTGGTTTTTGGAAGGTTTATAAGGATTTGCCCACTATCCAGTGTATGATCAGAGAAATAGCTATTTTAAAGAGAAAAACCAGATTTGGCTTGATTGATTGTAGGACCCACGGATTGATCCGTTCACAGATCTGGTCCGTCCATCAGGCCGGATATGGTGGGGCGACTTGCACTCTTTGGTTTGATCTGAGATTGATCAGAGAGGGGCCACGATCCATGTGCGATTGATAGAGTGCACTCGACTGTTAAACTCAAAAACCATGATTTGAGTAATTCCGTTTTTCTTAACAGTAAGACCTAGGTGGGCCACCTTTGGAAACCCGGTCCATATATCGTGTAGAGGGACCTTGGGCGACTTTGATGGTAGAGAATGATCTTGAGCAGGGCCAGTGATACTCACTATCCAAGTCTCCAAGTTGTTGTATGCTTGAGGCAACATGCAGGTTCTGTGGTGGTTTTTCTCAGGCCTGATGAGGATAGAAAATAGAGCAAATAGATGAGGGTGATGACATCGTGCAAAGGATAAGATAGGAAAGAGATAAGGGAGTTGTATGGCGGTCTGGGGTGAATGGGAATAAGAGATAGAGTGGACATTTTTCACATGTTGGCTTAATACAATTATAAAAATAGAATAAATAAAAAGAGGGGGTGATGGCTGGAACCGTTTGTTTATGATTTATTTTACATGTATATTTCAAAATTACATTTTGCTTGATAATGATAGATTAAATATTTAATAGTTGGAATCGGATTTTTGGTTATTATTTTCCATTCACCTTAACCCTTTTGTAGTTTAAAGAGGGTTTTGTCCAGTTTCTCTTTCGATTCCAATCTTGGATTTTTTTTTCTTTAACCTTGCATTAGGCATCTTTCAAGCTTCAATTTATATAAATTTAATGTATTTCCTTAACAGGTATAGATAATAAAAGGCAACCATTTGTTTATGATTTATTTTAGGCGTGGGCTATGTTTTTAAATTCTCCTTCTTTTTGTATGTAAAAATTTTAGCTTTTCGTTTGGGGGTATGTGTAATGTAAATATGATATAAGAGTTGGAATGATGCAGGCCTGGTGGATATATGTTTTCTACAGCCCCATGTGGGAATTACTTGAACTTTAATTAAAAGCAATTGATTTGGAGAAAGATTCATAAGGAATTTGAGGTAAATCTGATATAATTATATGCTCTACTTATAAATTCTATTCCTTTTTTTTTTTTTGTAAAAATTTCAGCTCTTTGTTTGGGGGTATGTGTAATGTAAATATGAGATAAGAGTTTGAATGATGCAGGCCTGGTGGGTATATGTTATTTGCAGCCCCATGTGGGATGACTTGAACTATAATTCAAATCAATTGATTTGGAGGAAGATTTATATAGAATTTGAGGTTTATTACATGGTATTTGTCCAATTGTGTTTTTTCTTGATGTTTGGAAAATTTAATCAAACGGATAATCTTCAATTTTAATGGTTTATTAAAGTGAACTTGATGAGGATGTAATTTATAGAAATTTAATTTATTTCCTTAACAGGTGCTTAAATTTTTTAATTTCACAATGGTAAGAAATTCACGATGGTTCTTAGTGGGGTCCACAAACAACCCAACCTAGGATTGATAAATATAAGTAACTTTATATTTTTATAATTTCATAGTGGGCCCAAGTTGGAGTGAAATCTGATTATGATTGATTGGTATTATCATTGTCACGCGGTGGTTCCAATGTAGATAAAAAAATATATCGTGACTCTCTTTCTAATGCTTTCCTAAATTTTCTCGAATCTCCTAAATAATAGGTGTATTCAAAGGAGGTTTTTATCCGTAACATGGTTCCCTATTCTCTCTCCAATATTCTACAACTATACTGTGATGTGGCATCATTGTTTTTATCCGTAACATGGTTCCCTATTCTCTCGGTTTCTCTCTCCAATTTTCTACAACTATCTATATAATATGGGAGAGCAGTTTTTGAATCCTGTGACATTTTGAGCCCTTGGATCTATGTATATAAATCCAGGGGCTGAAATTTGTCCAAAATACTATACAGTTACTAAACGCCCCCTAAAACGGAAACCACTTTCTCTCTCTCTCACTCTCCATTGCAAGAAATCCCAGTAGAGGAACCGCCCAGGCTCAGCAGCACCTCTCTCTCTCTCTCTCTCTCTCTCTCTCTCTCTCTCTTTCTCTCCCCCTAACCTGGGCATTGCCTCCCTCGGTTCAACTCTCTGCTCTATAGATTCCTGAGTACAGAATCCGAAGGTTTAACTCCCTGATATCTTCTCTGCAACCCTTCTGCAGGTTTGCTCCTTAACGTTGAAATTTAAACTACTCCTATTTATTTCATATTTGGGTGGCCTGTAGTTGATTTGGGTTTGGTGGGGTTTCATGTTTGGATCTTATTAATGTTGACATTGGGTCGAATTTAGTTGCATCTGAATTCTAAATTCTGTTTGATTAGCAGTACATTGGATAGGGAAAGAGGGACCTAGGCATTCCATTCAAAATTTCAATGAAAGTTTAGTAATTGTATTAGTAGAATGACCTCCTTCTCCGGTGAAGAGCGGCGGCAGCAGCAATAGATAGTGGCTGTCTACAAAACACGAAACACATACACACAGACAACCGTTCTTCTTCGATTGCTGAAATTCTGTGATTGAATTCTAGAGATCGGATCCTCTTCTCCAGTCTTCCTCTCTGCAAACTTTCAATGGACAAGCAAACCACAACCTGATCTTCTATTATGCGAATATTCTACAACCAGGTACCACGTCCAACGACAATGACGAACTCCGTGTGGCCCACCGGAGATAAAAAAAACTTCTCTAGAATACCCAAAGTCTCGATAGAGTATGTCTATCACTCTCTGCTATCAACAGAACAGTAGAATATGGAGCAGTTGTCTTCGCTTTGATCCTCTTCTCCGGTGATCTTCTGCAAATTGGATTGGCCCACCGTTCAGATCTGCTGATCTATGCAATTCTACAACTGCTCCAGCCGGAAACCTACACCTTCGTAAATGTAGCCCCATGTGGAAATTACTTGAACCATAATTCAAAGCAATTGGTTTTTGGAAGGTTTATAAGGATTTGCCCACTATCCAGTGTATGATCAGAGAAATAGCTATTTTAAAGAGAAAAACCAGATTTGGCTTGATTGATTGTAGGACCCACGGATTGATCCGTTCACAGATCTGGTCCGTCCATCAGGCCGGATATGGTGGGGCGACTTGCACTCTTTGGTTTGATCTGAGATTGATCAGAGAGGGGCCACGATCCATGTGCGATTGATAGAGTGCACTCGACTGTTAAACTCAAAAACCATGATTTGAGTAATTCCGTTTTTCTTAACAGTAAGACCTAGGTGGGCCACCTTTGGAAACCCGGTCCATATATCGTGTAGAGGGACCTTGGGCGACTTTGATGGTAGAGAATGATCTTGAGCAGGGCCAGTGATACTCACTATCCAAGTCTCCAAGTTGTTGTATGCTTGAGGCAACATGCAGGTTCTGTGGTGGTTTTTCTCAGGCCTGATGAGGATAGAAAATAGAGCAAATAGATGAGGGTGATGACATCGTGCAAAGGATAAGATAGGAAAGAGATAAGGGAGTTGTATGGCGGTCTGGGGTGAATGGGAATAAGAGATAGAGTGGACATTTTTCACATGTTGGCTTAATACAATTATAAAAATAGAATAAATAAAAAGAGGGGGTGATGGCTGGAACCGTTGTTTATGATTTATTTTACATGTATATTTCAAAATTACATTTTGCTTGATAATGATAGATTAAATATTTAATAGTTGGAATCGGATTTTTGGTTATTATTTTCCATTCACCTTAACCCTTTTGTAGTTTAAAGAGGGTTTTGTCCAGTTTCTCTTTCGATTCCAATCTTGGATTTTTTTTTCTTTAACCTTGCATTAGGCATCTTTCAAGCTTCAATTTATATAAATTTAATGTATTTCCTTAACAGGTATAGATAATAAAAGGCAACCATTTGTTTATGATTTATTTTAGGCGTGGGCTATGTTTTTAAATTCTCCTTCTTTTTGTATGTAAAAATTTTAGCTTTTTGTTTCGGGGTATGTGTAATGTAAATATGATATAAGAGTTGGAATGATGCAGGCCTGGTGGATATATGTTTTCTACAGCCCCATGTGGGAATTACTTGAACTTTAATTAAAAGCAATTGATTTGGAGAAAGATTCATAAGGAATTTGAGGTAAATCTGATATAATTATATGCTCTACTTATAAATTCTATTCCTTTTTTTTTTTGTAAAAATTTCAGCTCTTTGTTTGGGGGTATGTGTAATGTAAATATGAGATAAGAGTTTGAATGATGCAGGCCTGGTGGGTATATGTTATTTGCAGCCCCATGTGGGATGACTTGAACTATAATTCAAATCAATTGATTTGGAGGAAGATTCATATAGAATTTGAGGTTTATTACATGGTATTGGTCCAATTGTGTTTTTTTTTTGATGGTTGGAAAATTTAATCAAACGGATAATCTTCAATTTTAATGGTTTATTAAAGTGAACTTGATGAGGATGTAATTTATAGAAATTTAATTTATTTCCTTAACAGTGCTTAAATTTTTTAATTTCACAATGGTAAGAAATTCACGATGGTTCTTAGTGGGGTCCACAAACAACCCAACCTAAGATTGATAAATATAAGAAACTTATATTTTTATAATTTCATAGTGGGCCCAATTTGGAGTGAAATCTGATTATGATTGATTGGTATTATCATTGTCACGTGGTGGGTCCAATGTGGATAAAAAACTATCGTGACTCTCTTTCTAATGCTTTCCTAAATTTTCACAAATATCCTAAATAATAGGTGTATTCAAAGGAGGTTTTTATCCGTAACATGGTTCCCTATTCTCTCGGTTTCTCTCTCCAATATTCTACAACTATACTGTGATGTGGCATCATTGTTTTTATCCGTAACATGGTTCCCTATTCTCTCGGTTTCTCTCTCCAATATTCTACAACTATCTATATAATATGGGAGAGCAGTTTTTGAATCCTGTGACATTTTGAGCCCTTGGATCTATGTATATAAATCCAAGGGCTGAAATTTGTCCAAAATACTATACAGTTACTAAATGCCCCTAAAACGGAAACCACTTTCTCTCTCTCTCACTCTCCATTGCAAGAAATGCCAGCAGAGGAACCGCCCAGGCTCAGCAGCACCGCTCTCTCTCTCTCTCTCTCTTTCTCTCCCCCTAACCTGGGCATTGTCTCCCTCGGTTCAACTCTCTGCTCTATAGATTCCTGAGTACAGAATTCGAAGGTTTAACTCCCTGATATCTTCTCTGCAACCCTTCTGCAGGTTTGCTCCTTAACGTTGAAATTTAAACTACTCCTATTTATTTCATATTTGGGTGGCCTGTAGTTGATTTGGGTTTGGTGGGTTTCATGTTTGGATCTTATTAATGTTGACATTGGGTCGAATTTAGTTGCATCTGAATTCTAAATTCTGTTTGATTAGCAGTACATTGGATAGGGAAAGAGGGACCTAGGCATTCCATTCAAAATTTCAATGAAAGTTTAGTAATTGTATTAGTAGAATGACCTCCTTCTCCGGTGAAGAGCGGCGGCAGCAGCAATAGATGGTGGCTGTCTACAAAACACGAAACACATACACACAGACAACCGTTCTTCTTCGATTGCTGAAATTCTGTGATTGAATTCTAGAGATCGGATCCTCTTCTCCAGTCTTCCTCTCTGCAAACTTTCAATGGACAAGCAAACCACAACCTTCTATTATGCGAATATTCTACAACCAGGTACCACGTCCAACGACAATGACGAACTCCGTGTGGCCCACCGGAGATCAAAAAAACTTCTCTAGAATACCCAAAGTCTCGATAGAGTATGTCTCTCACTCTCTGCTATCAACAGAACACTAGAATATGGAGCAGTTGTCTTCGCTTTGATCCTCTTCTCCGGTGATCTTCTGCAAATTGGATTGGCCCACCGTTCAGATCTGCTGATCTATTCAATTCTACAACTGCTCCAGCCGGAAACCTACACCTTCGTAAATGTAGCCCCATGTGGAAATTACTTGAACCATAATTCAAAGCAATTGGTTTTTGGAAGGTTTATAAGGATTTTCCCACTATCCAGTGTATGATCAGAGAAAGAGCTATTTTAAAGAGAAAAACCAGATTTGGCTTGATTGATTGTAGGACCCACGGATTGATCCGTTCACAGATCTGGTCCGTCCATCAGGCCGGATATGATGGGGCGACTTGCACTGTTTGGTTTGATCTGAGATTGATCATAGAGGGGCCACGATCTATGTGCGATTGATAGAGTGCACTCGACTGTTAAACTCAAAAACCATGATTTGAGTAATTCCGTTTTTCTTAACAGTAAGACCTAGGTGAGCCACCTTTGGAAACCCGGTCCATATATCGTGTAGAGGGACCTTGGGCGACTTTGATGGTAGAGAATGATCTTGAGCAGGGCCAGTGATACTCACTATCCAAGTCTCCAAGTTGTTGTATGCTTGAGGCAACATGCAGGTTCTGTGGAGGTTTTTCTCAGGCCTGATGAGGATAGAAAATAAAGCAAATAGATGAGGGTGATGACATCGTGCAAAGGATAAGATAGGAAAGAGATAAGGGAGTTGTATGGCGGTCTGGGGTTGCATGGGAATAAGAGATAGAGTGGACAGTTTTCACATGTTGGCTTAATACATTTATGAAAATAGAATAAATAAATAGAGGGGTGATGGCTGGAACCGTTTGTTTATGATTTATTTTACATGTATATTTCAAAATTACATTTTGCTTGATAATGATAGATTAAATATTTAATAGTTGGAATCGGATTTTTGGTTATTATTTTTCATTCAGCTTAACCCTTTTGTAGTTTAAAGAGGGTTTTGTACAGTTTCTCTTTCGATTCCAATCTTGGATTTTTTTTTCTTTAACCTTGCATTAGGCATCTTTCAAGCTTCAATTTATATAAATTTAATGTATTTCCTTAACAGGTATAGATAATAAAAGGCAACCATTTGTTTATGATTTATTTTAGGCGTGGGCTATGTTTTTAAATTCTCCTTCTTTTTGTATGTAAAAATTTTAGCTTTTTGTTTCGGGGTATGTGTAATGTAAATATGATATAAGAGTTGGAATGATGCAGGCCTGGTGGATATATGTTTTCTACAGCCCCATGTGGGAATTACTTGAACTTTAATTAAAAGCAATTGATTTGGAGAAAGACTCATAAGGAATTTGAGGTAAATCTGATATAATTATATGCTCTACTTATAAATTCTATTCCTTTTTTTTTTGTAAAAATTCCAGCTCTTTGTTTGGGGGTATGTGTAATGTAAATATGAGATAAGAGTTTGAATGATGCAGGCCTGGTGGGTATATGTTATTTGCAGCCCCATGTGGGGATGACTTGAACTGTAATTCAAATTAATTGATTTGGAGGAAGATTCATATAGAATTTGAGGTTTATTACATGGTATTGGTCCAATTGTGTTTTTTCTTGATGTTTGGAAAATTAATCAAACGGATAATCTTCAATTTTAATGGTTTATTAAAGTGAAGTTGATGAGGATGTAATTTATAGAAATTTAATTTATTTCCTTAACAGGTGCTTAAATTTTTTAATTTCACAATGGTAAGAAATTCACGATGGTTCTTAGTGGGGTCCACAAACAACCCAACCTAAGATTGATAAATATAAGTAACTTTATATTTTTATAATTTCATAGTGGGCCCAAGTTGGAGTGAAATCTGATTATGATTGATTGGTATTATCATTGTCACGCGGTGGGTCCAATGTAGATAAAAAAAAAATCGTAATTCTCTTTCTAATGCTTTCCTAAATTTTCTTGAATCTCCTAAATAATAGGTGTATTCAAAGGAGGTTTTTATCCGTAACATGGTTCCCTATTCTCTCGGTTTCTCTCTCCAATATTCTACAACTATACTGTGATGTGGCATCATTGTTTTTATCCGTAACATGGTTCCCTATTCTCTCGGTTTCTCTCTCCAATATTCTACAACTATCTATATAATATGGGAGAGCAGTTTTTGAATCCTGTGACATTTTGAGCCCTTGGATCTTTGTATATAAATCCAAGGGCTGAAATTTGTCCAAAATACTATACAGTTACTAAATGCCCCCTAAAACGGAAACCACTTTCTCTCTCTCTCACTCTCCATTGCAAGAAATGCCAGCAGAGGAACCGCCCAGGCTCAGCAGCACCGCTCTCTCTCTCTCTCTCTCTTTCTCTCCCCCTAACCTGGGCATTGTCTCCCTCGGTTCAACTCTCTGCTCTATAGATTCCTGAGTACAGAATTCGAAGGTTTAACTCCCTGATATCTTCTCTGCAACCCTTCTGCAGGTTTGCTCCTTAACGTTGAAATTTAAACTACTCCTATTTATTTCATATTTGGGTGGCCTGTAGTTGATTTGGGTTTGGTGGGGTTTCATGTTTGGATCTTATTAATGTTGACATTGGGTCGAATTTAGTTGCATCTGAATTCTAAATTCTGTTTGATTAGCAGTACATTGGATAGGGAAAGAGGGACCTAGGCATTCCATTCAAAATTTCAATGAAAGTTTAGTAATTGTATTAGTAGAATGACCTCCTTCTCCGGTGAAGAGCGGCGGCAGCAGCAATAGATGGTGGCTGTCTACAAAACACGAAACACATACACACAGACAACCGTTCTTCTTCGATTGCTGAAATTCTGTGATTGAATTCTAGAGATCGGATCCTCTTCTCCAGTCTTCCTCTCTGCAAACTTTCAATGGACAAGCAAACCACAACCTTCTATTATGCGAATATTCTACAACCAGGTACCACGTCCAACGACAATGACGAACTCCGTGTGGCCCACCGGAGATCAAAAAAACTTCTCTAGAATACCCAAAGTCTCGATAGAGTATGTCTCTCACTCTCTGCTATCAACAGAACACTAGAATATGGAGCAGTTGTCTTCGCTTTGATCCTCTTCTCCGGTGATCTTCTGCAAATTGGATTGGCCCACCGTTCAGATCTGCTGATCTATGCAATTCTACAACTGCTCCAGCCGGAAACCTACACCTTCGTAAATGTAGCCCCATGTGGAAATTACTTGAACCATAATTCAAAGCAATTGGTTTTTGGAAGGTTTATAAGGATTTGCCCACTATCCAGTGTATGATCAGAGAAAGAGCTATTTTAAAGAGAAAAACCAGATTTGGCTTGATTGATTGTAGGACCCACGGATTGATCCGTTCACAGATCTGGTCCGTCCATCAGGCCGGATATGATGGGGCGACTTGCACTGTTTGGTTTGATCTGAGATTGATCATAGAGGGGCCACGATCTATGTGCGATTGATAGAGTGCACTCGACTGTTAAACTCAAAAACCATGATTTGAGTAATTCCGTTTTTCTTAACAGTAAGACCTAGGTGAGCCACCTTTGGAAACCCGGTCCATATATCGTGTAGAGGGACCTTGGGCGACTTTGATGGTAGAGAATGATCTTGAGCAGGGCCAGTGATACTCACTATCCAAGTCTCCAAGTTGTTGTATGCTTGAGGCAACATGCAGGTTCTGTGGAGGTTTTTCTCAGGCCTGATGAGGATAGAAAATAAAGCAAATAGATGAGGGTGATGACATCGTGCAAAGGATAAGATAGGAAAGAGATAAGGGAGGGAATAAGAGATAGAGTGGACATTTTTCACATGTTGGCTTAATACATTTATGAAAATAGAATAAATAAATAGAGGGGGTGATGGCTGGAACCGTTTGTTTATGATTTATTTTACATGTATATTTCAAAATTACATTTTGCTTGATAATGATAGATTAAATATTTAATAGTTGGAATCGGATTTTTGGTTATTATTTTCCATTCATCTTAACCCTTTTGTAGTTTAAAGAGGGTTTTGTCCAGTTTCTCTTTCGATTCCAATCTTGGATTTTTTTTTCTTTACCCTTGCATTAGGCATCTTTCAAGCTTCAATTTATATAAATTTAATGTATTTCCTTAACAGGTATAGATAATAAAAGGCAACCATTTGTTTATGATTTATTTTAGGCGTGGGCTATGTTTTTAAATTCTCCTTCTTTTTGTATGTAAAAATTTTAGCTTTTTGTTTCGGGGTATGTGTAATGTAAATATGATATAAGAGTTGGAATGATGCAGGCCTGGTGGATATATGTTTTCTACAGCCCCATGTGGGAATTACTTGAACTTTAATTAAAAGCAATTGATTTGGAGAAAGATTCATAAGGAATTTGAGGTAAATCTGATATAATTATATGCTCTACTTATAAATTCTATTCCTTTTTTTTTTTGTAAAAATTTCAGCTCTTTGTTTGGGGGTATGTGTAATGTAAATATGAGATAAGAGTTTGAATGATGCAGGCCTGGTGGGTATATGTTATTTGCAGCCCCATGTGGGATGACTTGAACTATAATTCAAATCAATTGATTTGGAGGAAGATTCATATAGAATTTGAGGTTTATTACATGGTATTGGTCCAATTGTGTTTTTTCTTGATGTTTGGAAAATTTAATCAAACGGATAATCTTCAATTTTAATGGTTTATTAAAGTGAAATTGATGAGGATGTAATTTATAGAAATTTAATTTATTTCCTTAACAGGTGCTTAAATTTTTTAATTTCACAATGGTAAGAAATTCACGATGGTTCTTAGTGGGGTCCACAAACAACCCAACCTAAGATTGATAAATATAAGTAACTTTATATTTTTATAATTTCATAGTGGGCCCAAGTTGGAGTGAAATCTGATTATGATTGATTGGTATTATCATTGTCACGCGGTGGGTCCAATGTAGATAAAAAAAAATATCGTGACTCTCTTTCTAATGCTTCTCCTAAATAATAGGTGTATTCAAAGGAGGTTTTTATCCGTAACATGGTTCCCTATTCTCTCGGTTTCTCTCTCCAATATTCTACAACTATACTGTGATGTGGCATCATTGTTTTTATCCGTAACATGGTTCCCTATTCTCTCGGTTTCTCTCTCCAATATTCTACAACTATACTGTGATGTGGCATCATTGTGTTTTATCCGTAACATAGTTTCCTATTGTCTCGGTTTCTCTCTCAAATATTCTACAACTATACTGTTATGTGGCATCATTTCAATGGACAAATCAAAAGGGGCATAAACTCACAATCTTATTTTGTATATACGTGGTGCACTGTGCCTTCAGGCACGGGCAATGTACTAGTTTTTCATTAAAGGGTGAGATAGATAAACTCCCATTAATATAAAATTTTGAGAATACCCCATACACACGGAGGGCGGGTTTCAACATTTAAGACTAGGCCCCATTGTGATGTTGCAGTCCTTTCAATTCAACTCCAGGATTTCTCTAGGTTAAAAGCCTTAAGGGATCTAGATTCAACTGTACATGTTCATGAACAATTTTCATGCTGGGCATGGACTTTTCAAACCTCACCTAACCGTCGTACGTAGCCCAAACCACACCGTTGTTCAAACCTAACACACAGCCAACAACCATCGAAAGTAACACATATTTCGATTTTTTCAGCTGAACAACGCGGCCTCTCATCCACCGCAGCCTCCCTGCTTACCTCCTTAGGCCCACGTGGCAGCCCATCTACCCGTCCATCTAACCTACCTCCTTGTATAAAAACAAGGCTCTGGGAGCTGCTAATCCCCACCAGACAGACTATAGAGTATAGAGGAATAGGATATTCTCACAACACCTACTTTGTCAACCTCTTTTAGAAGTGGAATCAAAATGTCACCTTCGGTGGAGGAAATTCGTCGAACACAACGCGCGCAGGGCCCAGCTACGGTGCTAGCCATAGGCACGGCCACGCCATCGAACGTGGTGTACCAGGCCGACTACCCTGACTACTACTTCAGGGTCACCAAGAGCGAGCACATGACGGAGCTCAAGGAGAAGTTCAAGCGAATGTGTGAGTATATATCACAACCCCAAATCATTAGTGGTAGCTTATAATGGCCTCTTATCTTAGTGGTAAAAGACGCTAGTTATCACCTAGCTGTTTAGGGTTCAAACCCTATGCATGATTCCTCATTAAGCCCCCCCCCCCCCCCCCCCCCCCCCCCCTAGGTCTGGGTCCAATAGGTCCCCAATGGGTTAAAATAAGTTTTAGCTTACAAAGGGAAATATTCACTTGGGTTCTGTGCATTTGAATCACATGTTAATGCATATTTAGAGGTAGAGTTATTTTAGGATTTTTAACAAATAAGAAATATTCATGTGCATCCATCCCTCACTATGTTATGGTGAGGGACAAGTGGACAACATAGTGTGGCCAAGTTTTTGATCTATCCGAACCATCCACACACGGTACTCCTTTAGGTGCACCAAATCCATTCGGTTTTCACCAATTTGAATGGATTGGACTGTTGGATTGAGGGCGTCGTTAAATTAGTGGGCCATGGATGAAGGGGTTAGAGACATTGGATTGACATATGTGGTCTCATTCAAGATGTCTATTTCCATCCCCCACAAGTCTCATGATCAATGGGTCCCTAAGTGGGCTCCATTTTGTCCCTCACCATATAGTGAGGGAAGGATACACATATCCACCCGTTAACAATTGTTATATGGTTGATGTGGACCTTTCATCAGCTTAAAAGGGTGAGTCGAAAGTGAAATCTTTGGATGTTTTACTTGATTTTCACGAGTATCTAAAGAGAAGAGTTAGGAAGATACAATAGTACACCTATAGATTCTTACAGATTTATAAAAGAAATTAAAAACATTATACATTTTGTACAAAATATATTTAAATAAAAAATGATATTATGTACGAATTAATATAATATATATAAATTCATAAAATGACAATGATATTATTAACCATTATCATTATTATTATCGTACAATTAAGATACGTATCCTATTGTTTATGTTAATAAGATCACAGTTTTATTGTTTTAAGTTACAAAGACAATCTAAAAATGTAAGATTTTAGGGAAAGAAGTTATTGTTCAGCTTTCATGAATAGTAGTATGTGGAATTAAAAAAAATAGTAAACTCAATACTCAAATAGTAAACTTAATAGTACTAAATTCATAATAGTTTTTAGAATTCTTTTCTTTTTGTTTCCATGCATTCTGAAAGTTTTATATTTTTTCACTACTTCATTTCAAACAAACTAGATGCCTATCCTAGGAAAAGAGCAGAAAAAGACTAAACCCATAAAATTTGATAAGAGCTGCAGGTAATCATGGGCCAGGTAGCACGATTCTTAAAATTTGGGCAGGGACTGGAAATCACTCAGCACGGCCCATGATTACCTGTAGCTCTTATCAAATTTTATGGGTTTAGTCTTTTTCTGCTCTTTTTCAGGATAGGCATCTAGTTTGTTTGAAATGAAGTAGTGAAAAAATATAAAACTTTCAGAATGCGTGGAAACAAAAAGAAAAGGATTCTAAAAGAATCGTGCTACCTGGACCGATTTTCGTGTCCGGAAATCGCCCGGTTCCACAGGAGCCATGCAACTGGGATCCCACGGCTCCCATAAGATCGGCACGGAAATCGGCCCAAGTAGAGTTTTTCAAATTTTAAATCATAGGCCCAAGCAGGACCCTAGCCCGACTCGCAGAATTCCTTTCTTACATTTTGAATCACTTTTAGAAATACAAGGTCTAAGAATTCTTAGTTGATTTGTATTGAGTCTGTATCTATTTCCCCCCGCTTGTATTAACGCACTCGATGAAATCTACGCACTGATTATTAATGAATTTTATCTACAAATGATTGCTGCAGGCGATAAATCAATGATCCGAAAACGTTACATGCAGCTCACAGAGGACTTTCTCAAGGAGAACCCCAACATTTGCGCCTACATGGCTCCCTCTCTCGACGCCAGGCAAGATATGGTCGTCGTCGAGGTTCCCAAGCTCGGCAAAGAAGCAGCCTCCAAGGCCATCAAGGAGTGGGGCCAATCCAAATCCAAGATCACCCACCTTGTCTTCTGCACCACCAGTGGCGTCGACATGCCCGGCGCCGACTACCAGCTCACCAAGCTCCTCGGCCTCCGTCCCTCCGTCAAGCGCCTCATGATGTACCAACAAGGTTGCTTTGCCGGCGGCACAGTCCTTCGGCTTGCCAAGGACCTTGCTGAGAACAATGCCGGCGCACGGGTCCTTGTCGTCTGCTCGGAAATAACCGCCGTCACCTTCCGTGGGCCTTCGGACAGTCACCTGGATAGCCTAGTCGGCCAGGCGCTCTTCGGCGATGGCGCTGCTGCAGTGATCATTGGTGCCGACCCTGATCAAGGTAAAATAACATCTGATTCATCTTTTATCTTTACTGAGAAGTACCTGACACAACTAATAAATACAACTTGAGAGCGACAGTTTTCACCGGGCTGTTTAGGGTTCGAACACCTTCCATTAACAGACGGGTTTGACACCTCTCCGGAGGTCTATTTCCCTAGCCCGAGGGCTCCATCACCTCACCAGCCCCGCTCACCCAATGTCTACTCCTCTCACCTGATTGTGTGTGTGTGTGTGTGTGGGGTGTGTGGGGGGGAGTCCCAGGCCCCAATAGCTGGGGTACTTGAGAAAAAAAAAAAAAAAAACTAACAACCGCAGCTTTTTTTTTTTTCTAATCTGTATTCTCTATCAATTCAGCTGAGCGCCCCCTCTTCCAGCTAGTGTCAGCTGCACAAACTATATTGCCTGACTCAGATGGTGCAATAGACGGGCATCTCCGGGAGGTGGGGCTTACCTTCCACTTGCTCAAGGATGTACCAGGGCTAATATCGAAGAACATCGAGAAGAGCCTTGTGGAGGCATTCGAGCCGCTGGGGATCAAGGATTGGAACTCATTGTTCTGGATTGCGCACCCTGGCGGGCCTGCGATCCTAGACCAAGTGGAGGAGAAGCTGCAGTTGAAGACAGAGAAGCTAAAGGCAACAAGGCATGTGTTGAGTGAGTTTGGGAACATGTCTAGTGCTTGTGTGTTGTTCATTCTGGATGAGATGAGGAGAAAGTCCTTGGAGGAGAATAAGGAGACCACTGGAGAGGGGCTGGAGTGGGGAGTGTTGTTTGGGTTTGGCCCAGGGCTGACAGTTGAGACAGTAGTCTTGCATAGCTTTCCTACTCCAGCAACTACTTCACATTGATTGAAAAGAGAGGAGGCTGATCGAGAAGACAAAATAAGTCTCAATTGGTGATCTTGGTTATCATTTATTTCAATTATATATGAGCATTTTGTGGGTGGGTAATTGCTTTTTATAGGATTGTATCTGCGCATGTTGCAGCAGTAGGTTGGATGGTGTGATTACTTGTTTCGAATGAAAAAAAGATTGTCAGGTGTGGATATACCACTTGTTAATGAAATGCGTCTTTGGTGTTTTTGACTACTGTTAGCATGATGTGTCCCTCAAGTTTGTGATTGGTCTTGTTGGGCACTTGCGCTTGACAGGCCAATTACTGTTGCAGTGTTCTTCTAATGGAACTGCTACACTATATATATATATATATATATATAGATTTTTCTAAATGTCAAACAGGTTTTAAATTTAAAATTAAGAAAAATGTAATTGGATTGCTCCATTAATCTTCTTGAATTCATATTTAAACAGGTGCCTACTTAAGTTAATTGCCCTTTTGCTGGGACTCAATGGAAAGTTTATCTGTAGAACTTGAATGTTGAGTTTTGGGCTTGTATATTCAGTATGATTGGCTAATTTTTTACCAACTTTTTTTTAGGGGCTCCTAATTTCTTCTCTTGATTTCATTGCAATCAATTAGCTAGATCTCGAATGAATTAGATACGGGTTCTACCCATTTAGATGCAGTATTAATACAATTAATCCTACTCTCTCTATATATATATTTCATGTGGGCTTGACACAAAATAATGCAGTTTTGGGTCAGTAAGTCTCAAGTTAATTCATGAAGTTAAATGCCACTAGGCTTGGCCAATTACTCATCAGTCTTACTTCCCGCTGTTAATATTCGAAGACTACGACTACGAGTTCTTCACATTGTGCCAGAAAGATTCATAAGATGAATAACCAGAAAATCCTCACTTTGCAGATGAGATTTGAGTTGCCTTGCCAATTCCTTGCTCACAAAATCGAAAATTAAACATGCCCAATCTCACCGTTTCTTTCTGCTACAAAAATAAAAGAAGCTTGAATGCCACACTAGTTCATGATGTTTTTATTACCAGAACTAGACTGTGCATACAAGCTCCCTGAAAACTTCCCATTATGTACTTGGTTTATGGCCTGAGAATTATGTCTGGACTGGGCACAGTCAGCCCAGATTAAAAGGCCTAAATAAAAACACAGGGTATGGTTCTGAACTGCCAAGTCAAAGTGCCAACCAAACATGAACATGAGCCTTGATGCATAGGCCATTCATGGAACAATTCCATCGGCCCCATATATATACTTCAGCTAACATGAACAGGTCATGGGCTTAAAACAGAAACAATCCAATATGTGAATTCAGAAATGAAACTTAACAGGTCAAAAACTGGAGTGAATCTAGCAGATCATATCATCGAATCCCCTTTTTTGATTAATCGGATCACTCCAGAAAACAATTAATGTAGATCCATTTATTATCCTAGGCAAGCTCAACTGAACATAGTCGAATAATGAATCTAAATCGTCAGAAGGTAAAATACAGATCTGATGCACATTCATAGCCACATATCAGTTGAGATATATATATATATATATATATATATATATGCCACATCTGGGTATCAAATATATACAAATATATGGGCCTGTGTGGGCTTCCTGTGGTTCTGGGTTTATGAGCCTTTCTGGGTCATGAAGCAAAACCAATTGGCCTCTGCAACTTACATACAATAAATGCACAAAAATGGGCCTAACAACTTTTGTGGGAAAATGACTTTGATTGATTTTAGAATCGCATAAATCTAAACATCTAAATAAGCCTAGAAATGGCCCAAAATCTTCTATCAAATATTTTTTTTTCCCGCTAAATCATAAGTTTGAATAGGGCTAGAACATGGCCTGATGTTGATTCCGAAAAGTATCCAAAAATGCTAGAATTGGATCTGAGTCCGGAGAACACCCAGATCCAGTCCTGGGGTGATTATAACACAGTTAGTCATGATAATTATGTTGAAATAGAATATTAACGTTTTGTGAATCAAATCCCAATAGATTAGTCTTGAGCAGGGTGGTACATGGGCCTTGTCTGACCCGGAAGAGTCGGATTCTAACAGAGAGCCTATAATTAATGGATTTACTATTGAAGCCCAGATCCAGAACATGTGCCTTAGAGTTAGGTCTCCTCCCATCCCATAGGCAAAAACAGATTATCTTGTGTGATAAATGAAAAGAGAAGGGTTGATTTGGGTGTTCCAGGCCCACTAATATCCCTTTGTCTTAGAAGCAATATTGTCCACATTCAATACAACATGGGCCGGGCTTGTGTGATTGTGCCCAGACTCGTCCTGGGCATCACAATTCACAACATGTAAGTAACCTCATTTACTCATCCATAATTCCATTCAACTGGACCATTGGTGAGTTTTGACCCAATTGAGAATAAGGAATACTCCAAAAATTGATTGTGGTCATCTACCCCAGGTTAAACCTTCATGATCTACACTTCTGAATTGGATGTGTTGTTTTATTTTGGAAATTTCTTAAGAATGTCCCCACCAAGATCTAAGCTTACTAGATTTATAGAATGTCCCCATCAAGTATTCTAAGATGGATAGAACTCAAATAATTAGTAATCTGTCTCAAATTAGTAGAATGCAGAGTCCGGATGAGAAACTTGTTTCTACGGGCCAGGTGCTTGAGCGGCCAAGAGGTGCGCTCTAGCGAATTTGCCCACTGCCTATTATGCGCTCGAGCGTGACAGCTCTCGGGATCTTCTATGCTTGAGCGGATCGGGATGCGCTCGAGCGGCTGGGGCTTTCTTAGAATTTTTATTCACTTTTGGGCAGTCCATCTAAAAAATATATTATAAAATAAATTTTCGATTTTGTCCATCCCCAATTAATTAGCCAACACTCGTAAAACCTTTTTATACACTTATTAGATTCTTCGATACTCAAACCTTTTTATGCAGCGTCTAACATTAGTGTCTCTACATACCTCAAAGGTACCATCTCCACATACCTCTTCACCTTTGTCCTTAGAAACTCCAAGGAATTCCACCAGGCGTATGCCATCTCTAGAATTCGCCATAGATTTTTTTCTGAAAAATATATGTTCTTACATTTAGTGTTTGGTCATTGTGATGATACACATGATATCCTTTAAAATACAATCGTATTACATAAATGAGCATTTCTCTCTATTTCAAATATCACTCTGTTATACTTGGATCTCATATTCCCAAATTATCTTGACTAGGCATGTCGTGCCCAAAACTCAAAAGAGTTTTTGAAACAGAGCTAAATGGTTCAAGATTTAGAATATATTGTGTTGTAAGTAATGCTTCACTTGATAAACCCAAAAAGAAGGTGGCATAATCGAGCACAGACCTTACTATATTCCAACAATGTGTACTGCCTTTTTCATTTTCTTGTTTTTCGATTTTTGCTTTTCAAGAACTTTTAAAATTGTGTTTAACCAAGTACACCTAAGTATATCTGTTGATCCATGAAGGTCACAAAGTAATCATATCCATTTCATGTATGAATATCGAAGGCACTTCAATTATCTGAAAACATAATGTCCAACAATTCTTTAATTCTTAAGGCCTTGGAAAAATGGTTTCCTAATAATTCTTCACTAAGATAAGATTCATAGAGAGGATCACTAATTTCACCTTTGTTTTTCGGGATCCCAGTTAAGGGGGCCGGGACCCCAATAGACTTGCACATGTGAGAAGAGAACCGGCACACACGTGGAGTAAGAACTTACACATGCAAGGAGTGGGTGGAGACTAGGGTCGATCCTGGTCATCCGAGCGAGAGGTGGGGTTGCCAACCAACCTAATTTCACCTTTGTTGCACAGAAACATTTCTTTCACTGGCCTGCTTGGTTGTATCACTCAATTCACATGTAGAATACCAAAACAAAAGCTCAAGCTCCTATTATTACCAAAATTTAATTAGTTTGGGCCTGAGCTCAAATCCAAGATATAAGCCCAGCCCAATCCCAAGCCTGAGTGATATTACAAGAACATGCTTTTACACATTACACATTATATTTATTTATGTTATATTTACAATATATTTACAGGCTCATACCATACATATAATTCAGATACGTACACAGGCCAAACTCCAGGTACACAAGGCCCACTTATACTTGGCCTGAATTCTACTTAGACCTCAAAATCCAGGCCTAGGTCCAGAATATGCGGGCCTAGTAATGTCCTTAGTCTTCACCTGGCCCAAATTGCAACCCTCAGTTCACCCAGTCTCTACTTCAGTTTTAAAAAGGTTGCAGGTGATTGAATATGTTGCTTCTGTTGTCAACAGAAGAAACATACAATCACCAACCTTTTTAAAACTGAAGAAGTGACCGGGTGAACTGAGGGTTGCAACTTGGGCCAGGTGAAGCCTGACATGGTGGGGCCAGGGAAAAAGTAGTAATAATAATAAAGGGAGATCATGGGCTTCTTGATTTGGAAAAGTCAAGATTCGAAAAAGTTGGGTCATTCCCTTAAATGGACATGACCCAAATGTAAGAGTTTGGTATCTATCCTCGTAAATTTTTAGATGGAGATGACATAAAATTTAATGATAAAAGTGAATAATTCACCCAACCACTTCCTCTCCCCCACACAATTTTCTAATCCATTAGCTTTGGGTGGCCAACATATCTACTGTTTGGCTTCTTTAAAGACGTAACCTCCATGTGCATGAGCTCTTCCCTCACAGGAAGTTAAAGCTCATGTGGGTTTTGTATTAGTATCGAAATTTGGAAGAGAACATGCATAGTGCCTTATTTAATTGGATTAGAGTAAAATTAGATCATAGCCCTAGGTAATCATACTTTAGATAATATATGTTATTGGACCATAGTGCTACCCATTAACAAAAATCTCGTTCTCGGGATCTTCTCTTCTCGGGAAAGCATCGCAAGGTTTTTTTTTTTTTTTTCGAAATTCTTGATTCGTGTTTTTCTAGGGTTTTCTTGAAATGCAATACGAAGAACTTAAAACTATAGAGATTTAATATACAAATGTCAACAAAATACTGATAAATATTGGTATATTCTTGCATCATTACATAGATTGAAAATAATATATGGTGTTAAATATGTTATGATTGAAAATGTCGATATTTTAAAGTTTTCAGTGATATTTGTGATGGTGCCATTACCATGTGCTCCTCTTCATTGGTCTTCTTTACTAACCCACAGATTTGATATTAGTATAGTATGTGTTAGATCCATCCCTTGCTCTTGTCATGTTCCCTTGTGATACAATAGGCTTTAGAGAGACTTGGGCGTTTTATATTAAGGACTATTGTTTCTTGGATCCGGCAATTTCAATCAATGCAGCTTTGAGTAAGATAATAGAAAGAAATGGTGTTAACCATTGATTAGCTAATGTAATGAAACATGTTGTGATGTAACGATGACTTGGATCAATAGTAGTACGCATTTATCAATAATCCTTTATCAATTAATTTAGCTTAAGTCGTCGAGGAGGTGATACCCCTCTAAACAACTTTTAAAACAATTATTGGTGGTCAAATCAAGTATACCCTTTCTTATAGTTTTTTATTAGTGAGGACTTATCCACCGAGATCGCTATTAGTTGCCTCCAATCTCATTTTTGTTGCGAAATCATTTTTGCTTAGTGAGAATTAAGAATTCAATCATGTCTGTCATGTTCTTCTTTGTAATGAATCAATAAGCAAGTGCTTGTTGCCTAACTTACATCTTTATGGACAAGTAAAGATGAAAACCATGAGAAGACCTAAAAGAGATGTATTAGAAATTAAATGTTTTCATTAACCAAAGGTCACTTGCTCAATTAGAGGTGGCAAGCTTCCACATGTTGAGGTAATGAAGCTAGTAGTTACCATTTGCACATGATTAATGGCAAATTCTCCAAAATGCCTCTTCTACTTATGTCCGATCCCTTCATGGAAACAAATCTAAAGTTGACATTGATCTAAACCTGGTCACTACTGAATTTTATGACAACACATTTATAAAATATTAGAGCCATCAATAAAATTTGTATATAGAGCCGTTGGAAAATGAAGGACCAAACTGTTAAGGGGTAGCAACATTTGATCAAATTGATATGTTATTGAGTATTTAATACAATATCCCTATGTGTTTCCTAATAGTTGATGTTTTTTTTTTTTTTTTTCTAGGCTTTTGAGGTCTATGGCACTTTGGTAAAGACATGACAAAGGGTATATAATTCTTGGCCTTAGGGCTTGTGACACTCGAGCATCATCCATAAGTTACTAAAAGAGCAACAAGGTCATCATATGATCGATCAAGGTCAAGGGATTATGTGTAACATGGCCTTTTATTTATTTTAGACATATATGGTTTTTAGATCAAATTATCGTAATCATCAAAGTCTTGCTCCAACTATGTTAAAGTGAGTTGTATGAATTTTATTTTGTCATTCCAACCTATTATATGGCCCAATCAACTTCTTAGATCAAACGTGGTACCCAAATATGATTTTCTCTCAGTCATACTTCAAGAGGCATATGACTTTCAAAAAAGGTTTCTCCAAGGTATTGAATAACTCAATCTTAAATTAATGTTAAATGGTGTTCCATATGGGTTAGATTATATTCAAGTTGGGTTGAACACTACAGGCAACATGTATAGAGTCTCAGCCTGAATAGAGTCTCAACCTGAATCTAGTAAAATAAAAAATATCAACTCAAACTTAATTGGAATGTTAAAAAGGATGAATCCAAACCCTTAAAATAACAAATTGAGCTTGTGGTTAGGTTCATGAATCAAAGACTCGAACTATTAGTTAGTGCAGTTGGATTGCATTCAAGTTTATTTAGCATCTCAAATAGCAACAATGGACCCAATACAAACTAACCCATTTGTTAAACCGGTCAAAAATATCAAATTCTGATCGAATTAATATTAAAGGATCAACTTGAACCCCTAATCACTATGGTTAAAAATTGGCACCCAACAGGTTATATCTTGTAGGCTATTGGGATTTTATATATAAAATTAAAGCAGTTGGGGAGTCAATTTCCCTGGGGCTTTTTGTTGGGCAATGGGGCCTGTTGGGTTTTAATAGGGACAGGCTAGGACTTGGGAGAAGGGCCCTTCATGTGTAGCACTTTGATCACAAGGGCAGTCTCACAAGTAACAACTAACATTGCTGCACAGTGCTTGCGCTGCAGTCGGCAACGACAGCGGTTTTGGATAATTTAAATGCTTCGATAGATCCTACACGGCCGACTCTAGCATTGAATAATAATAACATGAGACACAAGAAGTAAATTCTACATACGTCCATGGAAAAAGATACACTGAAATGAACTGGTAAGATTAATGATTGGCCCTGTACAATGGGGCCCTTCCAGAAAAAGACAAAGCTCATCTCAGGCTGTGGGGTTTCCAACACATATGGTCCCATAAAATTGTGTGTGTGTGTGGGTGAGAGAGAGAGAAATTGTGTGGGTGGGTGGGTGTTGGGGGGAGGGAGGAAAATGAATTATCAAATCAGTTCATGCATTATTATTCTTGCCACAAGTTTAAACTAAAGTGGGACTTTCAAGAGAAGTAAAATGTAGTTTGATGACTATCCAAATAGCACAAGAAGCTTGTAGTCCAACCACTTCAAGCCTAGATTGCAAAAGGATGTCAATCTAGCCTTTGTTGCTCTTGTGACATGATGGGGCAGTGTGTAAAACTAGGAACAACCTCATATTTAGAGGGCAGCCAAATTGGTAAAAAAAAAAAAAAAAAAATTAAATAACCTATAGCTTTGGTGAATAATTTATGCAATACCAATATTTTAGGGGTTGGAAAAATATCTTTCCCCCTCGCCGACCATATCTTGAATCAATTTATCATGATTCTATTGGTAAGATCATGAATTATACGGGTGCGACATTCGGGGCAAAAGATGGTAAGTCTTCTTATGATTTTTGTATGATAAAGAATAATATTTCACTGGTTGCAGGTGTTCATTGTAGGCTATTCTCTTTGCGTTAAAAGAAGCTCTTCTTCTAAAGAAGTAAAAGCGCGGGTTATCCTCTTTGTGTTAAAAGAAGATTATAGTAGAGGATTCTCCTAACTCATCATTTTGCCGGATGCCAAGGGAGCTGTTGAAGCCATTAACTGGAAAGAAGATTAGGCTCGAAAGGCTATTATTTTGTACATTAAGTCTTTTATTGTTTCTTGTGTTTCCATTGTATTTTTCTCTGTCTCTAGGTCTGTTTAGAGACTTCCCATCAGTTAACCAAGTGTTGTTCTTGTCTTGGCTTTGCACCTCAGATTAGGAATATCATACCAAATAATTTTGGCTACCCAATCTATAGAGTATAGATACAAGGTTCAGAAACAAACATAATTATCAAGTCATGACTAAGAAGTATGCTAACATAGGTCTACTCGGCCAAATATTGTCCAACCCAGATTTTTTATCAACATTTTCTTAAGGCCGACACCCGGCCCATGGGTTAAACATTTGGTCCAGGCCCAGCTAATTTGCGAAGTATTCTGCCCCTAGAAAGCTCTAACACAGCAATTGGGCCAAAAGAAGCGCATCCTCGCTCATGGGCCTTAGAAGCATGACCTAAATGGGCACTATGCGGGCTGAGGTCGCACAGGCCGTGGTGACCCTTTCAAATGATGATCAAACTCATGCCTGAGAGCGACCGTGAAACAGAGGGCCCAGACCTTTCCAGCAGTGGGTCGGGTCCATATTTGGGTCGTTAAATTAGGTTTTGGCACTGGTAACATACAATATACTCATTAATATAGGGACTTGTGACATGAACTGCTTGAAGAATTAAGGATTACAACCATTTCCACATGGTCCACCTAAGCATAGTTGGATGCAGTGGCAGAACCCGGATTTTTTTTTTTTTTTTTGGGGGGGGGGGGGGGGGGGGGGGGGGGGGGGGGGGGGGGTGGGGGTTGACTAATAGTATTTAGTATTGATTGATTTATTACTAATTATCCAAAAACTATTTTCCTTTCAGATGTTTTCAATTAATCCAAAACTTTGTGAGTGAAGTTGAAATATGGAAATACGAGGGCTCACCATAATAAATCCAGACTGCTCAAAATAATCCCTTTCTCCTTGTTTTAGCACCAGAAGTGGGTCTTACTCCAATCAAAGTAGCTCTCTCTCTCTCTCTCTCTCTCTCTCTCTCTCTCTCTCTCTCTCTCTCTCTCCTGATCCCAACCATCCATTCAAGGGCCATAAGCTCTAATATTAATTCACGGACTTATTAAACTGCTAACTTTGGAGCCCTTCCAAAAAGATTGAAAAACCTGCACCCAAAAAAAGTTGGAGCCTTTCAATTAATGGTTATGTTTAACAAGTCGTGGTGATATTTAGTTCACCTCTAATACACTATGAGACGTTTGAATTGCCTGATCTAATATCATAAAATGGAGAGCAAAATCATAGGAGTTCTAACTATCAATATGTTATTGAATCCACACAGCTGGCAACATCCCCTATGTTTGATTTTTATAGATGGCTAATATATGATCCCTTATATCTCATAATGTCAGTTGGACTCAGAAACAAACCACATGACTTCTATTAAAAGCACGCCAAACAGAACCTCTCCAATTCAGCCAAAGAGACCCAGTTTGAAAATCATAATGAAGAGAGGAATCTATGTGCCCAAATGGATGGCTGATATGGAAAATGCTTCACACTTCAATTTCAACATAAGTGTACAATCAGATCACTCTAACATTAGAGGTTGGATTCTGGAATCCTTTAAACTCATCACTATAAATTCATCAGTACAGCCCACCTCAGAAATCTGTACTGCTAAAAGTTTTTTTTTTTTTTGGTGTCTCGACTTGTCCATCCTCTGAGAAAACTTTACTTCAAAACAAAATTACGCTCGCTGTCAAATTGGTGACATGTAAAACACATCACTTTTTTCAATTATCTTTTCTTATTTAATCAAATGTTAAAACTTGACATCGATCTAACAATGTACAAAACTTTGATTGAAGTGGAATTTGCCTTTTTGATCAAAACAGATAAGTCCAAAATTTTGTCATTTGGATGTAAAGGTGAGCCCCAGTGATGGATTTATAGCAATTAACAATTGTCCAAGAAAATTCTCTTAGAATTACTTATTGCACCAGGAATGGTTAGGATAGATGGGATAAATGGCCCAATTATTGTGCATGTACACCTTTCAACCTGTTTTAACCTTCCCTTACCAAGAAGCTCCACATATTAGATTTTCATGCACTGGCCTTTGGGAGGTCACTTTCTCATTATCTTTTTCCCTTTGGCATGTCATTATCTCATTCTATTTCTTGCTCAGCATTCTGGGTCCAAAGAACAGTATCAGCACATCCACATCCAAAGCTTCCTGTCAATGCATTGAATATTGAATATATATTGTTGTTTTCCCAGGGTACTTGTAACAAGTCCACCACACGTGTGGATGTCCTTGATAGTTCCCATATATTGGCCAACTAGGGATGTCAAATGGGCCGGGCTGGGCCGAACCGGTCAATGGCACAACCCACAAGGCACGGCCCGTGCCGAGGTGTTGGTCCCATTGGCCTGGCACGTGGGCTGCCCTTTGCGGCCCGCTATGCACGCTCAAAAGCCAAAAAACGACTATTTTTTTTTAAAAAGCTCATTTTACCCCCCCCCCCCTCCCCCCCAACTGCTATTAAAACGGTCATATAAGGAGTATTTTGTATCATTTTCTATTTTTCAAAGTCTATAAATACCTTAACCCTCCCATTCTCATTTCTTACCAATCTACACAACTCTCTCACTCTTTATACATTTTCTAGCTCTCTCTCTAAGCATTCAATTCTTTCACTCTCTTTAAGAAGTTTTTGAAGGGTCAAAGATCAAGTCATCAAGAGACAAGATTAAAGGGGTCTTTAAAGATTTAGAGGTATTTAAATTCTTTAAATTTGAGATTCCATATATATAAGTTTATATTATATTATATTAACTCTCATTTTCTCCCCTTTCTTATATTAATTATTACAAAAGAAGGCTATTAGCCTATTATTGTTATTATTTATAAACTTTATTTTTTGAAATATGGCCAGAAGATTTTCCACAGAATCTTCTTCCGTTAATTTAGGAGTAGAAGAAGATTTTATTGAATTACAAGATGAAGTAGGTGATTTACCACCCTCCTTTCCTCAGAGTTCCCGTAAACCAACCAAGAGTAATAGAACTTCAGTATTTTGGAATGTATTTACAAGGTTTGATGTAATTGGAAATGAAAATTGTAACGCCCCAATTCCGGATACCGAGAAAATCGTCAAAGTACCGAAATTGGCGCGCTACTTCCCGGAAAATCCGAGAACTTCCAAGATCGTAGGTCCGCAGTGAGGTCCAATTTAAAACTTTTTGAACGAATATGTAACAACAGTTATTATTGCGGAAGCGTATTATAAGCGGAAGCCATACAGAGATAGCGGAAGCATAAGGTATCATCGTATATATGTCAAATGTAGATGGGCTGAAGTCCAGCCTAAATGTATAGTGATAACAAATCAAAGTTTAATTACATATTTTTCATTACTACCCAACTCACAACAAAAGTCTCTCAAAACCCAGACAAAAGAACACTCAAACCCCTGCAGCTAGTGTCGGCTCTCCACCTTCCGGCTCGACCTCATGGTCGGCCGGCCCCCATCCGTAGTCGCCTACTACGGGCACCTCAACGAGTGCGAACGCATCGCCCTCGAACTCGGGGTCAAGACCTAAGCACCAAGAGTGGGTCAGATCTAAAGATCTGGCAAGTCACAATATGCAGATAATATAGAATGTATGCATCAAATGAGTAGGGACATGTATAAAGTGAAGAGAGTAATAAAGGTACATATGCTATGCAGTCGTGCAAGATAACCATGTAGAATCATAATAAGTATAACAGTAATAAACCTACACAATATGGCACATCCACATAAGCTGGTCACCGCGGGATATTATGCCGCGGCCCTCCCATACTGAACACAGTCGCGGTAGGGATCCTAAGCTAATGCTAGGGATTACTAACCCTGCAAAATATCATCAACATCAACCACAACGACCGGAACCGGCATCACACCGTCCGTCCCAACAGTGCTCATCATGATAGCCACACAACAAATCTCAATAGCTCCTACCAGTGATGATCAGTCCAACTGGCTGAGCTTAAATCAACTCAGTGAATGTCTATGCCGACTCGGAAACAATAAAGGTCTGTGTCTGTCTAGGCTTTGCCTTGCGTGAACAAGGTCCTAACAAAAGTCCCTAAGAGGTCCAAGTACTCAATATAAACTGTGGATCATAGTCCAAGTCCAATCCCATCATTGGATCCATACCAAGGCCCACCAAATACATGGCCTGATCTATAACAGTCCATATGAGATACAAGTCCATATTCAATGACATATGATCCATTTACAACCTTAATGGGTCACAAGCCCATACAATCTAACCTCTCCATTCTAGGGTAATTCACATCCAACTTAGGCCATAAAAAGGGCCCGCCTAGCCACAGACACGGGTCAATGATCCACCCAATCAGGTTACCGGGTCACCTCTAAGTATTCCTAGGTTTAGGTCCTCCATTTTCCATTTAATTAACAGGTATGAGCAATAATAAGGGCAATAGAGTGATAATCGTAGTATGAGGGAGATGAATCTCCAAGTATACGAATCATAGGGAGATAGCAACAGTCCAACCTAGGTACATGGTCCACTTTCGGATACAGGTCCATCTCAGGTAATTCGATCTTTAAGTGAAACCATAGATGCTAAGGAATATGGTGTTTGGTGCTTAGAAGTTATGTGCATCATTTGGTAACGTATAAAGGTCGAATCATCTAAGATTACATAACCTGGACTTTATTTAGTGGGCCCCACGAGTCAAGGTTGAGCCGTACCATTGACTCGTGGCTGGCACAGTGATGGAAGTCTATTTGAATGGTCAATGGGCCCTACATATGATTGCAACAATAGAAATTAGAATCTGGGGATCGTCACTGTACACAGTGTGCTCAACCGACCTCCTGGCCTGGGCGGTCAGCTCGGCACACTGGGACCAGAGAAGGAAAAACACCCTACAGGCAAAGCCTGCTTGTCCAGGACTTCCTGTGAGTTCGGCTAACTCCCTGGCCTGGGTAGTTGGCCGTGCACACTAAGAATCCTGGCTCAAGGGAATGTCCCAGGTTCTAGTCTCCTTTGTTGAAATCCCGCCTTTTTGGAAATCCATCCCGGAGTTCGGCTAAGCAATGGAGCTCAATTGATACTCAGTTCGGCCACCCAGCTCAGCTCGGCAAAGGCCTAGCTCAGTTCGGCCACCCAACTGAGTTCAGAAAAATGCATTGAGTTCGGCTAGACATTGAGGTTGGTCAAGCCCAGCTTGGTTAAGCACTGAGTTCGGCTAAGCTCGAAGTCCGGTCTGGCACGGAACCCGGTCTGGCGCTGAGCTCAGTAAAACACTGAGTTCGGCCATAACACTGAGTTCGGCCGTAGCACTGAACTCGGCTTTGAGCACTGAGCTCGGCCTAGACACTTAGCTCGGCTAACGCAATCTCATCCTAACCACTATGCTCGACAGAACCCTGAGTTCGGCTAGTGTTGAATCCAGCCATCGCTGAGTTCAGCCAGCATTGAGCTCGGCAGTTGCTGAGCTGCGCTAACGCTGAGCTCGGCAACCGCTGAGCTCTGCAAGTGCTGAGCTCGGCCATCGCTGGACTCTGTCCATCTCTCCTATCAGTGTTGTGTTCTGTCGCACAGAACCCAGTTCTGCGACAGAACACAACTTCTCTTCATTAAAGCACAGGAATGGTGGTCCACCTCTGATCAGAATCCAGATCAAGTAGCACCCCATGGTCGCACAGGCCCCCCTCACATAGACGTAGGGTCCTGATCTACCAAGGGTGGTCCTACTTCGATTCCGATCACAACACAACGAGGTGGGTTCTCGTCATTCCATCTTCGGAAAACCCATCACTGCAACCCAATTCTCCTGGGTTTCTCCATAGACCATCACAGAAGCAAAATAAATCATTCCTACATCATCCACCCATCATCAACCGGCCATTGATCATCCAAATGAGGTAATCCCATCCATCAATGGCCAAAGGAACCAAACAAACATGCTCAAGGATCGATCTAAACATATATATTACAAATTGAAATTCTACTACCAATCAAAGGAAGGAAACATGCAATCTAAACTACCAGCACAGTGCACTTGCCTTGATCGATTGAAGGTAGAAGGAAAAGAAAGAAAACCACAGGGAACCAAAAGGCAGGGTCTCGACAGTAGCTCTTATGGTGCAGGTCGATCTCAGCTGGCCTTCTGTTAAGGGATTTCTGGGGTGAGGAAGAGAAAAGAGAGATTGGAGGGGGGACGAGGGTTCGTTGGAGGGAATTAGGGAAGAAGAAGAGAGAAGAGATTGGAACTTGAGAGAAAAGGAGATGAACAGTATTTGTTAGGGCAGGGGGAGGGTTTTGTTTATATAGGTTGGGTTTTTGGGTTAGGGACAAAATTGCCCTTAGGGTTAAAATAGGATTAGGGTTAGGGTAAAGGGTATCTAGGTCTTTAGGTGACCTTCTAGAAGATTCCTTGGTGCAAACCCCTTATGGTAAAAACAAAACTCTAGCTAGGGCCTCTAACAAACTAACCAACTTCTAAGAAATAACAAAAGACACCCTATTGACTCTACTAATTACACCACTAGACTAACCCTAGGAAAATACATAACTACCCTCACTAAGTCCCATAATTAGTATAATAAAATACTTAGGCTAATAAATAGTATTCAAATCACAATGAGGGCCCACCAGGGGTGGGGTCTCACATTCCTCCCTCCTTTAAAACATTTGGTCCCCAAATGTAAAAAACAAAGTAGGGACATACCTGCGGTAGAAGATGTGGATAATCTCTTGCCACCTGGTCTCGTAGCTCCCAAGTAGCCTCTTCCGGAGTGTGATGCTCCCACTGAACCTTCACGAACTGGATGGTTCGGTCCCGAAGCACTTTCTCCTTGGTGTCGATGACGGCGACTGGCTTGGCGATGTAGGACGCGTCGGGCTGGATGTCGAGCGGCTGGTGATGCAGAATGTGGGTAGGATCCTCCACATACTTCCTCAACATCGAGACATGGAAGACGTCGTGCACACCTGATAGCTCTGCTGGCAGCTGAAGTCTGTAGGCGACATCTCCGATCCTGGCCTTGATCTCAAAGGGTCCGACGTATCTCCGTGCTAACTTGCCCTTCTCGCCGAATCTGAGGGTGCCTCGAGCTGGGGAAACCTTCAGGAAGACACGGTCTCCCTTCTGGAACTCGAGTGGTCTGCGCCGATTGTCTGCGTAGCTCTTCTGTCGACTGCGGCTAACCTTCAGGTTCTCCACTATCTGGTGGATCTTCTCACTGGTGTCACCGACAATAGATGGTCCATGGAAACTCCTGACACCAACTTCCTCCCAACAGACTGGGGTCTTGCACTTCCTGCCGTACAATGCCTCGAACGGTGCCATCTTGATGCTCGAGTGGTAACTGTTGTTGTAGGCAAACTCACAGAGTGGCAAGGAATCCTCCCAGTTCTCCTTGTAGTCTAGAACACAAGCTCGCAACATATCCTCCAAGGTCTGGTTGGTGCGCTCTGTCTGTCCGTCTGTCTGAGGATGATAGGCTGTGCTGAAACTCAACTTGGTACCCAAAGCTCGCTAAAGACTATCCCAAAAGTGAGAAGTGAAGCGTGGATCTCGGTCTGAAACAATCGAAGCTGGAACTCCGTGCAAAGAGACGATCTTATCCACATACAGCTTAGCAAGGACGTCGAGTCCTGCTCTCATCGACACTGGCAAGAAGTGAGCTGACTTAGTCAGTCTATCCACGATCACCCAAATGCCATCATTGCGTCTCCTGGTAGCTGGAAGTCCTGCAATAAAATCCATGGTAATATGCTCCCACTTCCACTGAGGTATCTCGAGCTGATGAAGTAGCCCTGGTGGCTTCTGATGCTCGGCTTTGATCTGCTGACAGGTCAGACATCTGGACACATAGCCTGCAATCTCTTTCTTCATGTTGTTCCACCAGTAGTAGTTCCTCAGGTTTCTGTACATTTTGGTGCTGCCTGGGTGGATCGAATATCTGCTGTGGTGCGCATCTGCTAAGATCTGGTCCTTCAGCTCCTGGATATCTGGTACACACAGCCTGTCCTGGTAGTAGAGTACTCCACCAATCAGTCTGAACTCTGGCCTCTGGTCAATCTGCTCGATCACTCTGACAAGCTTAGAATCGCTGCGTTGACTGTCCTTGACCTCTCCAAGCAACTCTGGTTCCCATGCGGACATGGTAGCAAGCATAATTCTGTCGCTGAGCGGCTGAAACTGGACATCCATGTCACTGAAGACATCGGTCCACACGCCCTCTGCTGCTAGGAAACTGACTAGGGCGGTCTTCCTGCTCAAAGCATCTGCTACGACGTTCGCCTTACCCGGATGGTATTTGATAGGGAAGTCGTAGTCCTTGATGTACTCCATCCAACGCCTCTGACGGTTGTTGAGATCATGCTGAGTGAACAGGTACTGCAAACTGCGATGATCTGAATGGACTTCGAACTTCTCTCCGTAGAGGTAGTGCCGCCACATCTTCAGTGCGAACACGACTGCTGCAAGCTCCAGGTCGTGAGTAGCATACTTCTTCTCGTGTTCCTTCAGCTGGCGTGATCCATAAGCAATGACTTTGCCCTCCTGCATCAAAACACAACCAAGACCGGTCCCTGAAGCATCGGTGAAGACAACGAAACCGCCTGTACCAGAAGGTAAAGATAAGATCGGTTGCTGACGTCAGTCTCTCCTTCAGCTCTTGAAAGCTGTCCTCGCATGCATCTGTCCATACGAACGGTACGTCCTTCCTCGTCAGCTTGGTCAAAGGGGCTGAAATCGAAGAGAAACTCTTGACAAATCTGCTGGTAGTAGCCTGCTAAGCCAAGGAAACTCCGAACTTCTGTAACATTCTTCGGTCTCTCCCAGTTCACTACTGCCTCGATCTTCGCTGGATCCACTGCTAGGCCGTCTCTGGAGATGATATGTCCGAGGAAGACTACTTGCTCTAACCAGAACTCGCACTTGCTGAGCTTTGCGTACAGCTGGTTATCACGTAGCAACTGTAGAGACGTCCTCAAATGCTGCTCGTGCTCCTCTCTGGACTTGGAGTAGACCAACACGTCGTCGATGAACACCACCGTAAAGCTGTCGAGGTACGGGGCGAAGATCTTGTTCATCAGGGCCATGAACACTGCCGGTGGCATTCGTCAACCCGAACGGCATTACAAGGAACTCATAGTGCCCGTAACGAGTACGAAATGCTGTCTTCTGCACATCCTGCTCTCTGACTCGCAGCTGATGATATCCCGATCTCAGGTCCACCTTCGAAAAGTACTGTGTTCCCTGAAGCTGGTCGAAAAGCTCGTCGATCCGGGGAAGAGGATACTTGTTCTTCATGTTGCCTGGTTCAGCTGCCTGTAGTCGATGCACATCCTCATCGATCCATCCTTCTTCTTCACGAAGAGCACAGGTGCTCCCCAAGGTGACATGCTCGGTCTGACGAAGCCCTTGTCTATCAACTCTTGCAACTGGGTCTTCAACTCTCGCAGCTCTGCAGGAGCCATGCGATAAGGAGCTCTGGAAATCGGTGCGGTTGCCTGGCACAAGCTCGATGGTGAAGTCGATCTCTCTGACTGGAGGCAATCCCGGGATCTCGTCGGGAAATACATCTGGGAACTCACAGACAACTGGTATCTCCTCAACTCCCTTGGACTTCTTGTCCTCTGAGATGAATGCGATGTAGCCCTCGCAACCTGATCTCACTAGCTTCTCTGCCTTCAGTGCTGAAACCAACTTAGTGCTGGGTGGTCTCCTCTCACCCACAAACTCGATCGTGGCATCTGAACCGTCGATAGTGAGTCTGACTATCTTCTCGAAGCAATCCATCACTGCTCGATATCTTGCCAACCAATCCATCCCTAAGATAACGTCGAAGTCATGCATGGGTAACACGATCAAATCTGCAACATAATGTACTCCCCGATCTGCACTCGGCATCTGGGGTGGTAAGTCTGACACACTACCCTCTTGCCCACGGGCGTAGACACAACTAGCGTGTAAGGCAACTCCTCTCCTACCCCACCAAGAACTAAAGCAAAAGCAGAAGACACATAGGAATGTGTCGCACCAGGATCAAACAATACTCTAGCAATCTGATCACAAATAGAAGAGTACCTTCAACGACGTTCCCTGCAGCTTCGGCCTCCTCATGTGTGAGTGCAAATGCCTGGCCTGCGGCCTGAGGTCTCTGCTGCTGTCGCTGCTGTCCATGGGGCCTCTGGTATCGTCCCCTCTGGTAGTGCTGTCCCCTGGGCTGCTGGGGTCCACGTGCCTGCTGCGGGGCACGGTACTGCTGCTGAGGTGGCTGGGGTGCTGGTGCAATCTGCTGAACAGGTGGAGCTGGAGCTGGTGCTCTCGGTGGTGCTGGAAGCTGAAGCATCGGGGCCTGAGGCTGTCCTCCTCTGAATGGGCAAAAATCTGGAGATGTGTCCTGTCTCCCCACAGTCATAGCATACTCTGGGCCCACGCTGCTGCTGCTGATGAGGCTGCCGCTGATACTGATGCTGCCTGGCCTGGCCTGCTGGCCTCTGTCCGCTGCAGACGCTCCTCTGCCCAGTAAGCTCTCCTCAAAGCCTCCTCATAAGTGTGAATCTCAATGCAAGACATGTTAAGCTGAATGTCGTCTCTCAGCCCATCGACGAACCGACGGATCCTCTCGGACTCAGGTGTGATCAGAGCCTCTGCAAAAACGAGAAAGCTGGGTGAAGCGAACCTCATACTGGTAGACAGTCATGCTGCCTTGCACCAGCGCCTGAAATTCCCGCAGCTTGCGGTCTCTGACGTGAGATGGTATGAACTTCCGAAGGAAGTCCGCCCTGAATGCAGTCCAAGCGATCTCGTCTCCTATCGTCTCGAAATGACGCTGAATCGTCCTCCACCAGTCCTCCGCGACTCCCCGAAACATGTAAGCGGCCAACTGCACTCTCTGCTGACCGGTGCACTCGAAGACCTTGAAGATCTTCTCCATCCGCACAATCCACTCGTCGGCCACCAGCGGGTCATCGGCGCCAGTGAACTCAGGTGGTCCTCTTTTGAGGAACCTCTCAAATATGACGTTCGGGTCTGCCTCCCGAACGGATGCCGCTGCTGTGCCTGGCTGAGCCACTCTGTCCATGATGTCCAAGACTTGCGTCTGGAATTGGGCAAAATCCTCGGCCTGCTGCTGCTGCGCCGACGCCTGGGCCTCCTGGGAAACGAGGAAGGCCTGCAAGAACCTCTGGAAACGCTGCTCGAAGTCTGGCGAACTGCCGACTGCTGGTATCATATGTGATGGAGAACCTTCTCTAGACATCTGTCAAGAGAAAGAAATTAGGTTAGTTTAAGTCCAACACTTAGGACTACACTGATTCTACCCGATCCATCGACCCTATACGTACCCCCACACTGAGATCCTCACTACGTCCTAAAGTTTCTAGTGTATTTTATTTCCTAGAGACTTGCCCGCTCTGATACCATAAAATTGTAACGCCCCAATTCCGGATACCGAGAAAATCGTCAAAGTACCGAAATTGGCGCGCTACTTCCCGGAAAATCCGAGAACTTCCAAGATCGTAGGTCCGCAGTGAGGTCCAATTTAAAACTTTTTGAACGAATATGTAACAACAGTTATTATTGCGGAAGCGTATTATAAGCGGAAGCCATACAGAGATAGCGGAAGCATAAGGTATCATCGTATATATGTCACATGTAGATGGGCTGAAGTCCAGCCTAAATGTATAGTGATAACAAATCAAAGTTTAATTACATATTTTTCATTACTACCCAACTCACAACAAAAGTCTCTCAAAACCCAGACAAAAGAACACTCAAACCCCTGCAGCTAGTGTCGGCTCTCCACCTTCCGGCTCGACCTCATGGTCGGCCGGCCCCCATCCGTAGTCGCCTACTACGGGCAACCTCAACGAGTGCGAACGCATCGCCCTCGAACTCGGGGTCAAGACCTAAGCACCAAGAGTGGGTCAGATCTAAAGATCTGGCAAGTCACAATATGCAGATAATATAGAATGTATGCATCAAATGAGTAGAGACATGTATAAAGTGAAGAGAGTAACAAAGGTACATATGCTATGCAGTCGTGCAAGATAACCATGTAGAATCATAATAAGTATAACAGTAATAAACCTACACAATATGGCACATCCACATAAGCTGGTCACCGCGGGATATTATGCCGCGGCCCTCCCATACTGAACACAGTCGCGGTAGGGATCCTAAGCTAATGCTAGGGATTACTAACCCTGCAAAATATCATCAACATCAACCACAACGACCGGAACCGGCATCACACCGTCCGTCCCAACAGTGCTCATCATGATAGCCACACAACAAATCTCAATAGCTCCTACCAGTGATGATCAGTCCAACTGGCTGAGCTTAAATCAACTCAGTGAATGTCTATGCCGACTCGGAAACAATAAAGGTCTGTGTCTGTCTAGGCTTTGCCTTGCGTGAACAAGGTCCTAACAAAAGTCCCTAAGAGGTCCAAGTACTCAATATAAACTGTGGATCATAGTCCAAGTCCAATCCCATCATTGGATCCATACCAAGGCCCACCAAATACATGGCCTGATCTATAACAGTCCATATGAGATACAAGTCCATATTCAATGAGATATGATCCATTTACAACCTTAATGGGTCACAAGCCCATACAATCTAACCTCTCCATTCTAGGGTAATTCACATCCAACTTAGGCCATAAAAAGGGCCCGCCTAGCCACAGACACGGGTCAATGATCCACCCAATCAGGTTACCGGGTCACCTCTAAGTATTCCTAGGTTTAGGTCCTCCATTTTCCATTTAATTAACAGGTATGAGCAATAATAAGGGCAATAGAGTGATAATCATAGTATGAGGGAGATGAATCTCCAAGTATACGAATCATAGGGAGATAGCAACAGTCCAACCTAGGTACATGGTCCACTTTCGGATACAGGTCCATCTCAGGTAATTCGATCTTTAAGTGAAACCATAGATGCTAAGGAATATGGTGTTTGGTGCTTAGAAGTTATGTGCATCATTTGGTAACGTATAAAGGTCGAATCATCTAAGATTACATAACCTGGACTTTATTTAGTGGGCCCCACGAGTCAAGGTTGAGCCGTACCATTGACTCGTGGCTGGCACAGTGATGGAAGTCTATTTGAATGGTCAATGGGCTCTACATATGATTGCAACAATAGAAATTAGAATCTGGGGATCGTCACTGTACACAGTGTGCTCAACCGACCTCCTGGCCTGGGCGGTCAGCTCGGCACACTGGGACCAGAGAAGGAAAAACACCCTACAGGCAAAGCCTGCTTGTCCAGGACTTCCTGTGAGTTCGGCTAACACCCTGGCCTGGGTAGTTGGCCGTGCACACTAAGAATCCTGGCTCAAGGGAATGTCCCAGGTTCTAGTCTCCTTTGTTGAAATCCCGCCTTTTTTGGAAATCCATCCCGGAGTTCGGCTAAGCAATGGAGCTCAATTGATACTCAGTTCGGCCACCCAGCTCAGCTCGGCAAAGGCCTAGCTCAGTTCGGCCACCCAACTGAGTTCAGAAAATGCATTGAGTTCGGCTAGACATAGGTTGGTCAAGCCCAGCTTGGTTAAGCACTGAGTTCGGCTAAGCTCGAAGTCCGGTCTGGCACGGAACCCGGTCTGGCGCTGAGCTCAGTAAAACACTGAGTTCGGCCATAACACTGAGTTCGGCCGTAGCACTGAACTCGGCTTTGAGCACTGAGCTCGGCCTAGACACTTAGCTCGGCTAACGCAATCTCATCCTAACCACTATGCTCGACAGAACCCTGAGTTCGGCTAGTGTTGAATCCAGCCATCGCTGAGTTCAGCCAGCATTGAGCTCGGCAGTTGCTGAGCTGCGCTAACGCTGAGCTCGGCAACCGCTGAGCTCTGCAAGTGCTGAGCTCGGCCATCGCTGGACTCTGTCCATCTCTCCTATCAGTGTTGTGTTCTGTCGCACAGAACCCAGTTCTGCGACAGAACACAACTTCTCTTCATTAAAGCACAGGAATGGTGGTCCACCTCTGATCAGAATCCAGATCAAGTAGCACCCCATGGTCGCACAGGCCCCCCTCACATAGACGTAGGGTCCTGATCTACCAAGGGTGGTCCTACTTCGATTCCGATCACAACACAACGAGGTGGGTTCTCGTCATTCCATCTTCGGAAAACCCATCACTGCAACCCAATTCTCCTGGGTTTCTCCATAGACCATCACAGAAGCAAAATAAATCATTCCTACATCATCCACCCATCATCAACCGGCCATTGATCATCCAAATGAGGTAATCCCATCCATCAATGGCCAAAGGAACCAAACAAACATGCTCAAGGATCGATCTAAACATATATATTACAAATTGAAATTCTACTACCAATCAAAGGAAGGAAACATGCAATCTAAACTACCAGCACAGTGCACTTGCCTTGATCGATTGAAGGTAGAAGGAAAAGAAAGAAAACCACAGGGAAACCAAAAGGCAGGGTCTCGACAGTAGCTCTTATGGTGCAGGTCGATCTCAGCTGGCCTTCTGTTAAGGGATTTCTGGGGTGAGGAAGAGAAAAGAGAGATTGGAGGGGGGACGAGGGTTCGTTGGAGGGAATTAGGGAAGAAGAAGAGAGAAGAGATTGGAACTTGAGAGAAAAGGAGATGAACAGTATTTGTTAGGGCAGGGGGAGGGTTTTGTTTATATAGGTTGGGTTTTTGGGTTAGGGACAAAATTGCCCTTAGGGTTAAAATAGGATTAGGGTTAGGGTAAAGGGTATCTAGGTCTTTAGGTGACCTTCTAGAAGATTCCTTGGTGCAAACCCCTTATGGTAAAAACAAAACTCTAGCTAGGGCCTCTAACAAACTAACCAACTTCTAAGAAATAACAAAAGACACCCTATTGACTCTACTAATTACACCACTAGACTAACCCTAGGAAAATACATAACTACCCTCACTAAGTCCCATAATTAGTATAATTAAAATACTTAGGCTAATAAATAGTATTCAAATTCACAATGAGGGCCCACCAGGGGTGGGGTCTCACATTAAGAAAGTTGAAAAGGCAAAATGCAAATTTTGTAGTAAGATTTATGGTGCCGAATTAAAATCGGATAACGACCATTTGACAAGACATAGGCAAAAATGTTTAGCCTTACATAAGCCGCTGGATGCCGGAGTAGGACGCTTGGTTCACGACCCAAATTTCTACTACTGGTGGTGGTAGTAGTAGTAGCAGCAGTTTAAGTCTTTTTTCTTTTAATGCACAAAGTGCTAGACAAAATCTTGTTAAAATTATTGTGTTATTTGTATTACTATTTCTTTGGTTGAAAATGATTTTTTTTTACGAATGGGTCCAGAAATACTGTCAACTACAATTTCACAGTATTTCAAGAAATACAGCCAGAAATGATGCTATTAGACTCTGGCAGGAAGAGAAAATAAATATAAAAAACTACCTTGCAAAAATTCCTAGTAGAATAGTCATAACCACAGATATGTGGACTTCTAAAGGGGGTGATAGTTTTCTTTATATTACTACACATAACATAGATGTAAAATGGATTATAAATAAACGTATAATTATAGTTTTCTTTATATTACTACATATAACATAGATGCAAAATGGATTATTAATAAACGTATAATTAGTTTTAGCTGTCTTGAATGACCATACAACGACACAAGAATAAGTACATTTATTTTGAAAAAACTAGATGAATACAATATTAAGGAAAATATTTTATATATAACTTTAGATAATGTTAATAATAATACAGTGACTATTGAATTAATGAGAATGCAGATGCCACTTGCAACTTTGATAGATAACTCTATTTTTTAAAATAGATGTGTACGTCACATCTTAAATCTCATTGTAAATGTTGGTTTAAAGCATATTATAAGTTACACAGATGCTATAAAGACATTGCTAGATTTATTTTCAGCTCCGCACAGAGAAGACAGTTGTATGCCCAAATATGTGCGAGGCAAGGTGTATCGGCTATTAAAATGCCTAAAGAGGTAGAACATAGATGAAATTCTATGTATGATTTGTTAAACAAGGCACTTGACCGGAAAACTGTTTTGAATGAATTTTGTGCTTTTATGCATAAGATTTAATGATTAGTGATGAACATTGAGAGTTATGTGCTCATATAAGAGATTTATTAGAAGCTTTTTATACTTCAACATTATTTTTTTCCGGGATATATTATCCCACATCTATGAAGCTTTTTAAAATTACTTTACAATTCAATAAAAGACCATTTTTTACTGGAGTAACACTATTAGAAACATGGAAGAAAAATTTAATAAATATTGGAAAGAGGCTCAAATGACATTTTCTTTAGCTGCTGTATTTGATCCTATGTTAAATTAAGTGGTGTACAGTTTTTCATTGATGGAATAAATAAAAATATGAATTATATAGATTCAAATATTTTTTCAAATATAAGGGCAAATACAAGCACTTTTTCAATTTTATTGTGAGCAAATGGGTACAACTGGGCTTAGTATGAGCCATTCAGAAGTCCAGCAAACAGGTGTTGGTGAGTGGAATGTGTGGTATTCTTCCCTGTCCATGGGCATGGCATCCAGCTCAAGCTCAAGTAACACAGTGACGGAGTTATCATCGTATCTTGACGTCGGTGTAATACGGGTGCATGATGCATTTAGTTTGACCTTTTAGCTTAATGGAAGCAACAAGAAATCGTTTATCCGGTGTTGGCCGCCATGGCTCGTGATCTATTGACTATTTCAATATCTTCTGTAGCATCAGAACACGCTTTTATGTTGGGGATGTGCAACCAAAGTCCCACATCGGCTAGAATTGGGAAAGATCATGGGCATATAAGTTGGACTAAGTACTCCATTGGTATGAGGCCTTTTCGGTAGAACCCAAGAACAAATCCATGAGGGCTTAGAGCCCAAAGTGGACAATATCATATCAATGTGGAGTTTGTGGTGGTCCGCTGTACTAACAAGTGGTATCAGAGCCCAGGCCCAGACTTAGCCCGGAGAATCCTCAGGCCGAACAAAAGGTGGTGGGCCCCAGTGATGCGCAAGGAAAAGCGCAGTACTCACGATTGGTGAATCCGTGGTGAGGCTCTTGAGTTGGCTCTTCTCGATGGAGCGGACGGATGGATGATCGTTTGAGGGGAGGCCCGGTAAAAATATCCAAAGAGATATGGTCCTTTGTTTGAGGAGAGGATTGTTGGGGATGTGCAACCAAAGTCCCACATCGGCTAGAATTGGAAAAGATTATGGGCATATAAGTTGGATTAAGTACTCCATTGGTATGAGACTTGTCCGGGCTTGGGCTCTGATACCACTTGTTGTGCGCGTGTATGCGGAAACGTGAATCAGCGATCGAGCAATCAAACAACCGCACAAGACAAACAATCACACACAAGAGAATTACGTGGTTCGGCAATCTTGCCTACGTCCACGGGAAAGAAAACTCGACTCTCCTTCAGGTTCACTCTTCTGTCTATCTGTCTGTCTGTATCATGGGTTACACATTACATCATATATATAATGTTTTTTTTCTTACCCCCTAAGAAACCCTATCTTAGTCAATAAGAAAGTCCCGGTACAATTACCATAATACCCATGATCATGAACCTACTTGGTATGGACCTACTAAGCCCAAAACATTTAGTGCAGGTGGACATGTGGTGGATGACAAAAGAACAAATCTAACTGAAGAAACGGTGGAGTGTTGTGTTTGCCTACGAGACTGGTATTTAGCAAATAAGAGGAAGTAAGAGTTGACATCAATAGAAGATTATGATCCAACAGAATATATTAGTGGACTACGCATCTGATGTTTTACTTTTTTCTTCATTGTAATTTGTAAATATATAAATTTTTCATTCTTTTTTTATTTTTATTTTCTAAAAAAGATTGTAAGGTTTTGAAGGTGCTATTTAGAAACCTTCAAGAAGTTAAGATCCAAATGGTTCTCTTTTCTCAGTGAAGAAGGTCGAGTTTGACGGAACAACTTAAATATCTTTGTCATTTTCCGTAGCTGTGTTCTAATTTTTAATTTTAATACTGAAAGGAAAAAAAATAGGAAAAAAAAGCACGTCGGCCCGGCCCATTCCAGCCTGACCCAGGGCGGGCCGTGCCAGGCTTTTATCCAAGCTCGGCCCGCCCCATTTGACACGCCTATGGCCCAACACTCACACCCCTCACATGTCTGTGGTCATAACAGATGGATTGTGACATTATGACATGAAAGAACACTTAATTTCTCATCCTCTTGGAGACTATTATGTCATGCTTTGCTGGATCACCACTGTTTGAACTTGGAAGATCATATTTACTTCACTTTCTCTTCAATACTAGTAAAATATTTAGAGTGATGGGACTGCCCACCTGATTTTGTAGGTGTGGTACACTTTTACTTGATTGATATTTTTTCTCTAATATATAGGAACTGGCCCAAATTTTATTTGAACAATTACTGATAAGCTTACAACACCCAACCAGGAGCACAAGAAAAAAAAAAAAAAGAGAACCAAGAAACAAATTAATTAATTAAATAGAACCACCAGCAGCCCAAGGACAACAAGAATGTTAAAGCCAATTAGTAAGAGACAACCTCCGACCACTTGAACATAATTTGGTTCACTGAGAGCCCATGGAAGAGCGGTTTTTGGATGACGCCCAATAAGCTTAGAACTTTAACTTATCTGTCATGGAATCAATAGATGACTCAATTCCTTTAAGACACTAAGAATTCCTCTCCTTCCATAATAACCAAATGATAGTAAGAAAAGACACCTGCCAAAATTCTTTGCCTCTAAGAGATCGAATTCAATGTATCAAGGATTGCCAAGGCAGTTAGTGAACTAATCCCTATTAATAACATTCATCATGTATCTCACATAATATTACCATTTTTTTTTTTTTGCTATCGAACGGTTCTCAACCCTTTGTACTAGACTAATCCCTCCAAGCTCAGAGAGAAGCCATGTAAACTCCCTTGTAGCCCCAGTGTGGTAGTGCAGTTTTGAACCTACAATTTCCGGGTGCAATCCGTAGTCGTAGGCCAACTGAACTACCCTTTGAAATTACAACATTACTTAGTTGAGTGTCCTCGTAAAGCCATCACGTTTATGACCTTGTGCTTAAGAATACAAACCATGTCTGAAACTTGTCTCATCTTTTAAGAATACAAACTCCGAGTTAATGCGAGGATCAAGGCATGGTCAAGAATTAGTGAAAACAAGTTGGTAATATAAAATATGGTTATTATATATATATATAGGGAGATGCTCGTATGAAAGCATCTCTCACCTTACCATGAGAGATAAGGTGGGGGCCATCACATTTAAATTATTGGCATTGGATATGAGTGTGAAGGCTCACACCTTATCTCTCATAGTAAGGTGAGAGATGCTCTCATAGAAGCGTCTCCTATATATATACACACATGTATATCTTATTGGATTATTTTCAAAATTAGCAGCTTTTTTAATAATATTATCAGGAAGATTTTATATAAAATAAATTAATTTTAAAATGATAGAAAACAATAAATAAATAAAAGTACTGATAAAAAGTTAATAAAAGTATTTTTGTTCATTTCTCCTACTTTTCCATTTTTACTCCAAACTTATCACCATCTTCTTAAATTTGAGAGTATTTTAAAAATGTATAAAAATTACCCATCATTCCAAATAAAGATCAAATTACTAACAGAATGTTTTCAAAATATTGTCGCTTACATTCATTACATAGTCAAAGGAATGTTTTGGGTTTCTAATACATTTCCATTATATTTCTTCCTTTTCAAGGATGATGACAACGACGTTTTCACAAATATTGTTCTCAAAAAAATGTTGGGTTTTTTTTTTTTTTTTCAAACTAAGGGTTCTCTCAAGATATCATAAGAGATATTTAAAGAAAAGTAGAAATCTAAAATAACAATGAAATAAAAAGAAACTATGAACTACTTTAAATTTTGATTTCACCCAATCTTCTCATTTTATTGCTACATTATTCCAATATTTCCATGGAATTTTCAATTCTTTCGATATTTCAGGAAATATCAAAATAATATTTAAAAAAAAAACCATTTTAGCTAAAGTTGACAACATATACAATAGCCCAATTTTTTTAAAGATCTCACGATATTTTCAAAATCACACGATGTTTCCATAATCTCAACAGGGTAACGACTAATGACCCTATCTGATAATGTTGACATCATAGTAACAGAACTAGTGCAAAAAATGGATGTGGATGGTCCATCTTCCAATCTATTCTGAGGTGTTTGTTAAGGCCACTTGTAATCCATAAATGCCAGGGACACAGCCTAGGGCTCGTGCACAATGGCATCAGATTCAGTAGCAGACAGCACTTCAACAACAGGCCGTGTTGTCTTGATGTGTTGCTCTCCATGTCCCTTTGCCATTCCATTCCACCACTCCCTCTGGACTCTCTATGCCCATAATCGTGGCTACATGCTAGCCTTTTCCTTCACAATTTTTACAACTAAGATAGATAGATATACTAAAGAATTTCAAGAATCACTTCTTTTCCATAATTTCATTGTAAGATTTACTGACCGAAAAGATTACATTTATAAGAAAATAAATGATAAAGTCTTCTTGGTGATCACAGTCTGTCTGTGGATCCATCACTGTCGCAACCTGCTCCTTTCTGAAACGTCGTTGCCAATGGCCCACTGGAACAGAACTGTCGCGACTTCTTCTAAAAGCTTCGATGAAGATGGTGAGATGATCATTTCTTTATTAAAATAGAAAAATTGACGGTGATAATCACGGAAGGAAGGAGGATTATTTCCGGCTTGATCCAAAATCATCACCGAGAATAAGGACAACCTACTAATATCCCTAAAATCCTAACAGACTGATAATCTTCAACATATACATGTATAAGGACATGCACAGTGTACTTACTGTTTATGATAATGGCTCATCTGTAGCTTTTTTGAGTCCTTGACATGAAAGATGTTTGCCTTTCATGAAATTGGAATTGAATTAGTGGTTCAAGGGTATTGAATGTTTGAGATTAGATATTGATTGAATAGTGACAACTGTTGGAAAAATCTTTTCAGTTGAAGAATATTCTAATTAATTGTAAGAGAGAATTGTCTCATTAGTTGTGCACAATGAATGGATTAACGATAATTCCTTCTGTTTCCTTCTTATGGTCACTTTCGATGTTTGCTTAAAATGGGTATTACTTATTTTTTTCGATATCAGAGGGTTCCCAACCCTTTGGACTGGACTAATCCCTCGTACGGCCCAGTGTGGTAGTACAGTTTCGAAGCTATAACCTCCGGGTGCAAACCGTGATCCCACGCCAAGTAACTACCCCTTACATTAAAGATAGCCCCTTTGAATGACCTCTGTTTTTTTAAGGGAGCATCGATTTTCAAAATTTTTATGACTCATTCTATTGACACACACTTCACCCTTTTTTGCCTTCCTTCACCATGTGTTCTGTATTTGATAAGAAGACTTTCAGACTAATCAAAGCACCTGCACCGAAACAGCCCCTTTTAGCATAACAATTTAACCAAATGTAGCTTTCCTATTTTTTGTCCTATAGAAGTAGCATTTGAGAATATAACAATGTCCTTCGCTGATCTCATCACTTTGCGGGTTTCATCTTCTCCAACATTCTTCTTATCCCTTACCAAGTAAGGGTTATTAAGACTATCAATCAATGCTTTAACCTAAATATATGGGGTTAATTTGTCTTTCCTCGAAGAAAATCTGATTTCTTGCCTTCAAATATTGTTGATATACATTTTTGTTGTTTCTGATTATTAACATGATATTAAAGCCAGAGTTCAGGAGTTTGAAACCCATGAGAACGTGTTTTTATCCACATTGATCATTTGGCGTGTTTCTATCCACATGCTGAGCCCCACACGTGAGGGGGGCTATCAGGACCCTTTATATACAATGTTTTGTCGTTCACTAATAGCTCGAGCTTTTGGCTTTAATGGTTATAAACATGGTATCATAGCCGAAGGTTAGAAGTTCGAAACCACTGCGAGGCATGTTCCCAGATGAGCAGTTTGGTGGTTGTGCTCACAGGACTCCTTTCACCATTCCTCTTAGTCCACAATATGAAGGTTGTGAGGGAGGAGGCCGAGGTGGAATTAAATGTTCACATGGAATTAAATACATAAGAATTCATGGTAAAATATCTCAAACAAAGGATTACTAAAATGGGGGAGGGATGGAGGATATGAGGTTAGAGATATAGATGGAACCCACTTCACATCTCCACTTGATTCATTATCCGTTAAAGAAGAGATTATTTTATGGTCGTTTTTAGAGATTCGCCTTTGTATGTCGAGAAAGTTTTTTTGTCTTCCACTGTTTAAACAAAAAGGGTTTGTCATCTTATAATCTAGCTTTCAAAGTTGGAAGAAGGTGATGTTTCACTCTGTGTGTAAGTGAGTACCCAAGGGACTTACTAGTAGCCATGTGGAAATTAGGAATGTAACCATATAACATCCATCCTATGACATCGTATAGCTAGCTAGGAAGACCATGAAAACCATTCATGAAAAATGGTAATCTTATCTTTACTCTTATTTTAATAGAGTTAGGGCGATTCATTTTAAGAAGATTTGCCTCTACTTTTTTAAAACGGGTAGAAGGTAGAATCGTGTGCCAAAGTTCTTATTTTCCAAACCTCTACCCACTTTAGATATTTAGACAAGTAGCGGTTGGAAATAAAAATGTCAAACATGGGCTTAGTATGCTCCACTCAAATTATTTACCGCTTTATCTAATATTTATAAAGCACTAGTTATACTACCTTCAAACGAGTTTTTCCGTCTACTTTTCCATCAACACACTTTTATCTCATCTATTTAGGATCTCTTTTAGGAGTCTACTTGTCTCGTTGGCCATTTTTGAAGCCCTACTCTCTATAATTTCAAAATCTAACATCTTCGTCCTTGGAGGATGATTATTTCTAGCATTCTATACAAAGCCCAAGTCATATCAATTTAAAACTCTTTATCTCGGGTAAGGAAAGGTGTTTGTATAGATTCGAACCCTGGGCAGTCATTTAAAAACCGACACCTCTTACCGCTAGGGTAAGAGTCCGTTCTTAAGTGCATTTTATAAAAGAGTCCCTTCAATCAATGTTGCACGAAATGATCGATAGTACTCCACTTGCTTGTCTCCTACTTTAGCTACTATGTGCCTATCCTATTTGCTACATCCACACAGACCCACTTTCAGGTAGATAATTGTTTTTAAATATCAAAAACCATCACACTATTGATGTAGAATTGGTTGCGAATGATTCTCTGGTGAGCTCAAACAGAGATTGCTTGATTCAATCCAAAAACTCAAAAATAGATCTAACTCAAGCTGGATCTACAATTAGATATACAATCACAAGGAGGAAAGTAGAAAACAACTTACCCCAAATCACTAATTTTCCACTTGATTGATCTTCAACTCTCATGAGACACACTCTCAATCCAATGGAGAAGAGAACAAATGAACAATATGCTGCACTTTAATTCAAATAAGCAAAACTTGTCCAAACATGAGTTGGACTTCCTCTTATGTGTTCTTATTGTAGGATGTGCATAAAAAAAATAATGCCCTTATAATTAATCATAGACATTCATATAATTCTAGTTAATTAGATAAAATATTAAATTAGTCCTTATAAAACCCAATAATTGTTAAATTAAAGGAAATAAACCAAAATTAGAAAGTTTGCTAGGGCTTGAAAACCCTCTCAGATGTCCCTTTACTGGAGAAACCCTCTTTCTTCTTGTATTTGGAATCCTTGCCCCTTCAAGTGCTCCTTGTTTTTAAGGAATTCTGACCTTTTTGTATCTCCTTGTTTTATAGGGATTTAGAAGTCCTTGAACGTCCTCTCCAAGGTGAAATCAGTCCCCACTATATTGAGCACAAGCACAACTATCTTGGGTCCCACATGTGAATCTTGTATTGTCATGTAGCTTTGTGCACCCATGGGCCGATCCATCATCATTAGGACTCAATTTCTTCCTTGGGCCAAATTTAGTTTAAAGATTTTTAAACTCAATTTAGGCTATTAAAAGTCAATTTTGAGCCCTTAGGTTGCTTGAGCCTCAATTTAAATGGATTAAAAATACAAGGCTACTATAGAATTAATCTAATTCTATCTTCCAATTCATGAGTTTTTTTTTTTCTTATCTTGTGAGGAAAGATGCAGGACTTCAACTTTTCCTTCATTTCTACTCACTTGCTATGATAAATATGGTTTTATTTATTTTCAATTTTGACCAACACTTCTCTATTCTAAGAAACACTAAACTTGCACTTACTCTATTCTATTTTTTATCTTCTAACGACCCAAACAATTTTTTTTAGCCCTAGCTTGTCATTTACTTAATCTCTTTTCTGACGAATGATTACCTCATCCCCTACAACAACACCCGCCATGGACTTTCTCCCGATATATATTCTTAAGTTTCCATATCATAATTTTAGTCTTATCTTATCAATTTGGAGTAAACTGTTAAGTTGTTCATAGTCAAAGTGAATAATAGTGACAATATAGAGCTTTGGTGCAATTCAACTCTAGCGGAAAATTTAATAGACACCACATATAGTTCTCACCCTCTTTCATTAAATGTCTTGTATAATATCTAATAACTATCAGATATGCCTTTCTCCTTGCCTATCAAACACCCTATCATCTCTCTCTCTCTCTCAAACACAACAATCAATAAAGAGAACTCTAGGCTTAGAGAACAGTGATAGAACTAAGTTATGCTAAATAATTTAAATTAACATTACACATCACAAATATAAAACTATATATTGTCAAGTTAATTCAAATATGACATCATTTCTTTTTACGAATGCAGTTTCGAGTGTTATAACCAGCCAAGTTTCATGATTTCCAGGGTGCTTTAGAGGAAGATGAAACCTAACCACATAAAATTGGAGGCTGAAAATTTGCGGTGTTCTTCTTGAAACTGTTACAACATAAAATTGCTAATTTTCACAACAAGAACTGATACATAACAGTTATTGCTTACCCTTTAGAATTTCACTCTTTATATCTAATGACACAAGCAAAAGTACATTGAATCTTTCAAATTGATATTCATAGGAATCCAACTTACAAAATGCTAGAAAATAGATACAAAGATAAAGCTAGAGAGAGAGAGAGAGAGCTTTTACATTTGAAATTCCCCCAGATTAAAGACAAACAGCTCACAAAACTCAAATTTGCTACATGCCCATATTACCTAAATCAAATTAAAACCAAGCTAACCACTTTAACCATGGGATCTAATGAGCTTCTATCCGATAAGGCTTCCACAATGGAGCCTTCTTACTAAAGAACCTGCCCACCACCCTCATCTCCAAGATCTCCAGCGCCCCTTTAGATTTAATGCACCTCGGCGTCTTGTACTGATTCATCGATGATCCCTGTGACACGCAAAAATCCATGAGCGCGTCAAAAGTTCCTTGTTTCACCACCCTTATCTCCAGTGGCCCAATTGATTTGTCCCTGCTCCTACACCTCCTATAAATTGAATCCAGAGACTCTTCAACTGCGGCACAGCAGTCTTCCATTACAATAGAATCAATCTTTGTTACTTCTCCATTCTCCCTCATCTTCATTTCCCAGAATAGCACATAGTGGCCTGGGATTGATGATGTGTCCGCATAGCTAGTGTACTCAGTTAGTAAGCAGTCAAGTGAATCAAGGAGGCGCTTAGCTCGCATGACAGCTTGTAAGAGGTCCTCCTCATTGGTCTTATCGGTGTCAATGCTTAGAACCACATTCCGGCGGTGAACAAATTTGAACTGCGGCGCATTGTTGTGGAATCCAGTTACCATCAGGATGTCTCCAACTCTGTACCTGTATAGGCCTGGAACAGACTTGACACAATCAAATTCTGACTACTGAGACATTGTTCCAACAACAAAGGAATTGTTGGAGTTACTATTTTTCTATCTTACCACCTACAGATTAGTGCAAGAAAAGACACAATTTGGCAGAAAGGTTGGTTAGAGATTTCTTGTAAAATCAACTGCCCATGTCAGTTCATAATGAGAATATTTCAGTCCTTTATTCCATGGACCATTTGGGTCAGGTCAGCCTTATTGATCAGGTGATGATGTAAATTCCAGGGAATTGGATATTATATCCCTGTGCAAAATAAATGAACTTGTGGGTAGGATTTGAACAACCAATCTCATGTATAGTGTAATGAATTGGGTTAGTCTATATAACTATGCAGACAAAAAATAATGTTGTGGGTGTCCACCTTAGAAACAGGATAACATAAATTTGTAGGCCATATTTTGATGGATGATAAGCTGGTACAGTTTCCATGAATTGTCTCTAACTATCTTAGCTGGTATATCCTATTTTTTGGGTGAGCATAAAAAGTAGCAAATGAACTTGGGGTTCAGATTCAAACAGCTCAACTGGTGGACTAATCTCAATGAATTAGGTAAAATTGTCTCATCTGATGAAAATCATTTCGTGGGTTGTCCAACTTTCTAGGATAAGGTAATGGTGGGTCAGATTCCAAAGAGACTGAACTAGTCATTTCATTTCCATGAACTGGGTCAAGTATCTAAGCTGAAACAAATTGTTTTGCAGTTGCTCACAGTAAGTACATAACTTGGCAAGTTTCAATCCAGCTGACAGAATCATTGAGGTCAAATCAGAACAATTGGGGTAAATATTAATGCTGAAGCATTTATTGTACTTCATTCTTCATCCCAAGCATCATTTGTCAGTGAAAATTAAACAGTGGTAAAATGATCTCAAAAGTTCTATGAACATTTTATTCTTCAGACCTCCGGTTAGATTGTAAATGTGGTCCATGTTTTAATTTTACAGACTGGTGATCTAATGGATAAAGCAGAGATGGACCACCTCCCCAATAAAACCCCAATGACAACATCTTTTCCATACATTGGTCCACTGAACTGTCTCCAAGGGCTAAGATTTTCTTACCAAGGAGATTTCCAGAGCAAGATTTATCCACAATGCACTCCATCTTATTAACAGTCTGGATTGCCAAAATAAGGGTCCCACTTGTGCACAGTGGCCGTGATAGGACATGGCATTTCTGAATCTAGGGGTGCCCAGAAGCCTAAATTTAGATTCAAACTTTGTTGATCAGATTCCGGAAAAAGGTATGTGAATTATGGCATAGGAGCATCCTAGGACAGATGACTATTATTGATTAAAAGGAAGCTGAGGTTATTAAAATTCTGTTGTGGGTCAGATTCTACAACTGTTTTCAGTAGTTGTGTTCTGTTTTTCTTGTGGGGATGTGATCAAATGGATAGAGTTTTACCATAATAAGGAAAAGAAGATGAATTGAGGAATGTGGGTTAGATTTCAATTGGAAACTTCACCTGTAAAAGTAGTGACCATGAGTTCGTAATAGCGACCGATCTTAACATCTGCGAGATCAACTGCTTCATCTTGTTGCTGCCTTTGCTGCTTCATGCAATTGTGATCAGAGTTGCCATTGCACACGATATGTTCTGTTGCTTCTCCTTGGTTTTTCTCCACAGGTAGGAACTCAAAGTAGGCCATGTTAGGGAGCAGTGTGTAACAGACTTCTGATGGTTTGCTTAGTGGTTTTAGATTGATACCAAAATAGCATTCCGACGATGCATACATCGTTGAAACAAGAGGTAATCCGCCGCTGTAAAAGTCAAGCATTGGAATGTATTGAGCCATGGTTCCAGTAACGATAACATCCACATACTTGGTTCTAGGCCACAGCCTCTTAATTATCCGTTCCCAAGATCTTCCCTTACATTCACACTCGATTGTGTTGGCCAGCTTCAAATTGGGTTGTGTGAGGATTTCACTCACAGCAATTCGACAATTCGGGTCAGTTATCCAATCACTGATATGGCCTGTTCTAATGTTAGAACAGAGCTCTTCCCAATTATCTTCCAAGAACTTGATTGCCCGCAAGAAGGCAGAAGCAAAAACGGCCCCCACACGGAGAACCTCATCTTTCTGAATCAGGCCACAGAGTAACTGGCAATACATGCTTTGTTTGCTATCTGAACACAAGATAGTCTCATCTGGACTAGTATAGACATTATGCTTATTGAAAGGCCTGTTTCTGAAGTTGCTGCTCTTGTAGTAGCTGGTTAAGACTGGTCGTGCCATTAAACCGGATGGAGTTCTGATTTCAGGCTTGATAAACAAGAGATACATGCCTTTTCCTTGATCCAAACCATCAACATATCTGAAATTGAAAACACAGGTTAGAGATCCTCTACTAATCAAGTCCTTGAGCATTATTTTATTCTAAAGCTAAAGCTAAATGTGTTGTGTGTGTGTGTGTGTGTGTGTGTGTGTGTGTGTGTGTGTGTGTGAGAGAGAGAGAGAGAGAGAGAGAGAGAGAGAGAGAGAGAGAGAGAGAGAGGAATCTCACCGGTTCATGACGGGCATCAAAAGATTATATAAGAAGGTCTTCCTATCCAAATCTTCCATTGTTGATGGCATCATCTTTGGTTGTCCTCCAGATGTCCCGGAGCTGTGAATAACACCAAGTAACTGAATTCAAATCATGTTCAAAATGAGAAGATGAGTAAATTTTTTAAAATCAATTTACCTTGTAAGGAGCTCTGAAATGGGTTCGGCCGAAATGATCTTAGATGGTGCACCATTGGCTATCATCTCAATATAAGGCTTGATGTCTTCATAATTCACTATGGGAACGCTCTTCTTGAAAAGATCTTTATCACTGCATCCATTAAGAAAGCCACGAAGATACTCAGTTTCTGCATTCCTATTTAGAATCTCTTTCAGTACCTGTTGCTGGACATGGTTGGCGTTTACGGTCAGGTCCTCTATAAGCTTCTTACCACCTTCTACGTCGTTGGGATCGCAACTAATCAACATTATCAGTCAAGAAAGCACGAAAGAATGACAGACTTCTGGTATCAGTGAAATTATCAGTGTGCTCTATTTTACAGCAATTTAGAGAACAACCCCATGATGATAGGGAAGGTGTACACAAGCAGTGAGTGATGAGGAATGTAGAAGTTCATTGATGATCTCTGTCAAAGAGCACTTTCATCAACAAGACCTGAAGAAAAAGAATGCTCAGAGGACAGAAAGGCCTTCAGAAGAACCACCAGATTGCCTGTTTAAGTACTAATTCTCTCTCTCTCTCTCTCATATTTAAAAACACAGACTCATTGAATTGGCCTTCAGCTTCTTGGTAGCTGCTGAGAGGAGGGTTGTGAATGATTAAATAACTGCCTCTGGAGGGGATTTTAGGTATAGGTATAATTGCAACAAAAATACAGAAAAGTGCAGGAAATGTGGGGAAGTAGAGGTTGAGAAGGACATACACACGTGGCCATGTCTAGTAGGCTGTGATTAGATGCAGCTATTGTGGGTCAAACTACATGGAACTTTATTTTATTTTTCCCACCACAAATCCAAACTAAATCAATACCAATGGCCCCACTTACGAATTGTATCTGAAGCATGCATCTGCACCTGTTGTGCCCATGGTTAGCTGACCTAGACAGGGGGCGACCTACATGTAGGCCTAGGGGGGGCCATCACCCTTAAGTTTTCAAAATTTTATTTTTTACCATTAAATTTTATAATTTTTTATTTTGACCTCTAAATTATTAAAATTTTCTTTTAATAATTTTCATTTGCCCCTCCCTAATTCCATTTTCTGAGTCCGCCCTGGACCTAGACCATGGATAGGATGAGACCCAGTAACGAGTAACGTGCCAAATTTTTTTTTCCAGATCCCAATATCATTTCCAAGAAGAGAAAAGGCACTGGCTACAATTAGACTGTTAAGACGAAAATATAATTAGTATCTAAGAAGAAAGATAAAATTTTGGGTGGCATCTTTTAGTCTGAACTTGTTCTGGGATATCCACCATCTACAACTGTATCCCTCAGATCAATAGTGGAGATCACAGAATCATTGTATGCGATTTTATTGGGTGATTGAATCAGGAGACTCTCCATAAACTGATGCTATAGCTACAGTACCCTGTAATTGGTGCAGATTATAATATGTTTCGCGGAACAAGAAAGACACCAATGAGTACTAGCTTATAGAATTTAATGTACTTGCATTGGGAAAGAAAATATAGGAATGCATATTATATTTTCATATTAATGTTAATTCCATGTTGATCAAGCACATTAGTCTCCAACTAAGGACATGCAAATGATAAGTACATGAAATGAAAAAAAAAAAAGTCTAAAACATAACCACTGCAAGAAATCTCTAGTACACATGAGAGCATATGACAGCGCAATCAATGGCAACTACAGAGAAGCCCCCCTTTACAGCTTCGACAAGATCGTAGGGGAACGTTGATTGGGGGGGTGGGTGTCATGGATTGGATGCTGATGATTTGTTAGATCTAGTAATGGTTTTCTAGTTTTAACAGAGGTTTTGGGCGGCACTACACATGCATGTGTGCATGAGAACACTGTAAATTACAACCCCATGACCTCACTCGTTGTAATTGTTCCGTTTTCGACTAAACAAAGGGGACTGTTTGGCTGTTAGCCTTGTGAATGCAAAGTGAATTCAGCCTGTCCATAAAGAGGTTTGGAAGTATGCAGCAGAATGCACGTATTGAAAAAGACCCGCTAGAGATTTAGTAGCCCAAGCATGTAATTTCCAACAACAAAGTCCTGTTTTCAATACTTGATTTGTGAAGTCAAGAACCCAAGATCATACGGCAAAAGATCCTCAAAAACTTGATACTTTCTGTCGTAAATTACAAAGTTAGATCTTCCAGCTCACTGTTGGGTCATTAAAATAAACCTTCTAATCAAGACCAAGGAGTTTCTAGTAAAACCCAAGTCCCATAATTCAAATGTTTGTAGTAGTCTCCAGAGGATAATACTGTTTAATTTAGTAACACTAGTTTGTGATTCCCAAGACTCACAAAAGATTTATTAGCCCAATCATATATTTTCAAGAACTAAGTACTGTTTTTCAGTAATTTGTGAAATCATGAACCTCAGGACATACCATGAAAGGTATTCAAATACTTGCTTTTTCACCCCCTTTTTTGTTCATAAATTACACAAGGCAGATGTTCTAGCCTGCTGTTTGATCATTAAAATAAACCTTCTGATCAAGACCATGGAGTTTATAGTACTATCCCATGTCCCATAATTCAAATGCTTGCAGAGGTGTTCAAAGGAGACTACTGCTAAATTTAGTAGCCCAAGCATGTAATTTCCAAGACCCATGAGAGATTTAGCAGCCCAAAACTATGTCCTGGTTTCAGTTCTGAATTTGTGAGTTCATGAGCCCGAGATCATTCTGCAGGAGATCTTCACAGCTTGCAACTCTCTTTTGAGATCTTTATGCTACTGTTTTATCATTAAAATAAACCTTCTAATCAAGACTGTAGAGTTTATAGTACAGTCCAAGTCCCATAATTCAAATGTTTTGAGAAATCTCCAAGGCATGCTACAGTTTAACCATTAAATAAACTCTCTATAATCATGATCTTGGAATTGATAGGCAATGTAAATTATGTTATTCAAGTGCTTAAGTAAAAGATCATTATTCTACTTCTTTCTGTCATAGTATCATTAAAAAAACCTCTGATCATGCCTTAATATCTATGCAGATAGGATGCATCCTTACCACTGTACTGTCATTGAATTTGGTTCTCTATGGAGCATTGGAGCTTGAAGACTACTATAAGTCTAAATGTATATGAAGGATTTTCATGGCTTCACGTAGCCTACCATGTTTCCTTGCTACCAAAGTTTGAAGAAATTTGTATGGACTATTTCATGAGATGATTCAAATCCTGAGACAGATCTCCTGCTCAGCTTCAAGAGACAAAATAAGAGAAGGGTTGTTTGGAACTAGTTGTTAAAACCATTGGAATATGGTCTGGTTTCTCTGATTTAGTTGTGCCAGAAATATCCATGAAGAGTAATATTCCATGAGAAACAGTTTCTTCTCCCTCTTTTTTCAACAAGGAATATTTTTATGGGCCCATATGAATGTATGCCAGTCATGGGTGTAGGGATCCCAATCAAATCATCATAGCAATTGGTCAGGGGCCTTAAAGTTTCAACCATTAGATAAATTAATTTCTTTATTTTATTTTTTTAGAAAAAGTTTTTTTTTTTTTTTTGTTTGATAAGTGTCAATACACGGAGGGGTAGGCCTATATGAAAGTCTTACTTCAGATAAATATGGCCCCAAAAATTATTCAAAAAAAAAGAAAGAAACTGGTTCTCTCTGGAAAATTCTCCTAGTCAAGAAATCATGATTTCATGTGAAAGAAAGTCTTCTGATGCATTTTACCCATCAGGTCCTTATAAGCCAATCTATTAGTAGCTGAGTTGGTGAGGCACCTTTCTCCCCCATAAACAACCATTAACTCTAGCACTGATGGTAAGGGACTTTAGTGAGTGTGGGTACGTGAATACTCACCTTACAAAAAAAAAAAAAAAGACTGAAGACTGACCATAGGCTGTCAATGGGCCAAAATCTTTCCTGGATAAGGACTAGATCCAATTCCATTCAGGTGGGCCTCTACATGCATCCAGGTCTGACAGGCCAGATCTGGATGTGCGCATAGGGTCCTTCTCGGGCCAGATCTGACTCTGAGCCTTGGGTCATTAGCCCATTGGAGGTTTATTGGGTCTTTTTACAGCTAATACTTAATATTTTGTATATACCATATAAATGCTGCCATAATATCCTATTAATAGAAAACGTATATAGTATATACATGCTATAAAGAAGGTGATTGATATTGCCCCCTCCCCCATAAAGAAGGTGATTGATATTGGCACCCCCCCCCCCCCCCCCATAAAGAATACTGTTATGATTCTTCTCATTTTTTTTATTAATGCATACTCCATCCTAAACCCCAAATTGGGCCGAACCTACTAACAGACATTAAAATGGGTAAATCCTGAGGGGTAGCTCAGTTGGCTTAGGACCACGGTTTGCATCCGGAGGTTGAGAGTTCGAAACTGCACTACCACACTGGGATTTACCCGGCTCCCCCTGGGCCCGTAGGGATTATTCTGGCCCAAAAAGCTAAGGCACCATCTTTTATAAAAAAAATAAAAAAGAATTTACTTTCCAAACATAAAAAAGAAAATATTTCCCAAAATGTTGCCCATGACGTCTTTTGTATTGTTTTATACGATATATTATGAAAAGTTGTAGTGGCCCCATCAGCAGTGGGCGTCACAGTTAGTTTACCTGGGTGAGTGACAGAAAAGAAAAAGGAGAAAAAAAGGGGTTAACAAGGATCTAGTAATCAAATTAGTACTCTCCAGCCATGACCTTAGTAATTAAATCCTAGTAAGTTATCAAATGAGTCTGCACCATATATATTTTACCCCTCACCTCTTTAATAATCGTTTGTTGCTGGCTATTTTACATGAATACCTAAGAATTATATTACATACAAACAAATACGCCCTAAGTGAATAAAACCCCCATAGATTTATCCTAGTTTGATGTAAATCGGGCTGATAACACAAAATGCCATCAACCTCAACTCAATTTAACCGAAATTAATAACCTTGATTCAATTAGAATCATTATCAAAGGCTTGTCCAATTATGTTTGGGTCGGCTATACGAATTCTGTTTCTCCATTCCGCATTCCGCATTCCGATCATTCGATCAATTAGAATCATGTGATACTAATAACTAATTAACATCATTTTAAAGAAAATAAGTAATGGTTCCTTTGAGGAGCCAAGGATGCACTTGACAGCAGCCGAGTGAGCTGGGCTGTTACTAGGAGTGCATGCGTTGGCGAAGGTGATATCCGTTCATGTGGAAGTCAAATATTGAGTGCACCCATAATGCTAAAGTGCTCGGTCGGATTCCAAACAGACGTGCTACATGGCCTGATGCCAGGCCCTGGAAAGTGGCCTGTCCAGGGCCTGGCATCAGGCCATTTAGATTTTTTCGATTCCAAAAGATGATCACTAAAGTCCACACATGACTACTTATGGTGGTCGGAGAGGTACCATGGCTTCATTTTATAAAGGGCACCTCATTTTATTATTTTTTTATAACGTAGGGTTCCCAATCCTTTCGACTAGAATAATCCCTACAGGCCCAGGAGAGAAAACCAGATAAAATTATCTTATGGCCCCAGTGTGGTAGTGCAGTTTTGAACCCATAACCTCCGGGTGTAAACCGTACGTGGTCCTAGGACAACTGAGATCCTATGAGTACTTGGTGCAGGCAAAGAAAATTTCATTAGAATCTCTTAGTTTTGATACATGCAACAGAGTTTTCTTGTTTTTTTATATTAGAATACATATGAATTGAATAATAGTATTCATATTAGAGAAATATTCATGTGAAATATTACCGTTCATACTATAGGTGGTTAAAAATAAATATCAAAGGTAAATTTTAAAAAACAAACATCAATTAATCTTTCCTTGTAGGGAAATAGAATCAAAAGGAGATGGAAAATGAATACAAAGCGAACATGTTTCCAATTCGTTTATAAGCCTAATGTCTGATTTGATCTTGACTATCCTCTTCGTTTTGACTTTTATCTTAATAATAAAGAAATGTTCTGTTACTGAAAAAGGTCATGGGCTATTGGGCTTTGTAACTGAAATGGGTATCATGGCCTATGGGGGGCTTTGTAACCATGGTTTTAAAAACCGGCCGATACCGAACCGATATCTCGCTAAGATATCGGTTTCGGCGATACCATTTTATAACTCGCCAAAATATCTCGAGATATCTGCCAATATGATGTTCATATCGGCCGAGATCCCTTAAAAGCCCAAAAACCCTATTTTTTCCCATTCTTCATCTTCTTCCTCTCTCCTCTTATATAAAATACCCCCAAAAATATATTTTTTTAACTATTTTCCCATCTTTATCTTCTTCCCCTCTCATCTCCATACTCCTTAGAGCAGCAGCCACCATATAAGTAACGGGAGTTGCAGGACTATATAAAAGGGACACATATTCTTAAGAAGGGACATTTGTTTTCAAATGAAGAACTTCATAAAAAATTTTGGTGGCGGCCGTTACGTATCCTTTTTTTTTTTTTCTTGATTGCCACCCCCGCGAGCTGACCAGTCAGCTCGACCCCCGCCGGGGGATACCCCCGGACCCCCTCTGCGAAGCGCATGTTTTAGAGAAGTGGCAATCAAGAAGACAAAATGATCCTACTTGAGTTAGATTTGATGTTACTCACTTATTTTTCTCTAGATCTAGTATTTTAAAGTGTAGATCTAAATTTTTTATTTCCATAATTTGGGGCTTTTCTTGAAATCAATTACATTTTTCCACATTAGTGTTCAAATGCATTGATAATGTGTTAGTTTAAAATAGATCTATACTTTTGGAACAAAAAAGTATGAGTTTTTGCCAAAAATTGTGGTTGCATTATGTCAAATTTATGATATTTCATCTTATTGATCATGAGCATCAATAATGGTTATATTATATAAAATACTGGAAAATAAAGCGAACAGCGATACAGACAGGACTCACAACTTAAGGTGACCGAGATCTTGATTTATTATTGTTACTAATGGAAAAAAATATTGTTTTCCAATATTTTCTAATATTCTGGATTTTTTGAATATTTTTACGAATTTTTTTGGATTAAAAAAAATTCACACCGCGACGGACCGATATCCCCGATATCAGTTTTTCGGCCCGACCGATACGGAGATTTTAAACCATGTTTGTAAGTGAAATGGATATAGATGGAGCCCTCTTTTCTCTTAACTGAAATGAGCAATTGACAAAACACGTTATAACTGCGTCTCATTCGTCCAAAGCTCACCCTAATTTTTAGGAACCCAAATCAGATTAAACCTCATCATAGAACTTTTTCAAAATCGTTTGGCAAAGGAGTCACAGGAGAAGTGATAAAAGGAAAAAAAAATTAGGAGACCTCTTTTGTCTTCTTCTAAACTGATGTGCTCTCCTTATTCTTTAAAGGGAATACAACAAGAAGAAAGATCAGATGAGGGGTTATGGATTTGGAAACAGAATGGTGGTTTTGGAGATTTTGAACTTCCTTTAATTGCACATGGGGATTTGCTTGTTCTTCTTCCCTGCTGCTTTTGGACAGTCGGGCAAGAATGTTGTTTTTCCACCCATGTGGCTAGAAACGAACATAACATCTTCTTACATATTTGGTGGGTGTGATAACATTCTCCAAGGTTACATCCCAAACCACATAGATTTCGCGAAGTATAATTGTATTCAAGTTGTAAATCAAGTGCCTAATGTAATAGGGCGGACCCTGTAAATACCCGACCCAAGCATATAAAAAAATGTAGTAGCAGACTTACTGATGATTGTATTGGAGGTAAAGCTGTAATTACATGTTTTCCTCCTGCTTCGCGAGGAAGAGGAAAAGTTGCATCGGATCTAAATCGCAGATTTTTCTCCGTTGAGAGATAAGGAAAAGCTGCATCCGAACCGGTAATGCCTAAGTTGCAGGTTTGCAGGTTTTCCTCCGCTGAGAGTAATGCCTAAGTTGCAGGTTTTCCTTCGCGGAGAGCCTAAATTGTTGGGAAAAATTGCATCACACCTAAGAAAAGTGTCCGGCGGACCCAACTTTATAAATTCCTTTCCTAATTTGGATTTAACATCGATGGCCTTTAAAAACCCATTCTCAGCCAGAACACGTGATTAATTCTTCTTTTTTTTTTTTCAACCCTAGAAAGAGAATATAAAAACCTTGAATGATATCTTAAGTGATGAAAAAAAATGCTAAAGATGTTGATGAGAGTGCAAAATAATGGATCTTCAATCCTCCTCGATCTACCCAGTGCAATTAGAATCCTTCTAGGACATAAGAAAGTGAAGGCCCTATCCACATCTCCGTCTCATATTCATTTACCCTTCATCTCATATCCTTCACCCTTGCCTCTTTAATAATTCTTTCATAGAGTTCATTTCACCATAAATTCTTATGTATTCAATTTCCATGCAAATAAAAAAGTTTGCGTATATGAATTGACCCATCAGCATGTTGCATGCTGTTATTATTATAAGCCCTAACCTAGATCCACTAGCTTCGTATCATGTAATTTGAGAGTGGTCCTTTTCCTATACAATGTTGATCACTATCATTATTCTATTTTGAGGCCCATCCATTCAGTGCGAAAAGATCATTGTAGGCCAAGTTTGTCCTTCTCCAGCCCATTTAGTTGTCCAACCAAATATTAAGGCCCAGGACCACTTCACAAGCTATGATCCAAAACTTCATCCTTTGCTAATCAATTAGGCTGGAGAACTGGTTACAACTTTCATTATACCAATAATGAGTTGGGATGGGATTGAAAGATCTTAATGTGGATTTAAGGTTGGGCATATATCGATATTATTTGATGATTGTAAGTAACCATCTCCTCTTTTTTTCATCGGCTATTCTATGGGCCCAAAATGCTTTTCTTTTTTCTCTTGCTTGCTTGGCTCAGCGGCCATGGGGGACTTCCTAAACCTACCCACTCAAGGATCGATCCTGGGTGATAGTGTAAGAGCGGGAGTCCTTTTCACAAATACATCCCTTTATTCTCAAAATATATTAGTTACAAATGCACTTACAAAATTACTTAACTTTGAGGCCTTAAAACAGATTGCGGCAATTATCATATCCCATCAATTTTGTGTAAACTCATATAACATCAAAGCTTATTGATCCATCCTTATTCATGATTGTCATGCATGAAGGTGAGCTCATATTTGGTCACCACTTTGAAGGGAATTTTCGCCTTGACGTTAGAAATATCAAGATGTGTAACTAGACGCAGCCTATGGCTTAAAACACCAGTAACACCTTCCTTCAGTTTCAGCCCTTTTGATTAAAAGACATTAATAGAGTTACTAAGATTTCATTACCTTACTTCTTTTAATAATAAAAAAAAATTATCTTCATTCCCTCGATGAAAACCTTTTTCTCCCACTATTTATATAGGGTAGTTAAGATAAAAATTACTTGAACCACTAAAAAAAACAAACAAACAAACAAACATTACAAAGAGGTCTCTCTCGTCTATATGCTCTTCTCATCACTCACATGAAACCCAATCTATACATAAACAGAGCGACTGATCCCACACTCATGACTTCCCATGAGTGAGAGGAGTGGAACTCTGTCATTGGGCCCACCTATTAAAAATTTTCATTTAGCTTAAAACGATCTCTTTCAATAGAATATGTCACTAAATTTTACTCAAATAGGAGTTATTTCCATCCGCAAGTTTACATCCTTAATCCAAGAGGGTCCCATTTTTGTGGACGGCATGGATCGAAAATCTCACTCCATAGACCTCCAGGGTCCCCTAAAAGTGAAAAATGGCCATTGTGAGGGGATCCAGATTCTCACATGGGCAGAGATTCCCTAGTCATTTCTCCACATCCAAATGGGCTCTAGTTAAAAAAAAATTCAAAGTCCACTTCTAGAAAAATGAAGAGGACCATGAGACTGAGACAGTGAGTGAGATGATTGATTACATGGGGATCTCTGATTTCTTGTTACATATCTGACAGGAAGAAAGAAAAGAGATTTAGTTTGACCAAGACTAACCGACCAAGAAATATAACAGAAGGCACCAGAAGAGAGTCTACAGTAGTAAGTAATGAAGTAGTAGTCAAAGATTGTATTATATTGGAGGCTATTAAACTAATGAAATCTGTTAGAGAAGACATGAAGGAAATACAAAGAGAAATCTGATGTACAAGAGACGGGGATTTGCTGGATTTGTTGTTGCAGATTCTTGCATTATAAAACAATGGTTAGTGTCTTTTCAGGGGACAGTCTACCCTTAAAAATGGGCAGGAGAAGAGGAAGAAAGAAAAAAAAGGGACACAGTAACAACAAAATCTCTCTCTCTCTCTGGCAGTGGGGTCACCTGGGAGCATGCAAATATGATTAGGGGGGTAGAGAGGATCATGGGAGATATGATATTAAGGGCTGCATTTTCTTCTTTCTCCAATAAATACTCACATTCCTAAGGATGTAAATGGGTTTCTAATTTTTTAATTATTCGAAAGTTCTGGCCTGTTAAAAATTGAATCTGGATCCTTAAGGCCCCGATAAGTAAATGGGTCTGATTCGGTTCCACCTTGGTTCGGACCAGTGGACCCGAGACCCGACATACTACCTAAAGTTTGAGAACTTCTCCTAAAAATCATATTTTTTTAATATCACTCTCTACCTAGACTTGAATCTGGATCCGGACCCATCCCATATATGATTCTGGTTCCGGTTCCGGAGCAAAAAAATCGGTTCCGAAACGGTTTCGGGTCCGGTTCCACTTTTTCCTTAGGCCCATTTGGTAACTAGTAAAGTGTCATTTTAAACATCACATCAAAATCATTTTTTACCAAAACTCCCTCCATCTTTTCCAAAAAAAAGTAAAAAAACAAATACATTTATTAACTAAAAGACAAAAAAACTCATTCTCCCATATAAAAAGTCAAAAATATTCCATTCCAAACAACTAAAAATAGAATACCATCATAACCCACTATATATTTTATTCATTCTTTTTTTTTTTAACTTCACTCAACTTCACTTTAAAAGTAAAGTGCCAAACGGGCCCAACGGTTCTGGTTCCGATTCCGGGTCCAGCATGGACTCGAATCAGAACCGACCCGTTTACAACCCTACACATACCCTATCCAAGCCCATGTTTGGCACCTCTATTTGTCTAAATGTCTAAAATGGACATAGGTTATGAAAATAAGAGCGTTTGACACAACATTCTGGCCTCTGTCAGTTTTAGACATTTAGAGGCAAATCTTCTAAAATCCAAATGCTCAAAAAGTGGGCAGCTGAAAAATAGAGCTTTGGCCTCTTCTTTATATGACTCTTTTTTTTATGACTCTATTTTTACTAGGCCTGTCAGAAAAAAGAGAAGAGATACCAAACATGGCCCAAGTCTCTCACAGTCAGTGCTATAGCTACATATCAATCCTTGATGATTTCTTTGCAAGGAAGGTTAAAAAGGGATTGGCACAATCCCAGCGGTCAGCCAAGTTTTTAAATTCTAGCAACTAAATAAAGTTAGCTGGGTGTCAAATTTTTGCATGATCAATAGGAGGTCCAGAAAGTTTGGATGTGTAAAAATTTGGGGTCAGGTAATCCAAGGTGGGGTTGTGAAGGAATTAAACTGATCACATAGGGACAGGTGGGCCCCACAGGCCATGTTTCCTCTCCCTCTGTATATAGTGCTGCTATGAACTATATACAGTTAAATACCCAAATCATTTTACAGCAGTCAGCAGTTGAATTGCCCAAATGAAACTCTAGAAAACAATCAAAATAACCTTGGCCTTTGTTACTTAACTGAGCCCTTAACCCAACACAACTTGAACTCTACCTGCACCCAACTCACAGGAAAAAATTATAGGAAAGAAAAAAAACCAATTCAGATGGGTCGTGTTGGGTTTAGGTAAATTAGATATCAGGCAGGTTTGTAGTTGGATTAGTGATCATGGTCCAGGTCATTTCGGTCCAGGGTGGGTGCAGCCAAGCCCAAAATAAACAGAAAGACATTTAATATGTCCCTAAGATTTGGGTCAAGGCCTTATTTTTCAGGTATGTGGGCTGTATCCGTGCTTGAATATCAGACCCGAATATTTGAGTGGCTAGGCTTATACAAGCCTGGGCAGTGGACCAGTCCAATCTGGAGCACAAATTGCTCTAAGGTCGATCCAATTATAACTGAGCCAAAACTTTCAGCCCAATGAGAATTATTAAAATATATATATATGAAAAATATTCAAGTACATCCATCCCGCACCATTTTTTGTTAGTCTTGATGTAATGAGGTGCTCTCGGCTGAACATTCAAGCCCATAATCTAGATCCTGGGCCAAATGTTATGCGAGGGGACTGGGCCTACAAACACCAGTACCGGGCACATCCTGGCACATGGACAGCCATATGGCCTTTTACATTCATTTGGCCAAAAATATTGGCTCCATGAAACCGTAAATGGGTTTATGTTCAGTTTTGGGTGACATCTCATAGTAGAGCCCAGCCCCCAGGCCTAATCCATTCCTTTGTTCAAGAGTACATCAGACCCTTGTACATATTATGTCCTGTCCATATCCAGTCTGTTGTGGGTCAGTCTAATGGTTAGTCAGGTTAGCCCAGCTCATTGCAGTTCACGAAAATCAAATCAATAAAAGAAGATGGGAAATGATTAATTGAAATGAATACCCAGCCATCATAGGAGGAATTACGTCAAAAACTGCCGAGTAACCGGAGAAAATCTACTTACATATAGATATCTATATTTTATGATTTAAAAAATAATAACAGGTGGGCCCGTTGGATTAGTGCCATGAATTTGACTATGTTAATTTTTTTTATGAGTATTAACACTCTTTTTAAGTTGGGTAAGGATGAAGCCGCTCCACATCTCTCCTCATGAAGCTGAAGGGTCGTGTGACAAAAAAACCAACAAATTTGAAGTTTGGATGGTGCAGCCCAAGGGAAACAACCATCACAAGGGAAATGTGGCAAAAAAAGGGGTGATGTGACACAATCTGAAAACTATGTTTTGGCCAGAAGACACTATCTGAAACCTTACTGTACCTCTTTATAGAGAGAAATTTTAGACCCTTCCAACCGAGGTGCTCTTGGAACACAACTATGCCCAAAAATATCCACTCATTCTAACAGGCATGCGCATGCAGATGTACCATCCATTCTTAGGCCATATTGGAAACTTGATCATACAATGGACATGTCGAGATATAACCATTCAAAATCCATCAAAACAAGACATTGTCATGGAACCTTTAGAATGTTTCTTGTGCTGCAGGCGATGCAGAGGTCAAGCAAAACTTACTAAGCTTTGCCTACTGTATTAGGAAGTTGGAGGGGGATCCTAAGATTCAGGGCATATTTAATAACTCTAAAAATAAGCACTTATTAAATGATTTAGAGCTTATTAAAATTTAGAGTGTTTGATAAAACTCCAATCATGATTTAAAATTAAAACTTTTATTTAGAAATAAGTGATTTTAAGCTCTTAAACATAAGCTGCTTTGAGTAGTTTTTTTTTCGTAACTTTTTTTTCTAAAGTCGGGGAAGTCATTTCACAATTTCTTTCTCTGCTACTTTTCTCTTGACACAACCATCCGAAGGAAGACGATGAGGACGACTTATTTAAATGGTTATCAAACACTCATTCATAAAATAAGAACTTTTTTTTTATAATTTTACCAAATAGTCTAATTATAAATGAACTTAAAAATTAGACCTTTTTATTTTAGACCTTAATTTAATTAGCTATTTTTAGATAGATTAGAGTTACCAAATAGGGCCTCAGGCTTGCAAATGGATTCGAAGATGATGACTTCAAGAACCCAAGATGTCAGCGGGATTGAATCTGGGTCCAAATTCTTTTCTTTTTTTTTCTTTTTTTTTGCTTGGATCTGGGTCCAAATTCAGTTCACAAATTGATGGCTTGAAAATGATAATGATTTGGTACAAGGCTGTTAACGCTGTCAACCAAGCAATGGCTTCGTAGTTATAGGCCTCCAACAGCAGACTATTAACAAAAGCCCTGCATAAAGTTGTTGAAGCCTGATTTGCAGTACTAAAGATCATCCTAAACACCAAACAATGAAGCACTGAAAAGTTTAATTGCAATCACATTTTTATGAAACAATCAAAAACTCAGAAATTAAAAAAAAAAACAGATAATTTAAAATTTGGGAGGAAGAATATCAGAGTTGATTGTTGCAAGTAAGGTCTTAGGCTCTAGTAGGTGCTTGAAATGTCAGTTACACTTTACAAACGAAAAAAGTGACGAACAAAATGACCGTTCTTGAACAAGTTTGCCGCCTAGAATGTTAACAGTGAAAGGTAATGTATGAACTACCAAGTCCTACAAAGTGCACCTTAAATAAAAACTTACTAATAAGTGTAGTGAAGTAAAGATTATTTTGGAGAAAAAATAAAATAAAAGTAGATGATGATGGTATTTTATTTTTAGTTATTTGGTATAAAATATTTTTGACTTTCTGTATAAAAATGAAGAATTCTTTTTATCTTTTAGTGGAGAAAGGATGTTGCATTTTAAAAAAAAAAAATATGACGAAAATTTTAAATTAAAGTGCTTTTGATGTGATTTTTTATTGAGAAATGAGGACTTTATTTCACTTGACTCTATTAATAGAATTGCCAAACAAACCCACGCATATAATAAGCACCACGTGCTCACATGAATGTGCCCTGTGCAATGTACCTCACTACAACCATCAGCGGCTAAAGCCTCTTCACATATTCTTACACACAGAGCAAATGATCATAACCCACCCTATTTCCACCACTTTCCATGTGAGATTGAACAGTGGAGGAAACAGAACTCGCGTTTGAGGGAGATAGAGACCCTGAATACAAGACTTTACAACAAGGAAATGACAAAACAAAGTACATATGATATGAGTAAGATGTGTATTACTACGAGTAAGATACTGATAGAAGTAGTAGACGTGAATGCACAAGAAAACTATGATTTTGTCCACTGCAATTGAGAAGATTTGGATGCATAGAACAGAAACAACTGAACTGAAGAAATAAAATACTCCAGAAAGGAAGATACCAATAAAAGCAGTAAAAGTGACAAAGCACTATGATGATGATGAGACCGAAGTTCTGATAGTCTAAATCAACATAAAAACCTTATCCCAACTAAGTTGTAATCAGCTAAACAAATTATCTCCATTCCAATCTATTTCGAGCCAAATTTTCAAATTTCTTACAGTAAATATAACCCAGAATTTTCACTTTTACCCAATGATTATATCGATGTAATTTCAGGGTGCATAAAAGCACACAAAATCGGCCATCAGTCAAGTTTTCAATACCTGGATTACATTATTACAAACAACGAATTTCATGTCCTGTCCACAACCCCTCTTGCCCCTAAAAAGGGGCATGTACCAAATGAGAGACCCAAACTCGACGAATGAGAGCCTCTGCCACTGTAGAATAAACCTTCAGAGAATTCAAGTCATTCAACTAAACACACCAACAGGACGGCACCCACAGGATTGAACATTTGCTGTTGGATTGAACACAGGAAGGCATAGCTCATCATTCAGTACCCGTGAGAACAAGTTTTAATTTGCAATAGATATGTTGGGAACAACAGAAACTACTGATCAAACAGTCACATCAAACAATCAAAATGGTAGAATATTTTAGCATGGCCCATAAATGTTGCAACCAGAAGAGACGTCAGATTTGCTGGAACATTTGCCCCCATAACTTTCGTCCTCAGCAACAGTTTTAAGTTAAATGCAAAGGGTTAGACACTAAACATTTATTCTCCCGTAACTAAAGTTGTAATCTCAAGCAGACTGTGTACAGGTGGCGATACTATTTGACCCAGACACGCATATCAGAGGGTCTCATCACTGGGCATTACCCAAATCACCAACTTAGGGTCCTTTTCAATCCATATTGCACAATGGACAGTTAAAAATGGAAAATCTCAACTGTCCTACAATCAACAAATTCAAGGCTCAGCGATCAAACGATTCAGATGTCCCGCTGACGCAACCTGCATGGGGTAGCTATGATCGACCTGCACATTGCAACAATGTACAGAGCATGGTCAAGATCCTCCTTATTTGGGTCATCACAAAACATTTATGCAATTGCAAGGAAATTAATCATAAAAGAAACCAAAAAGAAAAGGCACTGCAGTATAACAGAAGCAAGGACCACCACCTTCAAAAACTCTATGCTGTCTGCTCTTGCTCACGTCTAAATGTATTTCATGCCTTGGATTCTAACCTGCCTCGATATCAAGTACTGGGCGAGGGAATAAACAACTCCTAGCAACCCCAATACCTTTATAGTGAGTATATCCGTAATTACAATAGACGGTAAATTGAGGGGCACTGTCAGCAAAAGCATTGAGTCGGTTTGCTTTGCATAATCCCACATAAAGCGATTGAAGAGGATGTGATTGGGAAAAGTAAGTACGAGAAGGGCCAAGTTCTTTACAGCAAAAACCAGCCCGGCCCACCAATCTCAAGCCCCCAACCAGAGTCACCATGCCAGACTTCCTCCCATATCCTGTACAGAGCTGTCAACACTAAGTAGCATGATATAACCACCGTCACCGGAAAATATCTCTGCCTATCTCCAAAACCCGCAACAAAATCTGCATCTTGATTGAGCAACAGAAGGATTGGTGCTAGGAAGAAAATTGCACGGTTTGAGCCACCTGTGAGATTGATGTTCAATATCAAGCAGATAACAAAGCAAAGGATTGTAGAGACGTTGCCAACTGCAGGCATCCAGGCACCCTCTGCCGCCAGCCTCTTGACTGTGAAGGATGGTGCCGCAGATGCCTTTCGTTGCTGCATGAGCCTAAGCTTCGGTGGGAAAACAGAATTCCGACCCGATTGGTTTTGCATAACACCACGGTCATGTGCTTTCTCTCGCATCAATGACGCCAATTCAAACTTGATCTCCAATGCAATTAGCATGAACAATGTAGCATATAGCCCCAAAAGCGACATTCTCGCCCCTTCAATTGCCAGCAACGTCATGAGCTTGTCCCCTTCTTCACCTTCTAATATGCCCTTTACTCTCAATTGACCCTCCAGTAAGTATGTCACAGGGAAGAGTGCAACCAATAGAGCAAACACCCATGGCAAGAGCCTCGTACTTGAAGCAGATGGAAGGTGTGTGAAGACTACAAAGACAGACGCACTGACCATTGTAGCAACAATGAGGGCATGCAAAATTGTTGCCTGAGGGAAATACTCCATGCAAATATAGACACCCAACGAGACTCCGACACCCACTGCATAAAAGGCTCTCAACTCAACAATGTACTTGATTGGAATGATCGAGGTGACAGCTGCTAATGTAAGTAAGATTGTTGTGATAAGCAACCACGACGGCCATGTAGGCTTCATAGCAACAAAGCCATAAATTGAGATGTCATCAGCAGATTGATGAGCCGCTTTGATCAAGTCGGATTGGAATGCCCATGACAAAGGAATTGGTGGCTCCAGAAAGATAAACAGCAGACCTGCCGCTACCACTAGCACTAGGGATCTTTTTGCTGACTGAAGAAGGAAAAGAAATGTCATTAGAAAAACTTATTCATAACCAGCGGCAGTAAACCATACAAGTTAAGACAACCATCTACAACAATAAATATGGTCAAACAGTCAAACAACATCAAATGAAACCAATTTATTTACATTATACATCTCTTATATAATGTAAGTTTCTTACAATGTCCAAGCAATGCCTACCTAATTTCTTGCATTACTCTTTCCTAAATAGAAAATCTTCACACTTCGGTTAGGGCCATAAGTTTATCCTCCTATTGTTCATATTATTTACCCATCAAACATAGTTCACTGTCAACACACCAAGATTACAAGATGCCAACTGCAACTTTTGGGCCATCTCCACCATACCTATTCATTAAAGATGTGACAACTTTAGCAGTCTTGTGTATTTCTCACAGCAATCATGCATTGGTTTCAAGGAATGCCTTAGTCTCAAGGTTAATTAACAGAACAGAGCTCATTCATGTTTGAATATACAAGTTCTTGCAGCAGCTGCCTATACAGAACCACTCCCCACTCCCCCTCCTCTCTGTTTCCCTCCCCCTCTCTTGTACCCCGAGTAACTCAATTAATTCAATGAAATTTCACATTTCCGCTTTAATTAAGATTAATCACATCTTCCTCTACAGAAAATCTCATTGGGACTTAGGAGTTAGGAGCCCTTTCAATGAAGACACTGAAGGTTGGGAGCTTCATTGAAGATCATGAGAATACCCTATTAGAAAACCCTTTCAAAATGCCCTGCATCACTATCCCACCACATAAAATTCAGTATAACATAATGTCCTCATATACCTTCAGGATTCTTAGTATGTTTTAACATATTTCAAAGAAGAGGTTTGCTTCCAGGTAGGGATGTAAATGGGTCCCCGATTCTCCAATTACCCGAAGGTTCCGACCCGTTAAAAACCGGGTCTGTGTCCTTATTTAGGCCCCAATAAGTAAATAGGTCCGGGTCCGGGTCCGGTTCCACCTTGGTTCAGACCCATGGACCCGAGACCTGAGTGACATATTACCTCAATTTTCAAAAATCACTCCTAAAAATTATATTTTATTAATATAATTCTCTACCTAGACCTGGACCCGGATCCAGACCCGCCCCATATATGGTTCTGGTTCCGGTTCTGGAGCCAAGAAATAGGTTCCAAAACAATTCCGGTTCCACCTTCTCCTTAACGGTTCTGGTTCCGGTTCCGGGTCCACCATAGACCCGGACCGGAACCGACCCATTTACAACCCTACTTCCAGGGTTAGGATTAAAAAAAATACCAAGAAGGTAAGTACCTCTGATTGACATTTAGTCAAAAGATTCACCCCAAAAAAAATTCAATCTAGACATATTGGAAGAGATCCTCCCTCAAACAAAAAGAAACTGATAACCTACATGGTGGGAGACCCATGACTAAAGAGCCTAACAACTAACTGCTTTAAGGCTTGTTTCACTCTCCTAGATTCAGCCTCAACCAGATTTCCTTGATGATGACCGCTACATAAAATATAAGTAAACCCAAACTCGATATATTTTGTTCTCAACAGTCATTTTTCATAAGGATTTAAGACTGGGCTTGGGAGAAAATGACTGGAAAAACAGGATAGATAAATACTAATGCTCAGTTTATGCCTCAATCTCTTTTGAGAGAGAGAGAGAGGTGTATGACAAATTTCCAATAATAACCCATCTCAGCCACTCAAAGAAAAGGAAAGTCGTAAGGCTCATGACTTAATAATTCAAAATATTGCTTGAATAGTTGTTATAACTTGGAGCTATTCAAATGCTAGATGAAGACAATTCACATTCTCATTGTACTGGTCTAAAGGATGAAAAGTATGAATACCTGAAGATGGGACAAGTGCAGAGCAACTATTGGTATGCAGGTCAACCCTGTTAAAAGAATCCAAGATCCTAAAAGCAAGCCATCAGATGGAGGCCTTCCATTCCACCACTGGAGAGCTTCAAATATCGTTTCACGACAAAGCCAGGCAGAGAAAGCAATCACCCCAGCATGTGCAAGACCTTGCCAAGCCTGCATCTTTGAAGCTGCTTTTGATTTGTCCCTGCAAATTTTCAAAATGAACTAAGCATGAGTATATATAGTAAGAACAGTATATTTTGTTCCTTCACATCGGAATCAGAAGAGGGAGGAAAAAATTAAAAACTCTCTATGTAAAGCTTCTTTGTCCTAGATTACAATATCAAAGATTTAACTCTCTCTCCCCACTTAAAGACAATGAATCAAGCACATAAAGGATCCACAATAGATGGAATTGGAAGGATTGTGATGGCGATCTTCAAAGCTAAAGGGCAACCATAAATCAAAAGAAAAATCTTGCAAAAGCCACCACTAGGCGCTAGCAGCTAAATCAAACATAATTGAGGTGGTGACTGAAGAGGCATTCTGAAATTTCAAACTAAACCTCACAGAAAGGTTGACCTAGAAAGAAAAAAAAATCCTTTGCAATCAAGCAGGCATCTAGGATAGGAAAGGTTGTGTGGAGGTCCCTGTGTGGCATGAGAGAAATTTGTCTTCAAGGGAAGATATTTATTATCTTTCAGCATATCAGTAGGGAAAGCAATGAGGATAGTTTGGCCAAAGTAGAGGTACAAATAGACCTTTTTTGTGAAATGACTCAAGGGGAATGTAAATTAGGGGAATACTACTTTAGGATGGGAATGGGATTAGCTCAAACAGTATAGTACTTCTTCCTTTTTTGGAACCCCAGTGAATGGGGCTGGGCCCATTAGAGAGCCCGCACGCACATGGGAAGACAGCCCACTCAAGTGGGAAGGGTGCCCGCACACCCGGGAAGAGGTGGCATACCCAGGTGTGAGAACTGCCGCTCCTTACCACTTGGGTAAGGAGCCATTCTCAATACTGTCTGGATTGTTCTCTTTTCCTTTCTGTAGACTTCTATTTTAATAAAATATATATATCAAAACTGATAAAAAATAAATAAATGAGGTGGCTAAGTTCATACTTGTAAAGAAGCAATGGGGGAGAAACAGCCAATAGAAGAATAGCCGATACCCATAAAACAGATTTCGACGTAATAAAAAGCATCGCTAGCTTTGAAGAATACAGGCAGGTCAAAATCCAAACTGCTTTTGGCCCAATACGATGATCCACGACTAATCTCCTTACCAAAGCTAAGCCTAAGAAAGTGGTCAAGATGACCATGTAGCTTGGATATATCACTTCATCTTCAAATCCAAAATAATATATGCCAGTGTAGTTAAAAAACCGATTCTCTATGTGGCATAGCAGCAAAGCATGGCTAATAAGACCAAGTTCGGTCACAAAACGGAATTTTAATGGAAGAAGTGCAAAGCCTGGAACAGCCATTGCAAGGATGGCACTTGCAACTATCAACTTGCAGAAGGATTTCAGATCCATACCAGCCAACCAAATATTGAGATCCCAGAAGTTATGCATAACAAACCATGCAACCATCAAGCTTGCTAGCATGACAAAAACAAAATATGATGACAAGTTCTTCTGGGTGAAAAAACGAGCAAGATAAAAGCCAGAGATTAAGGGGAGTGGAAGTAACTGCAAAAATGACAAATAACATTAGTGTTACCACACAACATCAAGGACACAGCCAGCAATTCACGATAAGCCATTGTGTTAAATCACAAATAACAAAAAGGAGCACACTGATGATAATATAGAGCCCAAGATAGAATTGTCTGCATCGATGATTAGCACAGATAACTGATTTCCATGTTTAACAATAATATTAAAAACTGAAAATATAACTATAGTCAGAAATTTTGCAATCAACTGCATATATTCCGCAAACAGATGATAATAGAGAAGGCCCTGAGGCTACCCAAGACCCTACGTTGAAATAGCAGGTGGAATAAGCTTGCAAGATTAAAAGGATAAAAGAAAACAGAGGTGCCCTGCAACCCTAAATCCCTTTCTAGTTTCCTGTCTTGACGCTATGGGCTAGACTGTTTTAGGCACCCAGCAATAGGCCCTATGAGGCTGATGTACACCATTTATCATTTGGTGAGCATCGCCTTTCCTCTTTTGCAATGTGCCGTGATTTGTCTGTCTTATCCGAGGTTCAACCGCTTTATATCTATTTCGATCTAATAGTTTCCATCTATTATATGAGAACTTTCAGTGGGGCCCAACTGTGGGTCCCATTTTGGGATAGGACGAGGGGGAATAGAAAGATCTATGTGAGAAAAGATCTATGTGAGATCACCCCAAATATCAAATTTGATCCCAACCCCATGCCCCTAACCCCTTCATCCGTGGCCCACAAGTTTAATGGCTTCTTATTCAATAAAAAAAAAGATTCAATCCTTGATCCAACGGTTTAGTCCATTTGAATGTGCGCCAATCCTTGGGATCAATGACTATCAGGGGGGTCCCTACTACCTATTTGTGCATGGTTTGGATGGGTTGCTAGGTGGGCCCCACCAATAGTTCTCACGAAAGCACAGTGAGAACTAGTTCTCACCTGAATATTTCCTTATATATATATATATATAGAGAGAGAGAGAGAGAGAGCATTAATAAGAGTTGTAAATTATCCTATTGTGGCCCTTAAATCTATCATATAAAAAATATATAAATATATAACGAAGGGCAAACATTTAAAAGCATGCTTTATTTTCATGGCCATTATCTATAATAAAAGGAGTGTTGTGGAGAAGACGTCCATCAATAATAAAAGGAGTGAGTGGTTTGTTATGCAAGCGTTTGTGCCACTTCAAGTTAAGGTGTGAGTCTATGATACAGTAGGAAAAAATACATCATATGGAGCTGATTTTTTTTTATTTTTTATCGGAGCTGAATGTATAGCAAAAGGACTATGAGAAAAGCAAAACTACAAGTTGCGAAAATGTGCACGCTTAGAGGAATCGGTGCAGTTATGAGAAAGGATAGAATTAGGAATAAGCATATGAAAAATCAAATAAAGTCACTTAGAATGGTATGCTAGCGTAACCACTAACCAGAAGCCCCCAAACAGCCCCTTGAAGACATATTGAAAGGTAACATAAGATGTTCAAGGAACTAGGAAAAGAGGGAGAACGATAAGGACCTAATGGATTGTTGAGTTACTGGAAACATGGCTACAGAAAGGATTAAGTGGGAAAGTATAGCTCACATAGGAAGTAAAGTATAGCTCAAATAGATTGGATAAGGTGTCAATGATGATGCTGATGATTATCTGTAACAGAGTTAATGCACACATAGAAAGATTTTTTTTCCCCTTTTCATAAATTTGCCTGCAATTTTTCAACGAATTAATGGTAGTACAACCAAGACTTTAGATAATGAAAGATGATCTACAAAATAACATCTGGTGAGCCTTAGAAAAGAGACGGCAGGAGAAAAGGAAGCAAAGCAAATGAGTTAAGAGTTGAAAAACAAGGCAACACGGTATTGTGCCCATAACAAACAGCGCGGATAAATCCCCTGGAGACTTGTTTGGTACTGTCGAATGTTGATATCTGAGTCAGGATAAGTCGCCCCTGACTCATCCGCAACTGAACAAATCTAGCCACTAAACATCCCTTAATTCTTATCCCACAGGGCTAGTTGCAAAGGTACTCGGGCTTTGGATTGAAAGAGTAATGCCTATCAAAAAGCCTGACATCAACATAGGTGGATAGATTTGGAATACCTAGGGGCTCCTCTTGTATCAACGTGCTTATACCAACAGACTTGGAGACACAAACACAAGGCATCACTTTAGCTTGAAAGTCCCAGCTAATAGAGTTTCCAAACTGCACAAATCACCCTCCTCGATGGCTCCATAGGCACATATATCCAACTCTGATTAAACTCATCACACAAAGTTCTATAACACAATGACTTTTCTTGATCCCCAAAGTTGACTTCAATATGTACCGTAGTTTGTCACAATAGTCTAAGAGTTTGCAACATCTAAAAGTGTTCTATGGTTGTGCTGCATCCAAATCAAGGATGAAAATAGCGGTAGCGGTGGGCGGGCGCTACGTAGCGGCGTAGCAATGCGTTTCGAAAATAAAGTCCAAAAATTCTGAAAATTTTTCAGAAAATCCAGAAAATTGGAAAATGATAGAAAATGTATTTTTTCTGCAAAAGTAACTAAGATAAGGGGGCGTAGCGGTCCCCTCATTGTATAAGGTCCTGTATCGTTGTATGGATAGAAAATAATAGTAATAACCATTTTTTTCACATGTATTCATGTTTGTAATCAAATAGTGTCACCAAAATATTATCACCAACTATGCTTAGAATATACTTTTCTTAGTGGTATTTTGAGATGTATATATAGTTTAAAACTTTCTGTTAAAGAAAAATTTGATCAGGGCCTATTTCCTATTAGAGTAAAATTAGGTTGGGCCATTATATACTATTAGAGTGTAATTTGGTTAGGGTCCTATTTTTTTATTACAACGAAATTTGGTTGAGCCCTATTTCCTATTAGAGTAAAATTTTGCTAGAGCCTATCTTCAATTAATGTGAAATTTTATTAGACTTTATTTTCATTTAGTGTGAAAGTTGGCTATGGCCCTATTTCCAGTGAGAGTGAAATTTGATTGGTCTCTATTTCTAATTAGAGTAAAATTTGGCTAAGCCATGATTATTTTTTATTTTAATATTTGGGACTCATTGTGGAGCCCACCAATGGGTGCATAAGCTTTATTTTTTGTGAGGGGCCCATTTGATTTTTATTTACGACTTTCATAAGGTGAGCCACAATGGGGCCCATTTAATCTCTATTTAAATAAGGCGTAATGGGTGTGTAGAGAAAGCATCTAGATTAACTCAAAAGCCTAATTGAATTCTTGACTGAGTATTTGACCTTCAAGTCTAGTCCAAACTAGTTCAAACAGTATGCACCAAAACAAACTGAATCCACTATGACTAAAAATCCAGTTATCTTTTATCGGTGTCAAAGATTCATTTACAAAATGCAGCTAAAGCCCATTAACAAAGAATGTCAGGAATCCAGTGCCACTAAAAACACAATTCAAATCACTGTAGTACTGGAAATAACATATTGAACATGACAAGAAAAAAAAAGTCAGTCCAAACAAATGTGAGATAAGACTTACAAGGCAGAATAAATTCATAATTTTAAACTAGAACGAAGCAAATCTTTCCAAATTTGAGCTAATAAAGTTACTGCAAAGTCCCAACACTTACATATACAGGAAAACCAACAACAATTGCACCAGCAGCACTGACAAGAACCGAAAGAGCAGTGAAAGCCATCGAACTAAATGCATCATTAACCATCCCAAGAGCATAAGCGCCCGCCCCGGATGCTCCTCCGAGCATCGCAATAGTCACAAGTATATAATTTAATGGCGCGGGCACATGCAAATACCTTGCAAATGAATGGAACACAACCCTAATCTCCAAACATGCGACAACAATCACCAACGCTATAGCACCATTCACAACCCTTAACTTGTGCAACTGGTGCTCATTCTTGGTGACCCACCACAGCGCGCCCCTGGTGGACGCATAGAGCAAGAACAAGAACGGGATGAAGAACAGCAGCAAGAGATCACAGACAGAGGCAGCAGACGAGAAGACCGCGGCGTGGTGGGACGCGAAGTGGAAGAGGACAGGGAGGAAGAGGAGGTAAAGAGTGTGGATGCAGCTCTCAAATGGGGAGAGGATGAGGGAGTCATCATGTGGTGTTAGCTGGGCGCCGCTCCCGCGCCGGCTGAGCTCCGGCCTCGCTTTGAAGCTGGAGGCGCGGGGGAGGGAGAAGAGCCAGAAGAAGACGCAATTGAAGGCGACGAGATAGTAGGAGGCGGCGGCGGTGAGGCCGACGGCGGAGACGGTCGCCCAGGTGAAGAGCGCCGGGGCGGCGATGGGGACGCAGGCGAAGAGGACACGCTCGAGAGCGGGGACGATGGAGGGGTTCTCGATCTGGATCCAGCGGAATTGGAGCGAGGCCCATACGCCGACGAGGAAGTTGGTTTCGGCGCAGAGGAGGAGGGAGAGTCCGGCGAGGATGATGGAGGGGAAGGAGGAGGGTGCGGCGGAGGAGAAGAAGAAGGCGATCTGGGAGGCGATGAGTGAGAACCAGACGCCGAAGAAGGCGGCGGTCTTGAGGCGGAGGAGGTCGAGGATGTAGGAGATCATGAGAGTGATGGTGAGGGTGGCGGCGACGGGGGAGCCGCCGAGGTCGAGGAGGAAGAGGGCGGACGGTACAAGGGCGATGGCGATTCTAGGGTTTTGGGAGAAGGAGGAGGAGGATGGTAATCTAGGATTAGGGTTTGCAGGGGAGGAGTTTTTAGGGCTAGGGCTAGGGCTAGGGCTTCCATTAGGTGAGGAGAAGGTGGGGAAAGAGGGCATGGACGAGGAAATGAAGGGCCGGTGTGGTATAGGACGCGCGAGTGGCTCGTCCAACATCATCTTTTCTTCTCCTCCTCCAACTTCTTCCTCTGTTATCTAGGGTTTGGATTGATTAGGGGAGATAGAGATTTAGGGAAGAAGGTCAAATGAGCATGTAGGGTTTGTGGGGCCCACAGGAGATGATGAGATCTGGGACTGGAAATAGTTTTGGAGCTATAGTAGCAATGGTGGGATTTTGTTTGGAGAAAGGAGAAACAAAGTGCAAGTGTTTGTTTGTGTTCTTACAGTCACTCAAAGTGTCAACATGGAGTCATATCTCTCCTTGCTGTGTCCAAAATGGTAGAGCTGAGGGAATGAGAATTGTAAACGGGTTCGGGTCTGGGTCGAATGATTGTCGAGCCTAGACTGGCATATTAGTGGGGGAGGAAAGGAAGGTAAAAAAGTGACCTGATAGAGGTGGGAAATTTTCTGTGTATTGTCAAGGTGGGTGATGTGAAATTTAATGGGGCCTAGTTTTATGTGGTTTTTTTCATGGAGGCTGAGCTTCATTGACAGCTGGTCTTGACCTATAGGAGAAAATTTCATGGAAGAGTTGTATGGGTCGGCATGAGTTTGGGAGGTCGACCACTTTAATAATTGTGAAATATGATCAAATAACATTTTTTTCTTTAGAAAAATAGAATTAAAAGAAAATTGTTATTTGAAGTTTATTTTTTGAAAATTTACCTTTGATTTTTTTATTTTAATCAACTCATGTATTCAATTTCTATGTATTTTAATGTGGATAAATATGGCCTAAGTATAATTGACAATGCCTCCGCGGCCATATTTGATGTAAATTCTCATCCTGTATTTTGGCAATGGAAAAATTTTGATTTGTGTCTTAATCATGTTTGTCATTAGATCAATGAGTTTGTTAGATTAATGCTCTTGTACCTCTCCACTTTTTACTTTATTGTATTATTTCCTCCTTTTTGCTAATGATAGGTTGTGTTAACGATAAAAAATATATTCGTCGTTAGATTAAACTAATCAGACCCCAAGTGTAGGGTGCGATTGTAGTAATAAAACTGGTGAGACCAGGTCGATCCACAGGGAGCTTTTAAAAATAATGCTTTCCAACGTTTTCACTTGCCCTAAATTAAAAATCTAAATCTTAGCCTAAATTTTAGAAAAGTACATTCACCATTACTACTTTAAATTAAAATTAAATACATTTTAAAAAAAATCTAAATCTAAAATGAATCACAAGTTGCTACAAAAGAACACACAAATTAGAATATCAAATTAGAAATAAGCCAAAAACTTACAAAAAATAAAACTAAGAAGCTAAATTAGAAATAAAATAAACCTAAGTTAGAGACCAAATTAATCAAAACATGCTCAATCAAAGATTAGTAACAAATCAAATCAATCAAAAAAAGAAAACAGCCTACTTTCTAAAATTAGCATGAAAACATTACTAAATTAGTTTTCTAAATTAGAAACTAGGTTAGGCAATTAGGGTTAGTATATTTCCTAAGTTAGTGAACTGAATTAATTAACTCCCTAAAGTTAAGGACTTTCCAGATAAATAAAAATTTTCAAATCATAACAATTTTAGAAAGCATTAAGTCAATCATACCTTACATTAAAATTTCCAAATATTAAGAAGCTTCCTAAGTTAAAATGTTCAATTAAAAAAAAATCAGAAAGATCTTTTAGGGGGTGTTTGGAAACCATATATTCGTAAAGATTTTGCTATATTATATCCTAGTTTAGAATATAATCTACCCACCTAAAAACTAGGTGTTTGGATAACTTAGAAGGTATACTACAATATCTCACTTTCTTACAAAAACCTTCATGTTATAATATTCAACTATATGCTGTATAAAACTATATTTCATTCAGACAACTAACCAAAACAAGGGTTTGACCCACTGCAATTTTTTTAAATATTGATTGTTTCTATAGGAATCTTACAGTGAGTCAATATTAGATGAGCCCTTTAGTGTTTATAAATTTTATGTGGGTCCCATAGCCCTGTCATAATTACATAATTTCTTTATTGATTACTAATATTAGGTGGGTCCTACAAATATCACATTAGGTAATTTCTACTACGATTACCAACATTATGTGAGTTCCGTACTACCAACTTTAGATGGGCCTTATACTAATTACCAATATTGGATTGTAGGACTAATTACTAGTGTGCCATCATTAAATGGGTCATATTGTTTAATGCCCCCCTTGTGATTACTATAATTAGCTTGGTTAATGTGATTATTAACATCAAATGGGTTTTACATTTATTTTTCATAGATGGATTCCTCAATGATGTTTAACACTCATAGGGTTCTTCGTTATAATCACCATTGGATGTATTACATTTATGGTTATTAGCATTTGGTGGACCCACATTGATTAAACAATATTGCTCGTGGTTTTTAACATTTAGTCTAATGGTTTTCTAATTAAATGGGCCCTACTGTGGTTACTAATATTAAATCACTGTAGTGTGACTACTAGTTAGTGGGTTCCCACTGGGTCAATCATTCATGTTTTCTATTCATTTATTGTTTCAATGCATCATCTAGTGAAAATGTTATAGATAGCCAAACACTTGAAAGATATATTGAAATTTGTAGAATTGCCAAACACCATAAATGACACAATATTATAATATGATACTATTTTATTATGTGATAATAAAATCTTACAATATTCAAATTTGATCATATTATATTCTACCTTTATCCAAACACCCCCTTATTTCTGGAAATTATCTAAATAATCAAAAACACAAAATTAGAAACTAATCCTAAAGTTAGAAAGTTAGTAATGCAATGTATGCCATGAGATGTTAGAAAATTCTAAGGCTAGAAAACTAGTATGTAGGGCTGTCTTTATGCATGATTTTTCCTAATCTAATGCAACCTAGAACTGAGTTTAATGGTTGGGTTTTGAACTACAATGATGCATGAATCAAATAAAAAAAACGGAAGTGGAAAACGATTTAAAACGAATGATATATGAGTGCATGAACATGACCTAAAAAAAATATATATGTGCAGGAATTCTGCACATAGGTGGGTCCGACTGGCCAGGTTTGAGCCACTGGTTCACCATCTTTCCAAATTTATTTTTGCTTGAAATTCTGGGGTTTGAAAGTAGACTGATCAAACTTTAATTTTTCCAAGTTTCATCAAAAAATAATGTGTTTTGATCAGGTTTCTAATTGCAAACTTTTCACACAAAATCTGTCCTAAAATTCCTGCAACAATGTGTTGAATTGTGCACTTTATATTGGGATCCAAATTTCCAAAAAAAAATATATGGCCGAAATTATTGACTCAAATCTCTGGTTTTTCTTGCTTATTCAATTTAAAACTCTAATTCCAGCAACTTAAATATATCTAAACTCCACCAATATGAAAATGCATGCAATGCTAACTAATTCCAACCATAAACTATGCATAAAAATTCACATAAACAAATAAGAAGCATAAGAAGAAAAGAAAAAAAAAGGACTTGAATTTAAATGTGTAGTGCAAAAAACAATAAATGTGTGAATTGCATAAAATTAAATGTGTGGAATTAACAATAAATTAAATGTGTGGATTTTGCAATAAATGTAAATGTGTGGGAATTGCAATAAAAATAAATGTGTGATAAGTGTGCTCTTTTTTTTATCCTCAAACCGAGTTCATAATTACTTATTTCATGCCCTTAGGATCTTGGGTTGTCAATCCAAGAACAACAACAAAGGAACCACAATTCAAGCATTAATCACAGAAGAAAAGGGATAATTAAAAAGAATCACACTTTTACTAATATGTAATATTTTTACATAAAAGATGGAGAATTAAAATTCCAAAAACAATTACATACTAGGATGAAAGGAACCTCTCTAGTTGAAGCATCAAGTTGGAACAAGCCTTCTTGAAAAGAGATGAGCTATGGTAGAGAAAGGAGATGGATAGAATGGCGGAGGAATTATACTAGTGAGGGGGCTTTTTCCTTCATGAAAGGAGTGGACGTCCAAGGGTCTCTTTAAATAGGGTATGGGCTGCCCTATTCTTTCTCCATAGTCCCTTCTTTGTTGCAAGAATCTTCTTCACTTAGTAAGTCTTCTCCTTTCTTTTCTCTATTCTATTTTCATGCAAATGTCATATTTCCTTCTTTAGCAAATCTTCCTTAGACTTGACATTTATGAGAGATACATGAGGTGGCAAGCTCTAAGTTGGAATCAAGAGAAAATTGAATGCCCAATATGTGTAGATTCTTTCCACTTTTATCTCTTTGGTAATCTTATTTATTGATTTGGCCCTTCATGGATTTTCTTTCATTATCTTGAATTATCTTCAAAATTAACTTGGGATTTTGTGCAAAGAAAGTGGACCTCCCTTTTGGACGCCCCACATGTGTGACCTACACATGAGCATGTGTAGGACCCTTTTTTTCTCATTTCCTGCAAGCCAAAAAAATAGAAAAATAAATTTCACGTGAAAAGACAAATTTACTGTTAATTCACAATTGCATGACTGCGGGCCCATCTCTCATGAAATGATGAATGAATGCACCTGATGATTAATTAATTTCATGAGAAAAACACATTTGAAAAAATCTTTCCAAAAATGAAATTAAAAATGGCAGGTTTCATGATTTGATGCAAAAATGATGGTTTTTGAGCAAATTATGCATGAATGTACTACAATGGATAAAAAATGCATAAAATCATGATATGACACAAAATGAGGCTCTCTTGGCTTGATAAGTCCTTAAACTTACACAAAATAACCATGAAAATGTGCATTTTTAAGGACTTATCAGTTATCACAAACCATACTATGTTTTCAATGTTAAATACTTTAGGACCTGTTTGGAAGTATGGTGAATTGAAGTACAGTGAGGTGAAGCATCAAATCAAGAGACAATAAAATATAAGGTGTTATGATGGTGTTTTATTTTTAGTTATTTTGTATGGAATCTTTTTAACTTTTTATATAGAAAAGTGGAGTTTTTTTATCTTTTAGTGGAGAAATGAAGTTTTTTTTTTTTTTTTACTTTTTTTGAAAAACTCGAAGGGAATATTAAAAAGGATAACTATGTTCATCTAAAATATTAAAAAGATTTTAGTCCGACTTCATCTTTTCAAGGTGATAAGATACCTCAACTTTCATGATCTAATTCCGTAATAGGCTCCACAATTGAATGTTGCATATTATGTTTTCCTTGGAACAAAGCTATTACTTAAGTGGTATGTGAACTTTTTAAGACCTCCTGTTGTTAAGAAAAAAAAAAAAACCCTGGACATAACATGGGTATAGTACGAATCGGGATCCCCTCAGTGAACATACGCATGGTGATCATAAGTGGACCACTCAGGATCCGTCAAGTCACCACAAACAACCCTGCCCAGTTGCAAGGCAAATCAAGGTCCTCTAAGTCACATTACACACGGTGACCTTGAGTGGACCACTCGGGGTCCACCATGTCACCGCGGGCAGCTCATATCTGAATGCATGACAAGCTGCCCACGGTGATGTGGCGAACCGTGACTGGTCCCCTCACGTTCACCATGGGGTTTTCCCTCACTAGATCCGAACTCAATGCAAGGCAGGCTACCCGCGGTGATATGGCGTACTATGAACGGTCCACTCACGGTCATCGTGGGGTTTTGCTTCACTTGGACTCGTATAGTACATAATGAGAATATTTTGAGAGCATGAGCCCAACTGTCCAAAGGGAGGGACTGCCCTGTATTACACGGACCATCCCAGCTAGGATTGTAAACGGGTCGGTTCCAGTCCGGGTCCAGAGTGGACCCGGACCCGGAACCGTTTTCTAAAGGGGGGAACCGGAACCGATAATATTAATGGGAACCGGAACCGGAACCGGAACCGTATGTGAGGCGGGTCTGGATCCGGTTCCGGGTATGGTTCCGGGTCTAGACCCTAATACTTATATTTTTTTATTAAAAAAAATAATCATGTTTTTTCGTAATTCAATTGGATCACCTACAAAGCAAATGTAATCTTTTGTTTATCAATAATATGTGGTTTGAGGACAAAAGATTATGTTATAAACTTAGAATGAGGGGTTCCCATGTAACATATAGATAATAAATTATTTAAGTTAGAGTATTGGGTCGGGTCTCGGGTCCACGGGTCTGAACCACTGTGAATTCGGAACCGGATCCGTTTAAGTAATGGTTAAAAAAAAAAGATCCGGAACCGGAACCATTTACTTATCGGGACCAAAATAAGGACCCAGACCCGGAACCTAACGGGTCGGAACCTTCGGGTAATCGGAGAATGGGGGACCCATTTACAACCCTAATCCCAGCCCGCTAAGAAAGGCAGCTATCCGTTTTTCTGTTTTCTCGCATCCTACACGAAGACATCTATTACCCTTTTTATAAAAAGGAACAAATGTCCTGCTTAAATACTTGGCAAAATTAGCGAAAGGTCCCTATAAGTGAATGTATCCAGCCTCTAGTCCAAGGAAAAACTTATTAAGGCCTATGGTCCACTCAACTAGACTGTTTGCAGCCTTAGGTCCCTACATCCACATGATCACATATTTATGGACTAAATTGCCCCTTCAACCGTTTTAGGCATAACTTTTTGAAATTTAAAAATTCAAATATCTTGTATTCTCCCTCTGTTATTTGAGATCTCCATCTGCGAGCAAAATCTTTAATAAACGGTAGCGCATGCCATGGATGTGATACCCGTGCTCCACATCACTGCAGCTACAAGATATGTGGACCGCTTGGATTTCTTCCTCGCAATCCTCTCGTTTACTCGGATGGCTGAGATCTGCTGTTTTTTGATTTCCTCTTTTTCGGGTTTCTTGATTGTTGGATGGTCTTGTGATTTGTCTGAAGTTAGGAAGCAGATGGTTAGGGTTTGGGTTCTCAGCAGGAAGATACTAGCAGGACGGTGGTGGTTCGGGGAAGAGAAGAGGAGGAAGCAGCTGCTCGAGTCGGTCTTGGATTCTCGGCCAAGGAAGGGATTTCGGCTCATTTTTGCGGTTGCTGCGGCGGAGATTCCACGAGGTTTACGTTTAAGGGGAGAAGATCGTGTGGAGGTGGTGGGATGGGGTGTGGACCATGGGAAAACCTAGGCCACGTTTTGTTTTTGGCAGGGACGCTTGCCGTGTGGTGGGCTTGCATGTTCAGAGTTTTGGGTTTGCTATGTCATATAACTTTTGATTCAACTTTTCTAAGATTTATTGTTTTTTATTCCACTTTTCTAAGATTCTATGACTATCATTACATATTCAGAGTTTTGGGTTTGCCGTCTCATATAACTTTTGCTTGATTTCCTTTGCCATGGGTTTCACCGTGTCAGTAATTAGAGGAGAATCAGGGACCTTAACTTCCACCCAGCCATCTTCATCACTACCTGTTTTCTCAAGTCTCAAAAGGATCCGGGTTCTCAGTTCTGGATTGAAATTTAGAGTGGGCCACGACTGCTTGATCGGAGAAGACGTACATATCTCTGTGCAATTCTAACCGAAGAAGACAGTGTTTTTCGATTTTGCTTCTGATAGCCTAAATTTCAATCAGGGCTATTATTTCGTTTTTGGCAAATCTATCTTGTTTTTTATACAATTTATCTGAGTTGTTGTGAAATTTATTTAAGTTTTTGTCAAATTTATCTAAGTTCTTAACAAATTTATATGAGTTTCTGTCACATTTATCTGAGTTTTTTATTTTTTTTCAAATCTATTTAAGTTTTGCGCAAATTTATCTGAGTTCTGAAACAAATTTATCTGAATTCTAGACAAATCTGAATTCTAGACAAATCTATCTGAGTTTTTGGCTATTTATTTGAGTTCTGAAACAAATTTATCTGAGTTCTGAACAAATCTATCTGAGTTTTGGGCAACTTTATTTGAGTTTTTGAAAAAGATAACTAAGATCCTGACAAATTTATCTTCATTTTTAAAATTTATCTGAATTTTCGTCAAATTTATCTGAGTTTTGGAGAAATTTATCTGAATTTTCGTCAAATTTATCTGAGTTCTGGAGAAATTTATCTGAATTTTCGTCAAATTTATCTTAGTTCTGGAACAAAATTTATCTGAGTTCTGAAGAAATTTATCTGAATATTCGTCAAATTTATCTGAGTTCTGGAACAAAATTTATCTGAATTTGGCAAATTTATTTGAATTTTTAAAAAATATAGCCTAGTTTCTAACAAATTTATCTCCATTTTAAAAAATTTTATTGAGTTTTTGAACGAATATTTATATAATTTTGACAAATTTATTTGTATTTGCTTAGATCTATTTGTTTTTTTAAAATTTATTTGTGTCATTTGAAATTTATTCTTATTTTTTAAAATTTATTTGCATTTTTTAAATTTTATTTGGATCTTTTGAGATTTATTTGAGTCTTTTGAAATTTATTTATATTTTTTTAAAATTTATTTTGATATTTTAAAACTGATTTTCATTTTTTAAAATTTATTTGCATTATTTGATTATATATTGCTTTTTTTTAAACTTATTGTATTTTTCGAAATTATTTCATTTTTTAAAATTGATTTTCGTAATTTTGAAATTTATTTGTGTGTTTTTAGAATTTATTTGAAAATCTGGGGATTCCATTAATCGTGGGCAATTAAATGTTAGTTGGCCATTATTAATGGGATATCCCACCAATCATGGTATCCCACCAATCATGGGATTGGTTATGATTTGAAGAAAGGGTAAATTAGACATTTTAGGTGTGAATAAGTGTGAGAGGGACCTTTGGCTCTATGACTTTTTTTTTGTGAATCTAAGGCCATAAAGTGTAATGTTGAGGGACCTGTCGCCGAATGCCCCTAAATACTTTCTCTACACACCCATTACACCTTGCATGGATGTTGTTATGTTGGCTCAATTGGTTAAGGGACATGTGGAGGGATGAGGGACATGGAGAGAGGGAAAGCCCAAAACGAATGCCTCAACTACAGCTCATCTGGTGGGGACATCTGTTGGGCTGCATCAAAGAAGCAAAAGAAAATCCTTTCAAAAAATGCACTTTCAGTTTCACTTCTTCTCGCATCATCTGCCTACAGGCTCTTACTGATGTGGAATTGACCAAATGTTGTTTGCTGAATATTTTTTATTTTCTTGGATTTCTATGGGTCTTAACATCATAGAGTTTGGTAGACAATGTGATTGTTGCAACCATTTAGCACGGTGGTACATGTCCATTGGGTTTGTTTAATATTATTGGGCCCAATTGGATATGTGCCTCATTTAAACTTACTCAGATCATATTTTCCTATGCAAATTTATTTCATTTTACAATTTAGGGGCCTGTCTGGCTTCTTTCTTTTGCTGAGAATCTTATATGTTAGAATGAGTTTTTGTTGACAATATTCTGATCTCAGAATAAGCCCTTCTTTGGCAAATATTTTCTAGAGTATTTTTTTTTTCTGACAATTATCATGTTGATCTTTATCATTCACATCATTCCAGACCCTTACATGGTAAAATTAATCTCTCTCTCTCTCTCTCTCTCTCATATGTTAAATAGTTATCTAAATTGGTAACTAATTTTTTTCTCTTTTGAGAACCATTCTCTTAATATAATTTTCATCTTCTTAAAAATTGAAATCATTCTGAAAATGAAATGCCCCCAACAACATTCATTAAAAAAAAGGGTAAATTGAAGGGAATACATTAGTGATAGAGATATGCCTGCATGCTTTATATATTTGCATCAAGCAAACATTAATTATATTTTAATTGAATCTATACAGTGAATGAAAGATCCCAGAAAGTTCCCACCTTCATAAATCATTGTAAGATGAATGCTTTAGATCAATTGTAGAGTAAAGAAGTGGCGAAAGAAGCTCATCTAGCAGTTCATCTGCAATAGTTCCTTGTCTAAAGAAGGTACATTCATAATATCTTGTTCAAATTTCTTTATATTCGCATTACTGCCATTTGATGCTTCTCAACATGAATTTGGTATTTATTTGGCTAAAAGTTTCAGCAGAAAGGTTTGCAACCTTTTTTCAGTCATTTTCCTTCCATGTATTTGTTATGCAATCTTCTTTTAACTTTTTTCTATTAAAACTTCTACTGAGTTTCATGCCCACTAAATAAGCTGGTATTTCTCCATTGGGCTCATTACCACGAATTCTCCAATTATCTTAGTAGAACTCTGGCGTGCATTGCAAGTGCCGGGCACCACTAGTCTTTAAATAAAGCAATCCATGTGTACATCTAGATAAGTTGATGTTGTGTACTATTAAAAAACTAAAATCAAGACAGACCCACATTTTTTTTAATCTAAACAATTCGTTCCATGCAAACAAAAGGACCATTTGCATCTCGGCTAGAATGTTTTGCATTGGAACTTCACTCTAGCTTCTTGTTAAAAAAATGTAATGCCTTCTAGTTTTTTTTTTTTTTTTTTTAATTGTAAGATTCATATATGGTTAAAAAATAAATAAAAACTAGCATGCTAACACGAACGCACCAAAATAAGATATTACATGGAAGTTTTCAAATAAGTCCATAAGTTTTGCCTTATTTCAAAAAAGCATATAAGTTTTAAAACTTTTCAAATTAGTCCCTCAAGTTTTTCAGTAAATTTTCAATTAAGGACATCCTGTCATTTATAGGTAATTTCTTTTATGATTTTAATACTCAATTATTTTAAAATACCCAAACTACCTTTCATTAAAAGTCATGATTTAGTTTTTGCCGCCACTACATACAGCCGATTGTCGTGGGTTTGTTGGTTGTCCTTGACCATCGTGAGAACATCCACTACATAGAGCAGATTGTCGTGGGGTTGTTGGTTGTCCGTGATCACCGTGAGAATGTCAGCGAAGGAAATGAAAAAAATATAGAGAAAGTGAATGAGAGTTTTATTCAATGAAGAGTACTTTGGGTATTTTAAAGGAATTGAGGAAAAACTTTGCAAGAAAATTTCTTTACATGAACGGATGTCTTTAATTGAAAACTTCCTAAAAACTTAGGGACTAATTTGAAAATTTTTAAAACTTATTTTATTTTTAAAAAAAGGTAAAAACTTGAGGCCTTATTTGAAATTTTCCCTATATTAAGCGTGCTTATGAGGAGATATGAAAGTGAAGTATGCTCTTACACCCCAATTGCTAGCCTGACATTTTGTGTAGCCCACCTCAAGCCACCCCACTAGATAATCAAAAGATAGGAAGACAATTAGAAATGTAGCAAAGATTGGCCTGATTGGTTTTATTGCGAATTTCAAAGTCTTGAGGGCCTGGTTGTTTCATGTAATTGAATACTTATAATTATATTTTTATAACTAGTTAAACATGAAAAATCAATGGTGACTGTCCAAAAATGACAATCTATTAACCTCCCCTTCAATAGAAATTGAGTTATAAGGAAAGTTTGAAAATGAATGTCCAACCATCACCCTAATAATTAAATTTTTAAGAAAGTCAGATGCTACATCTCCACCTCATATCTTTCACTCTTTCACTCCTCACCTCATAGCATTCACCCCACACATCTTTAATAACCCTTCCATGAACTTATTAACCATGAATGCCTATGGGTTCAATTCATATGATATTTAATGCAACAAACATGCCCTAGAAATCAACAGTAACTAATGTCAAAGGAAAATGTGTGTTGTCCCACAATTGGCTGTGTCAATTTAAGATGAAAACAAGAACAAAAAATAAAATAAAGAAAGGCAGGCACTCACTTACCTTTTACCCTCCTTTCCCACCCCAATACATTGGCACAAACACCAATTTCATTCTCATCCTGCTCGTATTCACTTTGGATAGAGATTTGAAGAACCCATAATTGGATGCGTTTAAACATTGAGAGCCATATTGATGGGATGTATTTTTTTTTTAAGGAATACTCAGGCATGGGCACCTATATCGTGCGCCAGCCCAGCTGCCAGGAATTATCATTTCATTCCCTATCACTATCAGCCAATAGTCATGCATCTTGTATGTGGCAGCAACCATCTTTTTTAGGACACAAACGCTTTAGAATAAAGCTTTTCAGCTTTTTGCACACAGAACTAATCCCAACCCCCGACCCTCCTCCATCAAGTGGAAGGGCACTCTTTCCTCTCTACATCACTTTAATTAATCGGTGCCCTTGGAAGCCAACCCAGACAACCCCCCACCCCCAAAGAACGAGCTTATGTGCAAAGTAGTTGGATGATGCCTACCTAAGGATCCACTGATGATTATATCAGGAGATGGTAAGATCCTAAAGGTTAGGGTAGGACTAAGATATCAAATTTGAGATCAATCACAAGCCTCTAACCCCTTGTTTCATGGCCCACTATTTTATTAATTTATAAATATATATAAATAAGGACCCTCAATCCAATACCCCAATCCATTCAAGTGAGTGCGTGCAAACCCAATGGATTAAGTGTAAATAGGGATGATTTTGATGGTCTATTAAGATCATTGCCCAAGTGGGCCCCACGAGTTACCTTGCACAGAATACCTCGTGTGAGGCAAATGTAAACCACCACCCCCCCCCCCCCCCCAAAAAAAAAAAAAAAAAATAATAATAATAAATAAATAAATAAAAATAATAAATAAATAAAAATCACTAATCACTAAGTTTTGCACCCATTCAAATGGACTGGACCTTTGGATCAAGGGACTCGTATATATAAAACCATTAAATTTGTCAGTTGAAGATCAAGCGGTAGAAGGCATGAGAATGACCCAATACTTGATATCTAGGCCCCATCCCAATTGTCTCTAATAACTTATATAAGATTTCTGTTATTACCCTATTTTATGGGGAGAGAGAGAGAGAGAGAGAGAGAGAGAGAGAAGTGAAGGAGCAGTTAAGCCTTACTACAATAGGGACACTAACATATTTGGTTAAAGGCATTTCTAACAAAGAATTGGACTTATTATTGGGAATTTCTGACATGCCTTCACCTTTTGTCACCCGAGAGCTTCTAAATGCACCTCATTTCTCTTTGCACACCCACCATTTTTAACCCAGCATTGGGATTTAGAAGCTCTCATGAGAGAAATGGAGGGTGTGCAAAAAGAAATGAGAGGTGCATTTAAAAGCTTCTTTTGTCTCCTAAAGCATTCCAAATACTCTCTTTGACGCAATAATTCAAAATTCTTTTCCGCATGCAAAGTTACTTTTAGCCTAATGAATTCCCAAATTCCAACATTCCAAATGCTGGGGGGGGGGGTGGGGGGGGTGGGGGGGCGCATTTGAAATTCTATTTTGAGGGGCAACATGTGATACCCAGCACCAAGTTAGAACGAGCAAACAAGATTTCATGTTAACCATTGTTTATAAAAGAAAATTTTAAGTGGAAGTGGAACGGAGAAGATCAACAAGATTTCATGTTAATCAATCTTTATAAAGATCAGTTTCAATGGACAAGATCATAGAAACCAAAATGCAGGAATATCACCAAGCCTTGAACTTCTATATTAAAATTACACTCAATCAATGAGTGAAATAGTGGAACTTCAAAATAAATATCCCATAGTTAAAACCCGTGCATGTGGATGGGAGGGTTTGCATGCGCCCTTAGAGATTTAGTTCTCAGCTATCCAGAATCGAGTGTCCCTCAGGTTGAGGGCCAAAGGCTCCTGGGCGGGGCTAAGTTGGCGGGAGATACCCTAGGTTCTAAAAAAAAAAAAAAAAATAGTAGAACAAATTACTCAAAATTTATGATATATATATATATATATATATAGAGAGAGAGAGAGAGACTCAATCAAATGAGTGGAAGAGCATCAAATTACTCGAATTTTTGCATCTCCAAGCAAGTAGCTTGGATCTTACCTGGGAGCTTCCCCACATAATAGCATTCATTATTCTAGCTCTATTTATCTTTGATGCAAGGGAAGAAAAGGATATGTGATTTCTAGATTCACCAGAGGCAAATTTTCCTTAAAAACTAGGATAAAATGCCATTCATGAGAGGAATAAGATGGCAAGCAGATGCCTTTACAAAACTTGCTTATGAAATAAACTTAAGCATGCGGCCACAGGGCCACTAAATGGAGCAGAAACCATGTTCCAGTATCAGAATTGAAGCAGACGAGTCGAATGGCCTTTGCAGATGTCATGACATTTTCCCATTTAATCTACACAAAATGTAAAATCTGAATTATACACGAGTTCCAAGGGGATACCATCCAATGTTTGACTAAAGATATTATTATATCCTCAGACCTTGAAGATGTGCAAGGAACAACTGTTTGTTGGTCCAAAGTGCTTTCTTCACCTGATAGGCAACACCATGGACAGACCATGCCACAAAAATCCCCACAACAGAAATCTAAGCCATCAATTGACAGACAGCAAACAGATGGCTTAGAAAGAAAAACAGTAATACCATAAGTTTAACAGAGGAATATCAAGCCTTGCATGGCTAACATATTCCAACCTTGTGTTACCTTTGGTGCATGACCTTATTCCATCGGCCATCAGAATTAACTCTCAACCAAAACCACAGGCATCAAATATCTAAACTCAAAGCCTGAGGGTACTTTGCATATCCTCCAAGTCAACAATGACATAATGTTAGCGAGCTGCATAAAGCAAAAAGAGGAGAAAAAAACCTGTACTGAAGAACTTACATCAATCATCGAGGTAGTAATAGGATCCAGCAGTTTTCTGTTCCCTGTCCTTAGTGGACTCCAATTTGTTTATTCGTGGCCGATAGTTAGTTGGATCCCGCCTAAATGTAATATTCAGATGCTGCATACAACAAAAATACATGCTCCATAAGTAATATTCACGACCGTGAACAAAACCTCATCTTTAGCGAAAGGCAATGTTCATATGTAATTATGTATTAAACAAAGAAAACAACATAAAATGAACAAGCAAGCCATCTATTGCCAAATCTTAAATTACATATAATCTTGAAAATAAGGTATATCAAAATTGAGCCCTTGATAGACAATTGAGTGACAAACTGCGAGGCCTGCCTCGGACCATAACCAATGATGGATGTATGGGAGAGATTAGGTAGGTACGTGTATGGATAAAGGATGCGCCCAAACCAGCCTTATTGGATTCAGGTTAGTATAGAATCTAAGGCCTCCTAGAAAAGGGTGTCTCAGTGAAATAGAAAATGCAATAGTCATATGATTGTCAAATAGGGTGAGTGCCACCTCATGGAGGGTAATCTATGAGAGAGGTTTTGCTTGATAACTGTAGGGCCTTGAGCCCCACGGGAGTAACTCATTTAGTATACAGTATACACCAAAGCCAAGCCTGATTAGAATCAAGCTAGTGTAGATTCTAAGGTCTCAAACCAAACAACACAGCACAAAAAGTGTTAAAAAGAATGCCTCAATTCAATGGTGAATATAATCCATTGGGATAGTGTGAGGGGTTTGCTTGATCATACGGGGACCTTGAGAAGTTGGGCCCAACAAGAAAATGAAAAGCCTCATGAGATCATTTCCATGCATGTATAGAGTAATTATCAAGACAGTTAGTGCACAACACCATTGTGAGGCCCACTTGTGCGATCATTTAAGGATGAGAATAGGGGACAAAGAGGTCCACGGATGAGTGAGGGGTGTACTGAAAATCAGCTTGATAGGATTTCAAATGGTGTAAAAACAGTAAGGCTTTAAAATCAAGAATGACAACGTGATAAAAAGAATTTTTCAACATAAAATCTAATAGTAGGTAATGTTTGTCTGAGCGCCAAATTGGTAATGGTGACAATTCAGGAGAAGAGAAGAGGTGAGGTACGGGAGATTACAGAGGGAATGGGACCTTAGGTGGGCCCTGCATGGCTGTTGTGACAGCTCATGGGACTTCACCTGAAAGGTACCTCTCACGGTTCGTTTCTTTCTTTATTGGTAAACAAATCAAACTAGCAACCTCATGGTTGTGACAATGAACACGTTACAACCATGCTACAACTCTTGTCGTACCAAGGTTTGAAAACTTTACCGAGCCCAAATCGACTCGAACTCAGTCACTACCGAGTTGGGTCGGGTCCGACACGGATTCGGCCAAGACCCTTTTTTTTTTAGGTGAATGGCTGAGTCCTATCTAAAGTGGTTGTCTAGCTATATATAAAACTCCCTTCCACTTTCCAATCTCTATATTTAAAACCCCTTCCACTTCCCAACCTCTATATTTAAAATTTAAGACTTCATTCCAGTTCCCGACCTGATTGGAATGTAGAAACAGAATTCATGTAAACTGATATGGCCCAAAAAGATTTATCAAAATAAAATTGTCACTTGGGGGCCATAAGAATGCAGTTATTTCATTGGATGTAAACTGCACTCAACAGAGACATTCAGGTATGGAGTATAGCTGTATACAAGCCTCGATAACTACCGACAACCCAAGGTGTCAGTTAGGCACACCCTCCTACATAGAGGAGACACAAGGTTCAAGATTTGGTCTGCTCTCCTGATAACCTTAAGAATCCATGAAATGACTGGTGGTAGAAGGTTTTCTTGAATGGTTTAATTTTAGTAAAGCACATGCAGATGGAAGAGTCAAGAATAATGTAGTCGGACATAGAGTGCGGCAAGAGTAGGAAAATTTTAAAAGAAAATGCAGAAGAAACTTACAGACAAAAACAAGTTCATTCCTGTCACCAAGGACTGGGGTGCATTGGCAACGCAATCCATGGACGCTATCCCCTCATAAACAATGACTCTATCGGCAAGGTAAGTCGCCATTATAAAGTCATGCTCAACAACAAAGGCAGTCTTCTTGGCATGTAGAATGAACCTCTTTATCACCTTTGAAGCAACAATACGCTGCTCCGAGTCAAGATAAGCACTGGGTTCATCAATCAGATAGATGTCAGCAGGCTGCGTAACCACCATCAAAACAAACATCAACTTACAGACTGCATCAGCAATGCTCAAACTACGAGAAGCATCAAGTAATGTAACAGATTCTAACATCATGTTTCATCATGAGAAATCCTCAATAGCACCAATTAAAACCTGGAGTTTCATTGTTCATTGCGGAAAATAGAGTGGGTGAACGATTTCAACTCCGATGCATATTAACACCAAGCCATGTCAGCTTGCAAAAATGGAACACAGACAAATTTAACCATGGATAACAAGTACAAAACAGAGTTTACACCCTTTTCTACAATTAGCAGGAATTTTGTTGGAAATATATTTTCAAAAAATATCTATATATAATGCAAAGCAAACAAAGCATTTTTCTTTCAAAAAGTAAGCGAGATTTTCCTGTTAATGCTAGAAGTTCATTATCATTGCCATATAAATTCATTATGTCAGAGCATCAGCGTAAAAAAGGAAAATAGAGCGTTGTAAAATACAAAAAGAAAATGATGCAGGACAGACCCATGGTCCCCGTGGGTTGACCAGCCTTTGAGCCCGGCCCATCTATCTTTAGTCTATTTAGAGTTTTATTTATTTATGTTTTAAGTTGTTTTAGTTGGATGTTTTAATCCTTGTCATCAATGTGTTTGATGGTCCAAATTAGCTTTAGGGTTATGTTTTTGGCTTATTAGACACATTATAAGCCTCTTTGGCTCGCTCAAGAGCGGCAAATGATTAATGGAAATCGAGTGCTCTTGGGATCCTCCGCAAGTTCTCTCCAATTTCTCTTTGCCTCCTAGATTGGAGTTTGGTGTGAGGCCAATTTTCAGGTAATCCCTAATTTCCCTATCCCTTCCATCTCCTCCACCTTGGTCGCTCTGCGTCTCCCCTTCGTTCCGCATTAATCTCGCAATGTTTTTTTTTTTTTTTTTTTTTTTTCTGGTTGACATATAGGCAATAAAGGTACAACAAAACTTACACATAAGAATGTCAAGTATACAAACAAATGACACAAAAAGAAAAGAATACCTTTCCAAGACACAGACATAATGCAACTCTTTGCAGCTCCCCACCAGAAAGATTTACAACTTCCTGATCCAATAACTGCTCAATCTGTAGGGGCTTCATGACATCCGACACAAACTGAGGATGCACATATGAATCACGAATTTTCTGAAGTAACAAGTTTTTGACAGTTGATTGATATTTCGGACTGATCTTCTGGGGCTTGTAGGAAACATTAAACTCAGGTATTTCCACATCATCATCACCTTCCACCACGTCTGGCTTCAACAATCCGGCCTGCAGAAGCAATCAAAATAAGAGGAAAGGTCATGAGTTACAGATGCATATAGACGAAATAATGGATTGCTTCATAATACTCAATTAAGAAAGCTTTAACTTAAAAGGTCTGAGGCAAGAATTATCACAATCATGAACAGCATGAAAACATACCAACATGCGAATAAATGTTGTCTTTCCCGTCCCATTCTCACCCAGCATTACAACAATCTGAGAATCCGTAAATTCACCCTCAATAACTTTAAGCTTAAAGTTACCCTGGGTCTTGATCATTGTTGGGTACCGATAACGTGCATATGTCTCAATCTCCTCGGCACTTTCCTGTGGAGTCTCTGCAACCTGACAAACCCAATGATGTTGATGACAAATTATTAGTGCATTACAGAATACCTTTTCTTAAAACAGAATACTAATTACGCCTTATTACAGGAGTTATATTACCTTAAATGTAAGGGACTCCTCTCGGAACCGCAAATTCTCTGTAGGGACAAATCCAGCTAAAAAGATATTGATTCCTTCTCTAACAGAGAAGGGAAGGGTCACAACTCCATATGCTCCTGGTTTCCCATATAAGCAGCATATGAAATCTGATAAGTAATCTAGGACACTCAGGTCATGCTCCACAACAATCACGTAGCTGAAGAAGGAAACATACCAAAGCACTACTGTTTTAGTTCATTTCCTCAATCAAAGCAACGGGTGATAAACAGAATATGGCTTTGAATAATCAAGCATGTTAGTAAACTGAGAAATGGAACCTGTTTGATTTTAACAATGATCGAATAACTTCTGCAGCTTTAAGCCTCTGTTTTACATCCAGGTAACTAGATGGCTCATCAAACATGTATATCTCTGCATTTTGAACTGCAACCACAGCAATAGCAAACCTCTGCAACTCTCCACCTGATAAATCTCCTACATTTCGATCTATAACCTGATTCAAATCAAGATTATTGCAGAGTTCAGCCTTTACTTCTCTCTCGTCTTTTTGGTCCAGCACCTGTCCAACATTCCCTTGTACCGCTTTTGGAATGTGATCAACATACTGTGGTTTGATTAAAGCCTGTTGAAAACAATTTCTAAGTTATGAATTGGAAAAGAAGGCAACATTATCTTTTTCAGAAGGGAGAACAAGAAAATAATTGAGACTTTGAAATGACGTGTGTATTGTGGCATATATATCATATTGCCAACTTAAGACTGGATCCCCCTTGAAAGTTTTCCAATCACCAGCGAGAAGCAGGTCTCTGTGCCGATTATGGGTGTGCAAAAAATGTTCCCCATATGATCATCCAAGCTCCTAATTTAAGGGCTTAATGTTACCATTTTGTAACCAATAGATAAAGTCACATTTTGTGATTAAATCCAACAAAAATAACAATTATTATAGGCAAACCCCAAATTCAGATTTTCCAACCGTTATTGAGCATTGGATTTGCGTTAAGCCCGTACTTGTTTGCCCTAGTTATGGATGAGATTACAAGACATATCCAGGATGAGGTGCCGTGGTGTATGTTATTTGCAGATGACATTGTTTTAGTGGATGAGACGAGAGAAGGAGTGAATGCTAAACTTGAATTGTGGCGGAAAACATTAGAGACAAAAGGGTTTAGGCTAAGTCGATGCAAAACGGAATATATGGAATGCAAGTTTAGTCAAAGTAGGACACCTGGTAACATAGAAGTAAGTTTGGGCACACAAAAGATAGTAGAAAAAAAAAATTTAGGTACCTTGGATCTATGGTGCAACAGGATGGAGGGATTGATACTGATGTAAGTCACAGGATTCAAGCCGGGTGGACCAAATGGAGGAGTGCTTCGGGGGTCTTGTGTGATCGGAAAGTCCCCCTCAAGGTTAAAGGAAAGTATTATAAGGTGGCGGTACGGCCAGCGTTGTTATATGGATCAGAGTGTTGGGCAGTAAAGCATAATCATGTCAAGAAGATGGAAGTTGCAGAGATGAGAATGCTAAGATGGATGTGCGGGATCACAAGGAGAGATAGGATTATGAATGAGGAAATTAGGGGCATAGTAGGAATAGCACCGATTGGAGATAAAATGAGAGAAAATCGACTGAGATGGTTCGGCCATGTTAGAAGGCGTCCAACAGAGGCACCTGTTAAAAGGTGTGAAAGCATGGAGTTTGCCAAGAGTAGGAGAGGGAGAGGGAGACCCAAGAGAAGTTGGAAAGAAACTATTAAACATGATATTGCCTACATGGATCTAACGGAGGACATGGCCTTAAACAGATTTGATTGGCGTCGTCAGATCCATATAGCCGACCCCACCTAGTGGGAAAAGGCTTGGTTTGGTTTGGTTTGGTTTGGTATTGAGCATTGGATTTGATCATGAAAAAATACTCCGTCTAATGGCTACAGAGGATCTTAAAGTTGGTAGGTTTCAAATTTGAAAATTAGGATCCCCATGTGAGGCCTATGCAAGATAAATTTAACCCTGCAGTGATCCTCCCTGTGAGTTGCCATGCTTCCCAAATTCTCAGTGATTGGACTGTTATTGACTGTTTGATTTAATCTTTAAAAGCCACATTGCAACCAAAACCGTAGTTCTTAGGGCCTCAAAGTTTAGCATTCTATACTATGAGGAAAATTCGGCTATGAACAATTAACAAGTTTGAAACAGATGAAATCAACCGCCTTGATGTAGTCAATTACGGATTTAGGGCAGGACTGAAAGCAAGGATGGAAGGTGAGTAACTTATTAATACGACATAATGGATTGTAACCATCTAAGGGCCACAAAGTTTAATGATTGTACGTTTCATATAAATCATTAAACTATGGAGTTCTTATTTCTTAAACAGATTGCCACAATCATCACATGATGTTGATCACATACATACCCCTAATCCATGGTAAGTGCTTTCATTCCCGCCCTAAACCCTAGATTGGAGCAAATAACTCAAAAATGCACCAACTCGGTTGAATTGGACCAGTAGGAGACCAGCAGGGACTGGTATGGACTGGAATGGAACTGGGTCACACAGTAACTCAAACAAAAACAAATATAAGAATTTTTTTTTTTCCCATTTTCCCTCTGAGTTTGAACTTTGGATTGAAAGAAATAAGTAACACTTTATCAGCGTGGTACTAAAACAAATGCTAATACTCATCAATATGGATAATGGGGCCTGCACATAGTATTAGCATGATGGTGAACTCTACAGTGCGAGATTGATGATCAATGCTACACAGGATTTATCAGCAAAACAATAAAGCTAGAGTTGTTTGATCATTTTAGGTCCATAAGTATCCAATAAAAAGAGATTATGGAAATGATGACGAAGCAGACTCGAGCCTGCATGAAACTCAATGTGGTATTGAAAAGTTGGTGGCCTCAAGCCCCCACCCCTCTGTTAATATTAAGGTTTATGGTTTACTATTTTAATGTCACTATGACTATTAAGGTCTAAATAGTTATTATATATTGGTAATCTTGTGCTCTGCTGCATGTGTCAAAATCCTTCCATTAACTACAGTAACTGATGGACATTGCGTTAGCATAAAGAAAACTAAATATCTCTATAACTGAAGTAAGATATAATAAAATCATCAAATTTACATATTTTAACATTTTTCTACAGTTTATTTAATTTACTTATTTTCTGAATTTTTTATTTTTTATTTGCCAAAATGGGCGGCCATGCTGGTCTAGAATGGCTAGCATAGGCAAACTGACTCATCGTAATCTTGACCGACACGGAGACCGGCATTAGAATATAAAAACCAGGTAGGAAGTCTTTCAAATTAATAATAATGATAATAGTTTATAATAAATTTATTTTTTATCTACATAATCAATGAAATGATGAAAAAACTTTTCTACGAAGTTTGATAGCCCACCAAGGAAAAGGGGTAAGTTAAAGTGGACATGGATAGAAGCATTAAAGATAGATTTGAAGAAATGCAACCTATCCGAGGATTTGACTCAAGATAGTCCAGAATGGAGAAACATAATTCATATAGCCAACATAGTTGGAACAAGGCTTTGATGATGATCATGATGACGATGAGTCAATGCAATGATGGCTAACATAATGATACTATAATGCAAAGACATGTCAATATGTAAAAATGTTTTACATTACAGATAAAAACAAATATACTGAGAAACATTGATCAACATTATCCCTTAAAAGAGAGGTGTAAATGCCTCAAGTAGAGGTATACCCTCCTATAAGGACAGCCAGGTTTCAAGAGGGGCTCATTCAGATGGTATAAAACCTATACACTATATGTCACTCAATAACCAATATCATCAAAATCATAACAAGAAGTGAGAATGCCATACTTTAAACCTTAATCTCAACTCCCAACAACCCAAAAGAATCTCAAATCCCGACAATAAGCCAAGAGTCGAATGGAAAACTAAAGGACCGAAATAATAGAAACAAATTGCTTATCTTAAAGAAACTTAAGAAATACGGTCCACACCACTTTTCCTCCAACAGAGATCAAACATCATCGAAATACCTCGTAAGCTTCCCTATTTTGACAAGTGAATTTGATCCTACAAATTGCAAAGAAGTCATGCAGGTCACCCTTGATTTAAGGTTTTATCTTTTCATTGAGTCACAGGACCTAAAAAACACGCTAATGGAGAACGTCATTGTTGGGAAGCACAAACCAAACAAACCTAATGGAAGAGGACTGATCACAAAAGAATAATCTAACTGTATTAATTATATGATATCATGTATTGAGGCATCTCACGATTCTCAAGATGCAGCTAAAAGAATTTTTATTAAGCAATTAAACAGTCACAAGAATATGATATCACTAGACTAAGTAGTGTAACTGAGTTCAACAACAAAAGCCACGATTCAAAGATAAAATAAATTCTAATAACAGTCGGTGCATATCACAGACATCACAAAAGGTACAGTTTAAAAGGACATAACCTTCAAATTGTCTTCCAAGATACGGGTAAAATAGTTCTGTAGCTCAGACCCCCTGAAGTAAGTCAATATTTCCTGCCAATCAGGAGGATTCTGCAAAGCAAAAAAGTAAGAGGCAGCAACTGATGATTGTATCAAAGTCCAAACAATGATAATGTTGATGATAACAAGTAAATGGTTTCCAATACTTTGAGGGCATTACATTGAACCGACCCAAGTTAGGTTTCAACTTCCCAGCCAACACTTTGAGGGCAGTTGACTTTCCTATGCCATTTGTTCCAACCAGGCCTAGAACTTGGCCAGGTCTTGGAACTGGTAACCTGTAAACAAACCCTGTTAATTAGTCTATGCACCAATAATAAACACCATTTCATTTCATGATATCAAGTTGCCTTAGTAAGAGAATAACCTGTGCAACTTGAAAGTATTAGCACCATAACGATGCGTGGTATCTTTATCCAAATCTTTTGGCAGATTGATGATTTGAATGGCATCGAATGGGCATCTCTGCGCCCAAAACACAGAATTCAAAGTTCAAATCATCTAGTATGCCAAATAACCATATCTAATAACTTGAAACAGAGAAGCAGAAGCAATATTGCACAAACCTTGACGCAAATACCACATCCAATGCATAACTCCTCGGAGATGAATGCAATCTTTGAGGCTGAAGTGACCTCAACACATAGTTTTCCTGCAAAAAAAAAAAACAAGTGCACAAGAAAGTTAATTGATTGCATTCCAACACTATAACCCCAAAACCCACTTCCAAAGGCAAACTATTTCCTTTCCAATCCTCAAACAAAGAAACTACTTCATCCCCCAATCAAAGAAAATCACTTCCACCGCAACAGTCCAACAAGAAACCCTAGAATTTCACTTCTTCAAGCAAACCCATTGTTTGTTACAACTTGAATACCAAATCAGAGCAGATTTTCGAATCTTCGAACAGAAAATACAAATCAAGACCGATAAAGAGAGACTAGGGATCTGAGAACATCCAAAAACACCTGTAACTACGACGGGACAGGATTTCTTGCATTCCTGGCGGCACTTCTTCGGTTTGCAGCGATCGGAGCTCACGATGGCAATACGAGTCAGTCGATCCGCCATTTTTTTTAGCAGAAGAAGAGATCGAGCAGAGGAAACCCTAGCTCTCCCTCTTTTTCTCCCTCGATTGGAGATCTGAGAAGTTGCACTTGAGAATATGAAAGAAAAAACCCTAGCTTGAAGGAGATTACCGGAAACCTAGAAAAAGAGAATCAAACGAAAGTACTTTCCATGCAAAAGTAAAATCAAAATATATAAATGGGAAATTCTATATGCACCCAAAAAAATACCGAGCACACCTACATTCTAAAGAAAAAAATCACTATTCGTTGAAGAATGTGGGTGTGTTCAGCAATTTTTGGGGTGCATATAGAATTACCCTATATAAATATAGGGAGCGCTACAAGGCGCCTGCCATTTTACGAGAAAACACTTCTCCTCCTAAGTAGGCTAAGTGGGATGCATGATAATCATGGAAATTTATTGAATGAAAAGATCTATGTGAGTGATGCCTACCAATATGTAAAATCTTTAAGTCCATTAATCTTTGGCCTTAAAATTTAATGGTTTAGAGATATTATTTTATTATGATTTCAATCCAACAGTGAGGAAAAGTTGAATGAGTGTCAAACTTGGACTTATGGCTATTCATGGGGTTAGAGTGTGTGAAAAAGCTAGATTGCCTCGACATGGGCCCCGTGACCAGAAAAAAGAAAGGCGGAAAAATGGGCATTTTTAAAGTGGGCCGTTTTTTAGAATTTCTTCATATATATAGACAGAAATATTCAGGCATATCAATAGTATTACGGCGAAGGACACCTGATGGGGCCGACTTTATGATCCATCCCAACCATATGCACATATGGTACCTCATGAATTACATTGAATTCATCGAGTTTTCACACATCTGAATGAATTTGATCGTTGGATCGAGGGTCAAAAGTTTTTATTAATATAAAGTCGTTAAATTTATGAGTCATAAATGAAAGAGTTAGAGGCATGAGATTGGTCTCAAATTTGATATATGGGTCCATCCATGACGTATGTTCACATCCCCCAAGTCCCATTATCAGTAGTGCCCTAGGTGGGCTCCATCAAGTTTGTCCATCACCATATGGTAATGTATATGGGTCCATCCATGACGTATGTTCACATCCCCCAAGTCCCATTATCAGTAGTGCCCTAGGTGGGCTCCATCAAGTTTGTCCATCACCATATGGTGATGCATGTGTATATATATAGAAAATATTCATGCGCATCTACCCCTCACCATATTATGGTGAGAGACAACTGGGGCAGACTTTATGATCCATCTGAATCATCTACATAGGCGGGACTCTTGAACTACATTTGATCCATTGAGTTTTCATTGATCCAAATGGACTGTACCAGTGGAGTGGATCGAGGGTCAAATTTTTTTCTTTAATATAAGTTCGTTAAATTTATGGGTCACATATGGAGGAGTTAGAGGCATGGGATTGACCACAAATTTGATATATGTACCCATCCAAAATGTCTATTTCTATCTCTTAACTCTCATGATCAATGGGGCTCTAGGTGCGTCCTCTCGACTATGTCCCTCACCATATGGTGATGGATGAATTCACATGGCCCTATCAAGTCTTGAATCTCTCTCTCTCCCATCTACCCTTGTCCACGCCTCTCTCTCACAGTCTCTCACATGCTTCCCACTTCCTTCACGTTTGCTCTCCCTCACGAATTAAGGTATGCATATTTTTAAAAAAGAAATTGTTTCCTTTTTCACTGTTGGATCAGCATCGCCTTGTATGTAGATGAGATCGTTGATTTTTTTTTTAAACACCGTACCCCAACTGTTTGCTGAAATTCCAGAAAGACAGAAAAGTGAAATTAGTTTTCTAAATATTTTCAATGCCCACTTTGATGGTGGAACTTGCAGATGTCTAGAAAGCATAAATCTTCAAGGTCACCGTCAAATGAGATGCAAACTTCTTCAGCTTGATCCAATGCCTTTCTCATGTCCCAGCAAGTAGAACTCCACCACCTCCACTTCCATCACCAACCTTCAAACAGAAGAAAATAATGAGTTCTAAGAGTACATATGTAGCTTCAAAATGTTAAATGAATATGTCCGTGCAAGATAACTTACGTGTAATTTTGTATCATCCTCATCAAACTTATCCTCAAAAATAATCACCACCTTCCACAAATGTTTCTGTACACATTCATGAAACTCAAGGGTGATCCCTTGAATTCGTAATTAACTTTTCCTAACATACTTCAGTTAGCAAGCAGGGGCGGATCCCAGTTGTGATCATATGGGGTGGCCGCCCCAGGTCACATCATCTTACGTTTAAGACTTCGTCTCCTTCTCTCTTTTTAAGAAAATACTCTGTTCTTTTACCATTTTCTCTCCTGACGTCTTCCCACAAAAACTATATGGGTTCGATCATTCACAAACTATCCAAATCTCAGAAAGTCTCTCATGATTCGATCTAAGGGTTGTTGGATTTCTTTCCCCCCTTTTCCCTTTTACTTTCCCCTTTTGGATGATTTGGTATTGGAAATCAATTAATTACATCCTTATTTTTTACTAATCCATGGAGGAAAGATAATCGAGACTTTTGCATGTTTCTTCTTCCACTTTCATTACGATTTCAAACACTTATCTGACATCTCCTTTTGTTGATCAACGATATAATTGAAAAACCGGCCTTGATACAGGCCGAGGTCCTAATAACCAGATCTCTATTATTTATCAATCCACAAGTGATTAAACTAATAATTAATCATAAATCCAATTAAAAACAATCAAACCACACAACGAGAAGGATGCAAGATTTATACGTGGAAAACCCTACTTGGGAAAAAAACCACGGGCCTTATTGTCTAAGCCAACAGACAACCAAGCACTATGTAAAACGAAAGTTACATAGTTTTTTCACTCCATGGCCAAAATCCATAAGATAACTTTCATCCACAACTTAAAGGGCTAGCACAGATGTTCAATCTGATATGTTAAACGAAGCTTTTGACATGCATTTATAAACAAATTAAGAAGTTTTTGAACAAGAGAATATTACCCCCTATGTTCCATCCCCAAGGACCAATAGATTAGAAATTCATTCTTCTCCAAGAAGAAAAAAAACCCTGGAGGCACCTGGACCTGATGGATTCTTGACAGGGTTCTTTCAGAAATTCTAGGACTACATCAAGTATGATATTATATCGGCGGTCCAAGTTTTTTTCCAGAGGAATCAGCTGCATGAGGTCTTTAATGAAACTTCTATATATAGTTCATGGGATGGGTGGACGAACTTCGCACCATATGGGGATGATGACATAGTTTCACATATCACATCTATTCCATTGAAAGGGAATGAGCATCATTCTTGCTCAAGAGCATGTAATCAGGTGGCTCCTCATCTAGCCCGACTTCAAGCACCATCTGTTGTGACTTGTGATATTGGGTTTGGCCCAAGCTCAAAGTGTCTGGTCCAAGCTCAGCCCACCCCTCGCTAGTGAAGCATCAAAATTTCTCTTTCTTCTTTCTTCTCCCATCTCCCCTTTTTCTACTCCATGGCATCATAGAAGCAAATTTACTAGAATCATCATAAACTCAAAAGCAGGACTTTCAGTCAGTAAGGCTCTCCCGCTGTTTGGGTAGTTCACTTGTAAAGTGAATAGTAGTAAATGTTTAAATTAAAAGACATAAAAAGAAGAGCGGTTGAATGAAAAAATACTAAATTTAAATGCACCTTCTTGACTTTCTTTTATCATTTTGTAGCATGAGCAGATATATTTTATATTTTATTTTTTTTTTTATAAAAAGAAGATGATTTTTTGTCATTTAGATGAATGGAGATCTCTTTTCAAATCTCTTACAAAATTCAGTTGGTGGGAAGCCCGATTTTGCACGAGGGATGTTAATAGAGTCGCTAATAGTTTATCAAAGCATGATGATCCATCTGTGGCTCTTTTCAGTACTTGCTTACCTCCAGATACTCATGTCTTATATTTGCAGGATCCCCAGAATGCTACTAGATACAGATCGATGTTCGCAGCGCACCAGCAATCCCGGCCTAACCATGTGCATGTAGCATCTTCTTCATCTGAGGATTGTTAGTCCAGTGCCTTGTTTTGGACTTTAGGGTGTATTTTTCTTTGTTTTTACTTTTGTATGTTCATTGATCTAGGGAAAAAAAAATCCTACGATTCACGATATGGATCATTTCGATTCCTTAAACTATTTGCAGTACGATTCAATTTTAAGAACCGTGGGATGGAGTGATGACTAATTGAAAGAGAGACTAACTAAATGAAAGAGAGAATGATATATGATGGATGCCACTTAGGATTAAGCAGGCACAAAGCAGTGTAGGAAACAAATGAAAAGGTGACCTACACAAGGGTTGTTACAGCATTCAATGAATAATTTAATTTGACCAATTTTAGTAACTTGCTATGTTTGGATCAGATTTGGAAACATTCTAAATAAAGCATTCATCCATAAATAGAAAATGCTAAAATTAGAAACTAGTCATCTCCTCCACATGGCCCAAGCGGAATCGACTTCTTGGACTTCTAGACTTTCCAAAATTAGAATTTCTCAAACTCTTTGGGAAACTCCAAATCTGTTTTGGCAATCTTCAAACTCTTTGATTAGAAGTCTATCATTGCTTTCCTTGTTCGTCTCGGACATCGCCATAATTAACAAAATTAGAAATTTCATAAATTTCATAAATTTCTATGTCTCTACGATGAGACTTACATGGTAATCTAAACATGGAAATAAAAGGGCTATAGGGAAATTCACCATGCCTTACCCTGAACCGAAAAACCAAGGAAATCATGATGCCCTTTACAACTTAGCCTTAAATAAACATTCAACCATAAAAGAAAGTAAAAGACTTGTGGGCCATATGGAAAGGAATGAAAACCTGCATGCTAGTATCTCATACTAGCAAAGCAATTTACAAAACCGGGTTACCAAACAACAATGGAAAGATAAGATGCCAAAAATTGCCACTACTTTAAATCATGCGCTTCGCAGAGGGGGTCCAGGGGTGTCCCCCGGCGGGGTTCGAGCTGCCCGATCAGCTCGCGGAGGCTCAGGGGGCAACGCCCCCGAAACAAAAACTGAAACTGCGATCTGATGTGTCAGTGTCTTCGGTCGACCGACCTGACGGAGATCTGCAGGCTGAGTTTTTTTTTATATCGTGTTCAAACATCTCCAGAACTCTTCTGAAGACTCCCAATGACTTCCTACCATCATTCCATCATTGTTAAACCCTTTTGTGACTATCCTAACATGGATTCACTAATTATCCAAGCAAAAATATCAAAACTGATCCGTACATAGCTCTTGATCTATCATCTTCGCATCTCATGCAAAGACTAGATCAAGCTTACTGATCTAACATGATTAAAGATGAGGTAAGGCTCTGATACCAATTGTTGGAAAATAGGTGGGCCTCTAGGATAGATTTCAAAACTTTTGACCCACTTGATGCAGGGATTAACTATCCAGAAGACTACCAATCTATCCAAGATGCAAACCCTCAATCTCATCTATCATGATCAGTATTACAATCTATCTAGAAGATAGAAAATCAGCAACAAACATGCAACAAAGATCTATAACATACAAGGAAATAGATTATACATTTGGAGCTCGGTTGTGCTCTAATGGAGAATTTGCTACTTTCTTTGATGACGAACTCTTTCGCGAATCAAATAGGTTTCTCCAATACCCAATGGCCTTCCATGCTATGACCCGAATCAGAATCTCTTTCTCAAGAAGATGGGTGGGATCCTCAAAAGAAACTATCTAGGAACTAGAAGGAGAGAAGCTGTGCAACACTTGCACAAGAGAGAGAGCTTGGGCGTGAATTCCAAGAGGGATAAAAGAGTGGGACGTCCAACCCTATGCATCCCTTTTATAGCACAATCAAACCTCCCCTTACTAATAATAAATAAAAGTCATACTTCCAAAATAATTAGTAACATTCTCTTCTTTTTTAATTAAAGTAGAAGTCTCACTTCCTTTAATTAATCAGTAACTTACTACTACCACTATTAGAAGTCTCACTTCAAATAGAAATAGTAACCTTTATTTTATAGTTCAACTAGAATTAATATCTTTCTAATATGAGCTAGCGTGGGGACCACTAGGGATTCCTTAAAAAGCTGGTTCCAACTGGGACACGCGACCCCACATCTCATGTGTAATCCGGGCCCACAGTTGTAAATAACTCCACTATATAAATGTAATTGAACTCCAGTCTTAGGAAGTTACATAAAAGACCCTAAACTTCCCTATTACCACAAGTAGGCCCCTCCATCAATATCCATAGATCAATTGGACCTGTCTTCCAAACTAGATCTATATCTTATTATCCTTGAGCCCCAATTAATTATAATGATCAATGATACCTTTCCAATTAACTCTTAATCGGAATGGGTGTACACTTACCAATGATAAATCCATTAATTGGCACAAGGGGATATTAGATATAGATTCTATCTTGACCATTAAATGTTCCAACAGATCTACTACCATGTACCCAAATTACCAAGGTGTTGACCTACAGTTGGCCTCACTCATTGGTGACTCAAAGCAAATGAATATATAAAAACTTGAGTTCATTAATGTCTTAGGATTGAGAGCTTACTGCTAGGGACTTATGAGAGCAGACCTTAATATAAAGACAGTGTTTATAAGGTGCTTCTCATGGTCTTTCAATACATCCAATGTACCAGCACTATGATCTAGAATCTTTCATTCTGATGATCGAGACAAATCACACTATCTCATAATGATAAAAATGCTTCAACCTTATTAGTATGAGATGTCCAGTCTCATCACTGGTTGTGAAGATATTCAAGTATAAGATTTATTATACATGTCTCCTGTATGTAGATCTCATCCATACACATGTATTATATCTAGTGTACTTATGGACTCCGGTTGAGATATAACCATTATGTCATTCGTATTGGTTATGTACAAGTATATAATTAAACACCATTCATCTCATGAAATGGAAAGCATGAATATATTGATTAATAAAGAAATAAATCAATTTATTACATCATATGCTGGTATTGAGACCATAAAACTAACAACCTACACAAGGGTTGTTACAGCATTGAATGAATTGATGTTGAATCAGCATAGAATAGGAATGTGTTCCTATTGTTGGGTGAAATACTCTGCTATACAGATGTTGAAGAGGTTGAGGGGGCCATCCAAAAACTGAACCCCTTGAATTTCACTGCACCCATCCTGGGGATGGGCCTAGTGGAAAATTGATCCCCCTATTATTATTGGTGGATTATGACGAGGTTTGCGTTCAGTTTGAAAAAAAAAATGTAGGAAACTGAATGAAGCCAAAGGGAAACCTAATCCAAGACAAAGGAATCAAAACAAGACAACCAGGAAATTTTACTTTGATGCCAAATATTACATTTCCCATGGATCACAGACTTTTAGTCATTATCACCATTAGCAACCGAAGGAGTCTTTCACATGAGGGACATAGCTGAGAGAATAAAAGGGATTTATAGAGGATGGGAAGGCAATTCTGCCTATTAGGATGGAAGATGGGAATTTTTTCTGCTCTCTTATTGATCACACATCTTCATGCCAATAAACTATATTGCCAGATCTGGAAGATGTTATTGGGACTTTCTCAAGTAAGGCTACAGATTTATGAACTCATCTTGAAAATTTGCTCAACTGAGAAAGTAAATCTTAGAATTGTTATTTGAAAGTTTTATACTAAAAAGGTGGATACAAGCACATAACTGTTGCCAGTCAGCTGGCCAATTGTACATATAGGTTCTATGGGCCAATCAAGTGTGGGCCTGTTTGTTACAATGAGCTGGCTGTTTGTGGGCCCATTGTTGGGCCTCTCGTGTAGACTTTTGAGACACATGGCTTTGTCAACTTTTTTTTTTTATATTATTATTGCACCAAACATGTTTTGAAAAATGTTTAGTTTAATAGTTCTTTTTTCTTGTACTAGTTTATCCTTGTCATTTAATGATCCATCTTACCATGCATGTTAGCCACTTCCAGCATCAACTATATATGAACATTTATAAAATCAATTGTAGCCATGTTTGATTTTGAGGACATTTCCAACTGTTTGGATCTTGATTTACAGTTTTAGATCTTGGGGACATTTCCATTGAAGGAGGTCTTGAGATTAGGAAAATTGTTGATATTAATAATGCCTATTTTATCAAGTTGGGCTGGCAAGCCTCTAATGAGAATTCTTTATGGGCGTTGTGGTTCAAGGAACGTTATTTTAAGAAGAACTCCATTGGAGTCATGCTAACGCCCGATATGGCTCTTGTATTTGGAAGAAGACGCGCCGCTGCCTTGCCTTTTTCACTCATTACAGCAGTAAATGGATCTTTGGTAATGGACAGGATATTAACATCTGGCATGACTCATGGTGTGAGGAGCAGCCAATATCTCTCTCTTACCCTTATCTTCAATTCCCGGAAGACCAACGCCTTTCATCTCTCTACCAAAATGGTTCTTGGCAGATCCCCTATACATTGGATATTGACCTTCAAAATCTTCTCTACCAAGCCACTACCAACCTCATCCCAAATCCGATTGGCAAAGACACTCTATGTTGGACTGCATCGCCAGATGGCAAGTTCTCCCTAAAATCAGCTTGGAACATCATTCGACCAAGAGCAAACAAACTGGTATGGCCAAATCTAATTTGGAATAGCATCTCTCCATCCCCCGTATCTCATATTTTGGCTGGCGCTTGATGCTTCAAAAAACTCCAACTCAAGATCGCTTACAACGCCTGGGGATTTCGTTAGCCTCAAGATGCTCCTTCTGCCTCCAAGGGGAAGATTTTGTTCCTCATCTCTCTTTCTCCTGCAACTTTTCCCAAAGTCTATGTTTATGGATCTTTCAACTCGTCAATATTCGGGCAACTGAGATTCTATCTACAACCACAATCTGGCAGCACCTATCTACAGGAAGCAATGTCGAGGCTTCTAAGCATATGGCTACAGTCTTCATCTATGTCATCTACCACCTTTGGAAAGCTAGAAATCAAGCCATCTTCAATGATTCCAAGGCCTCTCTCATCAGAGTTAAGTCTGAGATTCTAGACTCTCTCTCTCTCTCTATCCTTCAAGAAAATCAAAAACCTTTTGAGAGCAACCATCTTTGGTCTCTCCTTAATTTTTTGGGAATATGTGAAATTCCTTTCACCACACATGTATAGTGGAGTTTTGATTTCTTCCCCCCTTCTCTTGTAATTCCCTATGGGCTTTCTCTCTTCTAGGGATCGACTCTATGAGTCCTTGTTCTCTTGTTTCTCCTTTTTTTTAATACAAATTACCTTTTAAGCAAAAAAAAAAAAGATTTACAGTTTTAGATCTAAAAAAAATAAAATGCAGGACTGGGCGTCATGGAGTGGAAATCACTGTTCACCCACTTCTTATTTTTTGCCTCTACTTTCCAAGTGCATCATTTTTGCGTTACCTCTACTTCTCTAAAGTGGGCGGAGGTAGAAATAATTTTCCGTTTTAGAGAATTGGAGGGAAAAAATAGAGGTACCAAACAGATGCTTAATCAACTTAAATGCTGATTTAATAGTCAATTCACCATTTTTAGATTAAGACCAAGTCACTTATTATTCTACTGATAACTGGTGGAAGTATAAATGTTAAGGATATCTTCAACATCTTTCTCATTATTAATGCTATTAAGATAATCCTAATTAGGGGTTTCTATCTGTAAGTGCAGAAAACTATGACTCACAATAATAGGGGTGCCTGATAGGACTTATCCAAAGGAAAGAAGATGATCTGCTGCCTCAGAACCTGAAAGGGAAAAAGAAACAGTCAGAGGACCCTGGCCTGGGCGGCACAAGGCTCTCCGATGCCTAAGTCAGTATGTGAACTGGAACAAAGAAAGGAGAGGAAGAAGAGAGGCAGAGTAACGACTCTCAAGTGTGTAGGTTGCATACCTTGCATGTGAAATGAAGTCCTATTTATAGAAGACTCTGGATGATATTTTGGAGTGGGTCCCATGATTTGATAGGATTTGATAGGGAAGTCCTTATCAGCCCACAAAGTAATAAATACGGTCCATATCAGCCCACAAAGTAATAAATGCCACTCGGATCAGCCCACATTGCATTTAATGCATGTCTTGTTGGGCCAGATCCTGTTGGAGGCCTTTGGCGGTAGAGGTCCCATCGGATCCATCCTCGGGCCTTGCCTTCATGTGGCTACAGCCGCTGGATGCCGCCTTGTCAGCGATTTGGTGAAGATTGTGGACGGCTGATGTCGCATCTGTCCCATTGGCTCGCGCCCCTACTCTGCCACGTGACTGATGACGTGGCGGGCGTAGGGCGCGAGTGGGGATCCTTCTTTGCTTCGGCTTCCGTCCCGGCTCCTTTGGCCGGGGTCCCCAGCTCCTTTGGCCGAGGTCAAGCTCTTTAGCCGAAGTGGGCCCCTGGTAGCCGAGCTCGGCGCTAGCAGCCAAAGCCTGTCTGGTTTCGGCTGAGGCCTCTGTCCCGACAGCCGAGGCGAGTCTGGGTGCCACGTGGATGGCACGTGGACGGCACGTGAGAATGCTTAGTCCCATCTTATGGCCGTGATTAGCGTCATCCTGGAGCTTTGAAAATCTCCCCACACACTATCCATTTAAATAACTCATCTACATGAGACCTCGCTTGGTGAAAGATTCCTCCAAGTATCTAGTTATCATCTTAGTCAAAACCATTGGCCCATATTAATTGTCACAAGCATTTGCATGAGATTTAGCCAATTCATCGTTCTATCTACATGTGGGACCAACTAAATGAAAGACCAACTCCTTGACCCATTGTTTTTTAGTTTGTTATAACCCATCAGTGAATGTCCATAAAAACCATCTTATGGAATATCTATATGTTAAGGTCCCCTTTTTTTATTAGAATTCAAAAAATTCATGTCCGGAAGAATTTCAAATCCCAACCTCCTAAATTCTAGTCATAAATTCCGGTAAAAAAACAGCCTCCTTAAGTGTTGTTCTTCTTCATTCAAACCTATGATCATGGGATTCACAACGGACCCATGTATTACAATCTACTCATCTCCGAATGGCCCACTTAGTAAACTATCTACCCAATTATCTATTTTGCCCATTTATGCACATACTAAAACTATTTACCTATCCAAACTACTAATCTTGCAAGACTAAGATGAGGCCTCACTGGGAATAAAGGAATAATCCTGTGGTTAATTGGGAGTTTGCTCTCACCTAATTGCTTAGAGTTCGATCCATGGGTTCTCTTCGCTCCACATGTAGGCCCATGTCAATTGGGTCTCTCAAGGGTCTTTTGCGAATTCTAATGCATTTTTTTTATAGATTTGTTTTTTTATATACCAATGGGAGTCAAGATGTCTAATTTAATTGAATCAAAATTAGTTTTATTAGGGCCCAGCGTGGTACGTGCCTCATCTGCTATTTATAATCTTACATGCGCATTCAGTATTCATGAGCTTAGATTTTTCTCATACTCGTAAGCACCATATCTATCTATATTACTAAAGGGATGTACTCATCCTCACATAAAGACACCTGGCGGAGCCTCAAACTTTTTGCAATGCCATTTCCGGAGTTGCCCTTATCCCTAAAATCTCTATATCTATTACACACTCAAAGACCTAAAATCTCTCCATGAAGAATCATCTTCCACTCAAAAGCCTAAAATCTCTCCAAGAGATCCCTAAATAAGCCAACACACCAGATGTGCTAAATTTATATCAATCAATTCATGGGTCCCGGCCCACATCATTTGATTTTATGGACGGTTAGAATAAAGATGGTGGACCCCATTCATCTGGGTCCCACTTAAAAATATTTGGTCAATTTGTTAGGTCTATGATCATTTGATCCTTTGATCTTTCTTAATCAATTCATGGGTCCCATCCCGCATAATATGATTTTATGGACGGTTAGAATAGAGATGGTGGACCCCATTCATCTGGGGGTTCCACTTAAATAGGTTAGGTTTGGTCAATTTGTGAGGTCTATGATCATTTGATCCTTTGACCTTTATCAAGCAATTCATGGGTCCCAGCCCGCATCATATAGTTTTAGGAACGGTTAGAATATAGATGGTGGACTCCATTCATCTTTGGGGTCCCACTTAAATAAATTAGGTTTGTTCATTTTGTGAGGTCTATGATCATTTTAACTTTATCAATCAATTCATGGGTCCCGGCCCGCATCATATGATTTTATGGACGATTAGAATAAAGATGGTGGACCCTATTCATCTGGGTCTCACTTAAACATATTTGATCAATTTGTTAGGTCTACGATCATTTGATCCTTTGATCTTTTTAAATCAATTCATGGGTCCCATCCCACATAATATGGTTTTATGGACGGTTAGAATAAAGATGGTGGACCCCATTCATCTGTAGGCTTCCACTTAAATAGGTTATGTTTGGTTAATTTGTGAGGTCTATGATCATTTAATATTTTGATCATTATCAAGCAATTCATGGGTCCCAGCCCGCATTAGATTATTTCATGGATGGTTAGAATATAGATGGTGGACCCCATTCATCTTGGGGTCCCACTTAAATAGGTTAGGTTTGGTCAATTTGAGAGGTCTATGATCATTTGATCATTTGATCTTTATCAATCAATTCATGGTCCCAGCCCGCATCATTTGATTTTATGGACGCTTAGAATAAAGATCGTGGACCCCATTCATCTGGGTCCCACTTAAAAATATTTGGTCAATTTGTTAGGTCTACGATCATTTGATCCTTTGATCTTTTTAAATCAATTCATGGGTCCCATCCCGCATAATATGGTTTTATGGACGGTTAGAATAAAGATGGTGGACCCCATTCATCTGCAGGGTTCCACTTAAATAGGTTATGTTTGGTTAATTTGTGAGGTCTATGATCATTTAATACTTTGATCATTATCAAGCAATTCATGGGTCCCAGCCCGCATCAAATTATTTCATGGACGGTTAGAATATAGATGGTGGACCCCATTCATCTTGGGGGTCCCACTTAAATAGGTTAGGTTTGGTCAATTTGAGAGGTCTATGATCATTTGATCATTTGATCTTTATCAATCAATTCATGGGTCCCGGCCCGCATCATTTAATTTTATGGATGGTTAGAATAAAGATGGTGGACCCCATTATCTGGATCACACTTAAAAATATTTGGTCAATTTGTTAGGTCTACGATCATTTGATCCTTTGATCTTTCTTAATCAATTCATGGGTCCCATCCCGCATAATATGGTTTTATGGACGGTTAGAATAGAGACAGTGGACCCCATTCATCTTGGGGGTTCCACTTAAATAGGTTAGGTTTGGTCAATTTGTGAGGTCTATGATCATTTGATCCTTTGATATTTATCAAGCAATTCATGGGTCTCAGCCCGCATCATATGGTTTTATGGACGGTTAGAATATAGATGGTGGACCCCATTCATCTTGGGGGTCCAACTTAAATAAGCTAGGTTTGGTCAATTTGAGAGGTCTATGATCATTTGATCTTTATCAATCAATTAATAGGTCCCGGCCCGCATTATTTGATTTTATGGACGGTTAGAATAAAGATGGTGGACCCCATTCATCTGGGTCCCACTTAAATACATTAGGTCAATTTGTTAGGTCTACGATCATTTGATCATTTGATCTTTCTTAATCAATTCATGGGTCCCATCCCGTATAATATGGTTTTATGGACGGTTAGAATATAGATGGTGGACCCCATTCATCTTGGGGGTCCCACTTAAATAGGTTAGGTTTGGTCAATTTGAGAGGTCTATGATCATTATCAATCAATTAATGGGTCTCGGCCCGCATCATATGATTTTATGAACGGTTAGAATAGAGATGATGGACCCCATTCATCTTAGTCCCACTTAAATATATTAGGTCAATTTGTTAGGTCTATGATCATTTGATCTTTCTTAATCAATTCATGCCTCACCTAAAGAATAAAACATTTGGAAAAAAATATAAAGATCAAATTAGCAACAAAAAAAAGGACTCACAAGTTTACTAATTAATAAATTTATTAAAAATAATTCATATCAGTCTGTGCATTTGGTGGTTTCGTGGTTATCCACGGGGTTTTGCTAGTTGTAGTATATTCAGAAGGGTATACTTATTTGAAGGAATTTCTCTCAGGAGTTCTCAATGTAAGAAAATTTCTAACCCTACCCTAAATGGGTACGCGTCGAGTTGAGTCGAATGTAATGGTGGTTATGGTTAATTAGGGATGCTCATTGGCTGGGCCAGCACAAGACCGACCCAGGCCCAGCCTTCTTTGGGCTCTGGACATGTATTTAGGGCTTGTTTAATAATTGAGTCGGGTTTAGATTAAGTGATAGAAAGACCAGACCTTGGTCCGCCCGTGCAAGAAATGCATGTAATTTAACTTCATTAGTCCAAAAAATTGCTCGAATGCCCACAAAATTTATAAAAAGATTAATTCGGCCTGGCTCAATCGATTGAATGGGCGGGCTCGAGCCTGACTTTTATGGCCCCCGCTGGGCTTGGACTGGGCCTGGGCTAGTATTTCTAGAGTTGGGCCGGGCCTAGATATGCCTTAGCCCGGCATAGGAACAACACTAGTTATATTTTGATTTTGAACAAATGTTAATACATGGTTTTATGAATGTGAATGAATGAGCTATGTGAGAATGGAACAGTCAAAAGTCATTGCTCGTGCATTACTCCAATGCCTAGTGCAGGGGCAGACCTAGGTGTATGCCCTGGGAGGCCATGGCCCCCCCTCTCAAATTTTATTTCCTATGTTATATATGATTTAATTAGTTTATATATTAATTTTATACAAGTGCCCCCCCCCCCTCCCCCCCCCCCCAATTGTTTGCACAAAGTAAAAAAAAAAAGTACAAATCGGCGCATAATGTAGTTCACAGATCATGAGAAAATGCAGTTGAGAATTCAACTGAACCATTATGAGCATAATGTAGTTCGACATAAAGACTTTAAAGAATTGTCAACTATTTCCGAACTTTGCCAATGGTTGTCAAAGACTAGAAGATCAACAGTCTATCAACTTGTTTTTAGAGTGATCGTACTTGTGCTTACTCTTCCAGTCTCCACCGCAACTACTGAACAATTATTTTCAGCAATGAGCCTTATTAAAACTAGACTTCACAGCAAAATGGCTTATGAGTTTCTCACAGGCTCTTGTCTTGTGCACATTGAGAGGGAGATTGCGGAGAAGTTTAGCACATAATCAATCATTGAAGATTTTCAAGATTTAAAAGAACGTCGAGTTCCATTTTGATGGATTATGGAAGTTGGAATGTACTAAAATACAATTATTTATGTCAGCTAGATCCTAGTTTTATTTTTAATGCGAAATTTAGTTTTTGATTTTAATATATTTATCATGCTTGAACTTGGAGATGCGTCCCAAAAAAATATAAAAAAATCTTGGCTATCTTGATTTGTTAAAAAAATATTTATTTAAGTTTGGTCCCCCTCAAGATGAAATCCTGGGTCCGTCCCCGGCCTAGTGCCAGTTAGGCTGCAAGGGTTTGGTGCCTAGTGCCAGTTAGGCTGCAAGGGTTTGGTTAATCACATAGAAGATATTGAAATTAACCGAGGCATGAGTTAACAAATCCATACCCACCCCAAACCTGAAAAAGTATATTAACATGCATTCATTCATACATATGTCATGACTCATGAAATATGTGAGCTCGAGCCGGGCTTGGTTTTAGCTTAAAACTTGATATCAATTGTCCAGCCAAGATCAAGTATCTCTCGGATGAGTTTCATCGAGCTTGATTTACAAACCTCTTCGAATTGAAGGTCAAATATGCTCTCTCTCTATCTATATATATATATATGTGTGCATGAGAGATTAACTTTAGAGAAGAAATAGTGTTTTGGGTAATTAAATTAGGCTAGGTTTGAACAAATATCAAATTTTTTTTTTGCACCTTTTAATTTTGTTTTGAGCAAGGGTTTGAGAAAGAAACCCTTATCTCTCGTAGGAAGTTTTAATAGTTTGTAGAATGCATCCATACTTTGATGAAATACATTTCAGGCCAATTAAAAATTAGATCATACTCCATTAGATGTGATACAATTTTTGTCTTTTTCTCTTCTGAATAATTGAGAACTAGCTTGATCACTTCTGCTTAAAGCACGGACATATAAATGTATAAAAGGGATAAAAATCAGAAAATAAAAAAGTAATAAAGCTACAAAATTTTATAAGAAGTAAGAAACTAATACAATTTTTTGTGTCATATTGAAAATTATTCACTGCATGTCAAGTATTTTGGTTTTTCTTTTAATTTATGTCAATTATTATAAGAATGATCGATCTTACAAATATGTCTAATTTGAAGTGGAGTTATATAATTGGACTTGTTGGTTATGAGTCTAAAAGTAGACCCCATTTACAAATAAATATATATATATATATATAAGTTCATAATTTTTAAAATTATTTTGGCTAAAATAATATAATTATATAATCATAGAGAGTATAAGAATCATAATTTTAAATTGTTAAGTGATGTAGACATGAGCTTTTTTTTATCAAGAAAGTAGAGTCTTTTTTTTTTAAGATCCATTTTATCAAAGGGGGTTTGAAAATAAACAAGACAGTTCTTTTAACCATATTTAATAAACAAAAATGACTAAAATTACCCTTGAAAAACTAAACATTGGAGAAAAAGTAGAGTAGTAATATAAATTTACAATTTAGAAGTCAAGACTGAGATTGGTTCGGTCAAAATCAGCGATATTAATATTAATATAATAGTGGTTGAGAAATAAATTATTAAAACCATTTAGATTTATAAATAAATTATTAAGGAAAATCTATTAATTTGAAGGTGAGGATTATGCAACTCGGGATATTGTATATGTGCGGCGAATCCAATTTTCATAAATACATTAAAAAAAATAAAGTTTAAACACATTTGGGTCAATTGCAATGGATTGGATCTGAGTCGATTTCATCCAAACCTAAAAAACAACTATTATAAGATCACTACAAACTTATAAATATAAAATAAAATTAGGTCAATGGCAACATCTTAAATTTAGGTGAAGTGAAGTGTAGGTCACTTTTCAATCAAACTAAAGTGAGAAAATCTTATGAACTCCTTTAAAATATACGATAATTAATAAGAACTTTGCATAAGGTCATTGATAAATAATTGTAATCCCTTAATTAGAGAAAGTTTTAAAATATATTGATAGTAATAGCAATTTTAACCCAGCTGACCATCTAACTTGAACCCTATTTAGTTATTCAAAGTTAGAGTTGATCTTTCATGTTTTATTGTAGATTGAGTTAAAAGTTTTAACCTAATTAATCAATAGATTGGGTTAGAGTTGAGTCAATACATCATATTTGACCATCCAACCTATAACTTAATTGCCATATTCTTAATTTGACCCTCGAACAACTTAACTTGAATGTAACCTATTAACACTTTGTTATCATCATTTTGGAATGACATTTTAGATGAGCGGCATTTGTCAATCATTTATGATTTTCTATCTTTAAACTATCATTTTATATATTCAAGCTTTTTGGCATTCTTTTTATGTAAGTAGATGAGTGACATGTGTCAATCATTTATGATTTTTTAGCTTATAAATAAAGCATTTTCATTCATTTCAATTCATAACTCCTATTCATTTTGCAAGTATTGGTCGCTCTTCCTCACTTGTATTTTATTCATTTTCTTAGAATCTTATTATTGTTGCATTGCCACGAAAAATTGAGCTGATTGATGCTAGTGGTGCCTAAGTCTATTTTGGAACCTGTATAAATTATAACAATTTTCATTTGAAAGGTTTTACTTACTTATACTTTTTATGCATGAGTTAAATTATGCACATACCCTAATAGAAGAGCATATTATTTAATACATATATAATATAAACGAGATTTTTTCTGTTTTTTTATACTTTTTAATCTATTTATATAGTCACATAATTTAGATTTAAATTAAAGTGAGTTAATTTTCTTAAACAAGAGGGACTTAGGCTTCTCCATTTCCAAATAAATAAATTAAAAGTTAAATAAGGACACAAATGTAGCTTGAATTTGGTTCATTGATAGAATATTTTTTTTTTGGAAGACAATGGAATTTATCGAAATGACTTTAGATGTAAAAAATTCATTTGATTGTATTTTATTTATTTTACATTTTGTTTTATTTTTTATTTACACTGATTATATTTTGAGTTCTTACCTTGTGCTTGTGAACATTCCAATAACTATGATGAGTTCGTTCTTGAAATAAATCATAAAATTATTTATGAGTTTATTTTTCTAAATTGCAGTAATAATATGTTTATCAGGAATGGGTGGCATAGGAAAAAGGTAAGCCAATTTTTTTGTTCAATAATTACAACAAACCTAATCTTTTTTATTTTTTATAATTTATTTATTAAATATCAATTTTATATTGAAGGTCTATGTACTGTCATTGTATTGAAGGACAACTATAAATGATGATAAATACACCACTTAAACTTTGAGAAAATCCTTCTTACGACAACAAGTGTATAAGGGAGTATGGATTTTCACACTTCACGATTTAACATGGGTTATGAATTACAAAATCGACAGAGATGAGATACTACCGTTACAAATAACAAATTATGTTTCTAATTGCAAAGATTCATGCGTTCGGATTTTTGTCTATATGTATGCTTCTGTATAAATATAGATTCTGATTTTTTTTATCCCATTCGATAGCCGATTATATTCCATTTTCTAGAAACTAGATACTAAAGTTATATATCTAAAGTTCATTATTTAATTTTAGACGACTAGTCTAGGTATTTCTTATCATTGGATATCACAAAATCTTTCATTGCCGGTAAGTTTCATATTAAAAAAAAAAAAAAAATCAAACCACAATCTAATGGACCATCCAATTTGGTTTGTGCATACCCGCGTCCAATGATATTCAAGTAGGGCCCATACGTGTGAACTATTTGAATGGATCATAAGATAAGCCCCTAAAAAGATGTACAAGAACATTTCTATATAAATGTGTGTGCACACCAGAAGAACGAAAAATATGAAATATTGTCCGATAAACATTATATATACCTTAGGTAAGTACTCGAATCCTTACATAATGTATAGCCAAACATGAACAGATAGATATACATCATTTAATCACCTTGGAATTGGGTGACTAGCCACGTGTGCGCCTGAATCACACCCCCGACTTACATGCAAGTGTGTGGGCTGGGTTTTGCGCGTGACTAGGGGAATAGTCTTGTCTGATTATATATCACGGGGAAACCCTCGTCATAAAATTAATAAGTCGAGAAATAAAATACATGTCACTATTGAAGCATATTGTAAAAGTGCCACCGTATATATTGATCATACAACTTCCCCTCTACCAAATGATAAGAAACAATGGTAGGAGATTAATTTTTCTTCTAATATTAGGAAAACTTTCATGAAGGTATAAAACATTTGGCTCATTTTCAAAAAATATATGAAAATCTGGATATTTTAAAAAAGTATAAAAGTTTTCCATAGTTCCTCCAGCTCTGCATAGTGGATTTTTTTTTTCTTTTTGAGAAATGACAAAATACCGCTCCCTTATATGAGGGGTTTTTGTCTTTTCTCAATCTCTTTTATCCCTAAAATCAATGCTTTTGAATTTGATGATCATAATCATTTAATTAAGCTAGTTTTTTAGTCATTTGAAATCCCCTCTTTTTAACCATCAATGCATACAAGTAGTTGAAGTGGCCCTACCGGGCCATTTGGGTTGGAGTACTTAATCAGTTCTCTTAAATGGTCCATTAAAGAAAAATCTTGAAATATGACAGTATTTTGTCATTTCTCAAAAGTTATATGGAGAGGACTTGATTGAAAGAGTTGTGGAAAACTTATATACGTTTTTGAAATATTAAATCTTCTTGTATGTTTTTGAAAATGAGCCAAAGATTTTATGCCTTTTTAAAATTTCCTATTAACATTATCATGCAACGATGATCACAACCTGCAAATAGATAAAGAAAAAAACAGAAGAAAAAATTATAAACAATGATCACCCCCGCTTTGAAGCACAAACTCCTTTCAATGACCTCCCCCAACAGTCCACACTTAAGACAATTCCCCAATTTTCAAGATATTAGCCAAAATCCTTGACACCCTCTCATCATTTCGATACTCTGCAACAATGACTTTTCTCCTCAAGGCCTCGCCCTCTTCCTCAAATCTTCACTGTCATTTCGGTAAAATTGCTAAATTCTTATGTTCCAAGTTTTCGAATCCCCGACCGTCTTGCACATGTGCAATTTTCTCCACACTTGTCCGATCCCGAACTAGTTTGGCACTTTACTAACATAGTAAAAATCAAGTAAACCTCCATTTTTCAAACAAGATGTCACATTAAAAGCATTTTAATCCAAAATTCCCTCAATCTTTTTCCAACGAAGTAAAAAAATAATTACTTTTATTCACTAAAAGATAAAAAAAAAAAAAAACTTCATTTCCCCATACAAAAAGTCAAAAATATTTTATTCCAAATAATTAAAAATAAAATACCATCATAATCCACTTATATTTTATTCCCTCTCTTTACTTCACTTCACTTCACTTTATTTTAAAAATAAAATTACCAAACTGGACCTCATCACCACGAGCATCAAAAGAATAGACATGAAGTAAACTGGGAGATTAGAAAGAGATGACTTGAATAAAGCAATTCTTCCCTTGAAGGAGAGAGAATTCTTGCTTCCGGTCAAAATTCTCAATCACAGAGTTCCAAATGGCCAAAGATCTTGAATAGGTAAACAAGCGGCAAACTCCCAATCTTGCAATAAAACTTCGATGCTAGAGGCATAAGAACCTCATCTAAGAAAACCACTCCCATCATCATACTTACTGCCAAATTTAACTTAAGCCTTGAAGACAGCTGGAAACATCTCAGAAATCTCTTCAACGCCCTAATTTCCTTTGAGCTCGAAGAACTAAATAGAATGGTATCATCAACAAAATCTAGTTCTTCGAGATTGTGGTGATACCAGTTCTTCAAAATCACCCATCATCACAAGAATCCTTTTTCAAAATATCCTAAGCCGCTCAAATGAAAGCAAAACTAAGCCCATCTGCTCAATATCTTAAAGAAATGTAGTCCTCTGCAAACTTCCTCTTTATCCAATCCCATGTGCTTATGGGGACGTACAGTCGGAAAATGAAGTCTTTATAAAAGCGATCTTGGGGAATGGCCCTTCAAGTTCAGCTCCTCAAAAAACTTGACAAGGCCAATGAAGCAACCATGCTACCTAGTGGCAGACCCAGGATTTTTGTTTGAGGGGGCTGACAATGGTTAATTGAAATTTTCTATCATTATTTTTATATTCTTTCTTCATATTAATAATTTGGAATGAGAGTCTTTTCTGGACTCGAGAATAGTTGAGAAGATTATGCAATGCATTAATGTCCTACTTAACTCTGATATTTCTAGAAATACACCTCCAATATACACTGAAATATACAATAAAAGAAAACAAGAGAAGATTGATCGTACTTATTAATACAAATAACAGTCTATAATGGAAAAGGGGAGTAAGATTTAGTGGGCCTAAAATATAAAAGTTTGAAGTTCGGCTTGTCTAAAATGAGAAATTTCCAATGAATTTAAATAATCATCCTTGGAATGAGAATTTTTATACGATGCACTTTTTCCACGTGGTTTTTTAAATAAATGAATAGAGACTTTACACACTCTGTTTAACACAGACACTATTTCATATAATGTAACAAATCCATGAAATGACAAAAAAGATTAAAAAAAAGATTCCACCTAAGATTTAGTTTATAATTTTGAAAAATTACACCTAAACTTACGGCTCCACACCACTTGAGAGAGAGGGAGATAAAGAGAGGGAGAGCCAAATAAGAATGCTAGCATGAGAGGTAGACTGTAATGTGCCCTATGCAGATGCCAATGTCGATGCAAGAGCTGGATATTGATTAGAGGATTTTCGACTTGGGGACTTTGAGAGAGAGAGACCATGAGAAAGAAAGGGATTGATTGCCAGGAATATTTTGGAGTTGGAGAGGGAGGGGGCTTCGATGGGTTGGTAAATGGGGGCTGAGCCAAATGGGCTATATAGCCCTTATGGGCTTTTCTCAGGTATTGTGGGGGCTGAAGCCCCTAAGTCAATGCATGTAGGTCCGCCAGTGATGCCCCCTCCGCACTTAATTAATGTAATTAGCCCGCTTTCTGACATTAGTCATCTTGTGGAAGAACTCGGTACTTGTCTCCCTCTCTCAACCAAAGAACTCTAGGCTTTTGCCTCCAAGAAATTTCCTCCATCTGATGTAACTTCCATAGCTCCCTTACTAGAATTTCCCTTTCCCCCCTTGAATCAACTCCCTTTCCTCCACTGAATTTCATTCTTCAGTGGAGTTCATCACAGTGTCTTTCCTTTCTTCATTGCTGACAAAAACTACAAATTTCCACTTCTTAATCCTGTGTGTTTGAGTGTTGGAAATTTATACTAAAAGAATACTTTTATGTATTTGTCTTTGACTGATTTATTAGTATATTTTGATTTTTCATCTTAATGAAGATTTGTATGGGCAAATGATTGCATTATTTAGTATTATGCATATGCGTGTCTTTTATTCTATAAAGTAGACAAGTTGGTGTATAGAATTTAACTTGTACACGGAAGAATTGTTTGTCGGTTCTTATAGAATATAAGTTGTTGTTCACAATCTAGGTGGATTTGGACACACCATCGGTACGATTGTAGCATGATGTTTTAGCATGTTTGTCTTGGGTGGGGCAAAAGGAATAGTTTCAACTCATTATGCTGTACACTTTGTGTGTATTGAACATGACCGTTTTTTTGGATTTATTGTCTTTATACTGACTATATAAGATGATTAGCATCTAAATGGTTATTATGAGTGCTTATACTCTTAATCCCAATATAAATAATATACACATACAAATTGTGTTTCACATTTTGATTTACAAATGAGTGAGATCTTTTATGGGTCAATAATCTCAGTAAATTGGACGACTACACTATGTGTATGGTGTATATTAGTTTTTGTGACGGAATCCATGTCCCGTGATAGGGATTGATGATATCCCTTTGATAAAGCTTATAAGTTTTGATAATGTCAAACCCTACAAGTGGACTTTGTGTCGGACATATCAAATAAGTTAAGCATAAGAATGAATTATAAATATATTGATTAAATATAGATGTCAGTAATTATTTAATCGATGGATATTTGAAATCTTAACGTGGGGAGATTATTAAGCATTTACTAATAAGAAGCTCGAAATATTATTTTGAGAATAAGGATAGGAGTGCAATTATAATTCTCTAGTGGACTGAATTATAATTTATGGAACTAGGATTCTAATTTGGGTCGAATTAAGGTATCCTATTCCCATTAGAAGGCTATTCCTTATTTACTTCTTAGGGTCCCTACTGTATCCTATATATATATGCATTATTGCTCTCTAGGTTAAATACACAAGAGAAATCTCGTTTTTGAGAGCAGAGAGAATTCGCAAAAGAGGCCCACACCTTGGTGCGGATTCGAGCATAGAGGAATACAGTAGAAGATCTTGAGATTTTCGAGTTTCTGTGTTACCGAGATCAAATCAGAAAGATCTTGCAGGTATGATCTTCGATCATCGTTATTTCTGTAATTAATCTGTACGTAATATCTTGTGATTCTGGCGACATCTTCCAACATCGAGGACTTGAAATTTCTTGACAATCTTAAAGTCTGCTAAGCCCTGGACTTCCTCTTGATCCCACCACCTGCGCACCAAAGCTAAGAACGGTTCAGTCCATTCGGTTGGGTGCCTAACCCTGGGGCGTGTATAGGGGTACCTGTTTATTGGATGGTTTGGATTGGGTGATAAGTACTTCACATTGTTTGAACCGTGGTAATAGTCCTCACATGTTATTATTCCTGCATGTTTGATTTGTTTACTGATGTTTTCGTTGATTACTGCTTATTTTGATCCTTTGTTTTGGAAATATTGCAGATCAAGTCAGATCGGTGAGACCCATTCAAAGCCAGGGAGATCAAGTGTCTGCATCTCGGGTATTCCCGAACTTTGCGAACTTTTTGAATATTTACGATTCACGATTTGAATCATTTTGACTTCTTAATTTATTTGCAGTACAATTTAATTTTAAGAACCGTGGGATGAAGTGATGACTAAATATGAAAGAGAGACTGACTAAATAAAAGAAAGAATGATATATGATGCTTCCCACAATACCGAGTGAATTGTTGTTGAATCAATGTAGGATATTAATGTGTTCCTATTGTTTAGGTGATCGATAAATATATATATATATATATTTGATTTAGCTAGTGTAACTTTTTTTTATCAACAGAGCGGTGCATTTAATGGTGGTGATTTATGTGATGACCTATGGATCTACATATTGTCAAAGCTCCCAATGAAGCATCTGCACAGATGTTTGTGCGTTTCCAAGTCCTGATCCGAATTGATTGTAAATTGGTTGGGTAGTTCGGGAAATCTTACTGCACTGACAAAGGAGGGGTTCAGTTCTATAACATGTTAAGCTCGTCTGTTTGGAAAATTAACATTGATGGTAGGATAAGATCTTGGGCAGCGTCACTAAGATTGGGAATGTTGTTTCCGTGTAGCAGCTATATGTGATGGACTCTTTTTAATGGAAGGCGAAAATGGTTTTCCCGCATCATATTTTGTTTGTAATCTTGTTACGGCAGAAGTTATTGCCATTCCCGAGCCGTCCTACGATGTTACTAGAAAAGATGTGTTACGGGTGACGTCTGCATTGGCATTCAATTTCGATGATTCTCTTGATTTCCATATATTCCGATTCACTGAAGTTCAAGGGACTGAAGTAACAGTTGATATTTTTTCTTAGAAATGAACTATTTTTCCTCTTTTGGAAAGGAGAGACATAATGATACCATTTACGTATGTTATACATGCGACTACATTGGAGTTCTTTGTGTTGTCACTCTGTTCGAGGAAAACAGGGTATGATGATTAGATTACCACTCTAAGTCTTCCAAGAACTCTTGTTATAAAAGCAAATGCTTGGGGAAGTGTCAAGGCTGCGTAATGTTCACCGAATCAGATGAACCCGTTTCGAAGGTGCTACAGTATGATAGGCGGATTAGACAACTGCTGATCTGAAGAAGAGAGTGCAGACAATGTTGTTTTTTGACAAGGCCTATGATCTTAGCATAGACAGTTTGAGGAATGAATGATATGTATTGTATGAATTGACCGAAATTGTACTGCAAACATTTTATTAATTACAAAAATTCGTGCTTTCATATTCTTTTCTATATTTGCGTACTTAAAAGATTCACACATTTCTCTTCTTTTAGACCTCCTATACCGTATAATTGTTATTTTTTTATGTATTTGAATGGTTACTAACCCATATAATTGTTGAAGGAAGCATTTTCCATAATGTGAAAAATATGGAGTAAAACTAGGTAGCCCTAAAATGTTAGGCTAATATTGACTGAATTACATTCTCAAGCATAATATCAAAAATATGGAGTAAAACTAGGTAGCCTTAAAATGTTAGGCTAATATTGGCTGAATTACATTCTCAAACATCATTTGTCACTAGCTAAAAGTGATCTTGCTAATGTAATTCACGACAAGTCTACAATAATAAATCACCTAGAAATTAGTTGGGTATCTGTAAATGAAAGACTTGTGATAGGAATTCACCCGTAACTCTGGTGCATCTCATTGAAGGAGTAGATAGTCATGTATTAACGATTCTTAGGATTGAATATGAGAGAAACGAGGGTTGGGTTTGAGCGATGTTGGGCAGCCAGAACCCAAATAGCAGAAGGTTGTTGCACTTGCAAGGTGATTTTCTTTTCGGTTTTTATTTTTATATTGGTTGTAGTCGTTATCTTTTCTCTTAATGTAGATTTGGGGGATTGATTAAGACTTGCGAAAATCTACCCAGAACCGTAATCCTTTCCAGAGCATTCTGAGTGTTCTTATCCACTCAAAGACTTGACAAACCAGGTAATCCTGCTCAATCATTTCACTTTTATTTGTTTTCGCGTTGTAGTTTTCATGTTCTATAAGGTCCGCGACCTTACTGGGTCAATTGGGCCCAATATCAGGCCCTGATCCATTTAATTGTTATTATTTTATTTAATTGTATTTTAGATATTTAAGTGGGTTTAGATCATAAGCGAGTTTCTTTTAGCATTAGATTAGTGTCTGCGAAGTTTCGTTCGATTCCGAGTTCGTTTGATCATAGCAGGGGGTTTGCAATTTAAGAAAAATTGAGTGTTTTTCAAAATATTCCAAACGCCGTGATTTTTGGATTCGTTGGAAAGGTTTCGTCGCGCTGATCATTTTTGTCTATTGGCTCGTCACGATCCGACGATCAGAAACCCTTCAAGTAGTCCATTCATTCACCGGACCCACTTAAGGGCAAACTTGTCTTTTTCTTCTTCTCTTCTTCTTTAACCTAATCTTAACCCTAATCTCTTATTCATTCTCTGTAACGAACAAGAGCAGCAGCCCCTCTTTCTTCTTCCTCTTCCTTTCTCAAGCCAGAACTCTACCCTAGAAGATCCTACTCGAAGATCCGAACCACTAGTATTCATTCTCTCGATCTCTTCTTTCTTCCGGTACCAATTTGGTAAGACTTCTTGTAAGTTGTGTTTGTTCGGGTTAGATTGTGGATTTCGGGGTAGAAAGGCTTCTCCTCAAGTTTCACCCAATTTCTATCTTCTTCTTGGTTGAGGCAAGTAGATATGTAATTTATGATTGAATATGAATATATGGTTTTATTGATTGTTAATGATCATATGCTAGATTCCCAAAATTCCAAGCTTGTCATGATTATTTGATTTATATGTTAAATTGGGTATTATGGGGTGAATGGACCTTAATTGATGGTTAATTGATGATGGGGTATGACTTGGTGAATGGAATGGATTGTGGGATGGAAGAGAGCATGGTGGCTCAATTTTGTGCAGGTTATAGCCATTGGAAGGGTTTAGAACAGAGTGGAGATGATCTGGAACGAATAGAACAAAAAAAAAAAATCCAGCAAACAACACTTTTTGCACACGAACATTCGAACACTTCTCCTGAACGTTCGAACTCTTGAGCTCTCGGAAAATTGGCCTGGGACGAACGTTCGAACACTTCTCCTGAACGTTCGGACTCTTAAGTTCTCGGAAATTGGCTTGGGACGAATGTTCGAACACTTATCCGAACGCTCGAATTCTTGGTAATTGACCGATTTTAAGCAGATTTTCCAACAGTCATAACTTTTGATCCGTTCGTCGGAATTTTACTAGCTATATACCGTTGGAAAGCTCTTGGAACGTAGAACCCAATGGTTTTAGTTTCATCACGATCGGAGGTATAGAAGTGATGTAAATACTTAGATTATTGATCCAGCTCATGTTTTATTGGAAATGAGACCGGTAACCTAGGTTTGGGCTTAGATGTTAGAAACATGAAATTACTCTCACTTGACCATTAATGAGAATTGAAATCGAAGCACGTGGCTTGGTGTGCTTCGATGGGATGTTTAGGTATTCGTGTATTACATATGGTATAACCGAATGCATATGAAACTGAACCAATAGATGCTTAATATGATTATACACCAAGGGGTTTCCTTATAAGCATCGTTGATTCAACTTCCATACGTACTTTGTTAGGACATGTGGGGTACAGGAATGACATCATTTGCCTAGGATTTGATTGTAACATTTCCTTGACTTTTCACTTGTATCCGTTGTTTATATTCCTTATACACTCTCTTGACATAAAATACTTAACTAATTATGAAATATAAATTCTTACAGAATTTAGGACTTGGACTTGACTTAGAGTATACTTAGGAACATGTGTCATGTATTGATAAACATGACTGGCTAGCAATGAAAGGGGATTATCACGTGGTTTGCTTGTCTTGTATTGTCTTGGATGAGATAATCCCTATGATCTTGTCTTGTACATGGAACTATCCAGACTTGCTTGTCTTGCTGTCCTTGTATCAAAATCACTTTATTATTGTTTGTATATCATGACCATCTGCAGTCTGGGGTTTTATTGACGAACTTACTCGCTTGTCGGAGTGGGCAGTCGGCGTAGGACGGCGTCCATGGCATTGAATAGCTGGGAGCGGGCTAGGACCGTGCTGCTATTCCCAGGACCGGGTGCTATGATCCTACTAGAGCCGGACTTTGGTATCAGTAGTTCGGATTGGATTGTTACTGGTACCCCGAGAGGTGGCTTTGGACATCCTCGGAGTCTCCCTCTTGTTTCTTGTTTTGCATTGCATGGATAGTGGTTATTGTTAGATGATTGCTATGATTTCTGTTATTGTTTCTCATTATTATTATTCTCGCTTTATGCCTAGCTTCGTTATTCTTGTATTCACATGATTATTACATACTTGTCATTACTTTATACTTGATGCATGTCATGTTTATTATACTTTGCTTATATATTGCTCAACATGCCATTGACTCTGTTCCTTGGTGTGCAGACACGTCTGGTGACTTCTACTATTACGAGGAGCAGGCCCGTGAGAAGATCTCAGAGGATCTCCAACCAGCAGAGGAGGCACGAGAGTGGCGTGCCAATGACGTAGAGTAGCGTCATCACTTCCGACATGAGAGAGAATTATATGGGACTTCATTTAGATTTATTTTTTTTATTATTTCTCTCGTTGGACCTTTACCACATTGACTTGCTTCTTTTATTGGCCTTGTTTATCGGGATGACCAATGTAATAAATTGATTTAACTCTTTAGCTTTGTTTATTCTACTCTTGCAACATTAATATTTAATGAGAAGTATTATTCATTGTTTAATATTCCATATGCCTAGATTTGTATGAATTTCGCAATTCATTAATGTCTTAAGGCTTGAACTGTAATATCTCACAGCGGACTTACGATCTTTGGGACTAAAGGAAAATTTTTTTAATTAGTCCTAAATTTTATTCCCTAAATTTTACTCTTCGAATCCGATTTATTCTTTAATCAAGTTCGGAAGACGTGGCATTTTCTATTGAAATTCAGTTCGCAATCACAATTCTTATGTATCGGATGACACTTTAATAGTGAGAATCATGGTTTAAAATATCGGTATCGGTCGCGGTATCGACCGGGCCGAAAAACCGATACGTCGCGGATATCGTCGCGGATATCGGTCCGTCGCGGTCGTCGCGGTGTGAATTTTTTTTTAATCCAAAAAAATCCGCAAAAATATTCAAAAAATCCAGAATATTAGAAAATGTTGGAAAACAATATTTTTTTCCATTAGTAACAACAATAAATCAAAATCTCGGTCACCTTAAGTTATGAGTCATGTCTGTATCGCTGTTCGCTTTATTCTCCAGTATTTTATATAATGCAACCATTATTGATGCTCATGATCAATAGGATGAAATATCATAAATCTGACATAATGCAACCACAATTTTTGGCAAAAACTCATACTTTTTTGTTCCAAAAGTATAGATCTATTTTAAACTAACACATTATCAATGCATTTGAACACTAATGTGAAAAAATGTAATTGATTTCAAGAAAAGCCCCAAATTTTGGAAATAAAAAAATTTAGATCTACACTTTAAAATACTAGATCTAGGGAAAAATAAGTGAGTAACATCGAATCTAACTCAATATAAAGCCTTTTCGTTCATGAATTAGCATATTACACAATCTTTACTACTATATCATTCCAAACATAATAAAATAGGTTTAATATCATATCTAGTAGTTTATGATAATAATTGACATCCAAGCACAAAAAAAAAAAAAAAAAAGACAATCAAAAGAGTCCTAGCTATCATGGTCAAGTAGATCATTTTGTCTTCTTGAATTTAAATTGCCACTTATCTAAAACATGCGCTTCGCAGACGGGGTCCGGGGTCCGGTATCGGCCGAGATTTTGAACCATGGTGAGAATTATGGTAATTTTGTCTCTCCTCTCTTCTATCATGCTTTTCTGTTGGCCTTCATTTCGTTTTTATTAGGATATGGAGTTCGATAGGATCAGGCACCTGTCAGAGAAGAGGTACAAGATCCTGCTCATTATTTTACGGTAAAATAATCATGCACTATTTATTTATTAATTTATTATTTTGCTTAAGGTGTTAGATTCCTATTGTTGAAGATTTTAAATGTATGTGCTTTGGGTGTTTTCCTTTGTATAATCCCGAAAAGGAATGTTTTCTTTTGTAGTGGAATAAATTTTAATTTGAGGGTCAAACGGTTGTAAAGCAAGTTGTTTGATTTCATTGGTTTTTTAAGCGGCCTTGCTCTTTTTAGGGATTGTGGTAGGTCTTGGATGTGTAGAATTATTTGAATTGCCACTTAAGGGAGGTTTTAATTGAATGATGAAAATTATCCCTAATCTGGAAGCTCTATTGTGGTAATTAGGATAGGAATGGTTTCCGAATCTTGCCATATTCCTTCCCAACAGTTTTGAGAGTACCCTTTATTATAAAATCAAGTGTTTGATTCATGCCTAAGACTGTCTAAATGTAGAAAGATTCATGCTAAACCTGTCTCTGTCAGATTTGTTTATTAGCATCTGCGATTTTGTTAAAATGTATAGACCTCTTTATGTCTTCATATTGACTCTTATCTATTGATGCCCTATGAATTATCACAGTTCTGTTTTGATCTGTATATTATAGGCCCTGTGGAGCTTGCTGCTGTTGGAGTTTCCATGGCTGTATTTAATCAAATATCAAGGATTGGTATCTTCCCACTTGTTAGTATTACAACATCCTTTGTTGCCGAAGAAGATTCCACCACTAAGATAAGGAGCATTGAGGAACAAGAAACAAACAATATGAAAAAAGCTCGTCAAATGAAAGAGTCAAGTTTTCTCCTCCTTTCATTCTTTCTTTTTTCTTCCAAAAAGAATAGCCGTTTCAAGTTATTTTAGCTACATTTATTCTTTACTTTTGATACTTGATATCTTTTCTATCTGACATAATTCAACCACTTCAGACATTGACATTTGTTATGTATCAGATGCTAAAGATACTCAGCATAACTCCTCTTTCCTCGCTGGTAAAAGTTAGGGAAAGCCCAAAGTAGCATCCAAGAAAAAACATATTCCATCTGTGTCTACTGCTTTGGTTGTTGGTGGAGTCCTTCATCTCCTCCAAGCCATTCTCCTTTTCTTTTCTGCAAAACCTGCCTTAAGGTTCATGGGTGTGCATTCTGTAAGTCATCTTCATTAAGTGCTATAGGGGCTTGATTTTATTGTGGACTTTGTTTCTTCCCTCAGCTTGTTTGCTTCCTAACTGAAATACTAGATACTTCAATTCTTTTAGGTTTGTAAACGGGGAAATGGAAATGCAATTCTTTTGTTTTTTAACATATGAGGAATTGCATCTCTTTATTCTCTTACCGTATCAATTTCTCTAGAAGCCAATCCGGAGATAGTTGGGATATGGCTGTGATGATTATGATATAAATTTTCTCTAGAAGATGATTTAATGAGACCAATTTGCTCTAGAACTTAAATATGAAGATAGCTACTACTAAGGTCACATTTGGCAATTAAATCTTAAGGGAAAAGATTTCCGCTTTCCACCTACTCATGGAAAATCCATGTTTGGCAATTGTAAATCCTGGGTATTTGAAGTACCTATGGAAATCCCCATTTGTTTGGATTTTCACCCCCATAGGATTTGAAAATCCTCATTTTTGCGGATTTGCGTTTTAATAAAAAAAATTCAAATATATGCATCAATATTAATGTGAAATCTTCAGCTATGTAAATCCTCATCAAGAAATCCTTATTCCAATGATAGTAAGGAATCCACACATCTGTAGATTTCTCATTTGTTCCAAGGGTAATAAGGAGCGGTGGTTTTCTACAGTCCCTTTGTTTATAGGTCTCTAGTTGTTTGTTTGTTCATTTGTATCCCAAGTGATTTTTGAAATTATTTTTAGTTTTCAAGGTTTTTGCTGGTATATTTGCAATCAACTTATTAAGACGTGGGTATCCCTGATTGTCTTTGAGACATAGAGATGTCAAGTGGGCCGTGCCGGCCCGGCCCGGCCCGCTAGTCAACGGGCCGTGGCACGGCACGGCCCCGTCAACGGCACGGCCCACTGGGCACGGCCCATGACGCGGGCCGTGCTGGGCCGAGCCGCGCAGGCCCGCTGGCCCGTTAGGCACGGCCCGCCAGGCCCGCCAGCCTAGTGGGCCAGCCCCTGTGGCCCGCCTGGCCCGCCAAAAAAAATTATTTTTTTATATATTTTTTTAAATTTATAAAAATCTAATTCCCATCCAACTAACAACCCTAGGCATTTTCTAATAAAAAAAAACACTTACATAACTTGGTAAGGTAGGACTTTAGTGTAAATTAGTCACACTAATAAAGAGGGGCAATGTGTTTTTGGGGAGAAGTAATAAGGGGAATGTTTTGGTGTGACACACTTACCTTTACTAAATTTGCCCCGGCCCCTTGCCTTCAATAATTTTATTTTCTTCAGAGATATTTGAGAATTTCAAATGAAATTCCCTACCTGCATTCATCTATATTCAAGAACCCCTGAGCATTTGAGAAGTTGAGATTCTTTATAGGTTGGAAAGCTCAGGATTAAACACAAGAATATGTTCATAATTCAGTCATTTATGTTCAATATAATCTCGTCACATGTACCTATAACTCCACTCTCGATCACATCACATGAAGCCATATATTTACATTGATATGAACACTAGGAAAAAGAAGTAAAAAATATGTAACCATGATAAAGATAATGAGAATTATTGACTAAGACTAAAAACCCATAACTAAAAAATAAAGAAATTGATGCAAATCTAAATAAAATGAAGTCCAAGGTTGTGGTTTCATGGTGGGTCATTTGGAAGACTTGAGATGATTATTGATAAAAGTAGAAATATTTAACCGCGCTAAGTTCTTGTTTAAAGTATGATAATTCAGCCAAAAAATAGAAATTGAGTTTGCCATCTCAATTGAAATATCCTTAACCATGGCATTTCAATTTGGCTGAAAAATGAGTAGAAAAAAGGACATGATATGTTTTTTTTTTTATATTTTAGGTTGTTTGAATAAAAGAGTAAAAAGTTGGATAAAAAAGGTGTTAGCTTCTCATCATCATCTAAAGTGGTTAAGTTCTTAGGTTCACATCCTCATCTAACTAGTTTTAATATTGTTCGAATACATATTAGTATACAAAAGTTAGGTAGTCTAGTGGTTGTGTTTATCTTTTACAACCATTAGGTTGTGAGATCGAGTTCACCCAAACACATTTATTTTTAAAAATCTATACAAATTACGCAGGTCGGGCCAACCCAACCCGCCTATAACTCTATTAGAAAAAAAAAAAAAAAGGCACGCCGGGCCGGGCCCCAGCCCGCCCCACTGTGGGCCGTGCCGTGCCAGGGGTTTTCCCCTGGCGGGCCGTGCCGTGCCGGCCCGTTAGCTGGGCGGGCCGTGCCGGCCCGGCCCACGGCACGGGCGGGCCAAGATTTTAGCCGGCACGGCCCGTTTGACATGCCTCAGAGACAACATGACTCGTCCTTGCATTCGAATCAAGAATTGAAAGAGAATGCTACAAAGCAAAGCTAGGAAAATTCTTCTGCATACAAAAAACTTCTCAATAGCATATAGACACTGTTCACATCTAATAGTGCCAATATATGTGACACTGACAATGCGATATCCTTTGTGGGCTACTAGAAGGACGGTCCAAATTCATCAGCTTACAAGAACTGTCAGACTTTCAGTGTAACACCTAAAATAATCAATTGAGTCACAAAACACAATCAAATCATGAAAATGTGTTAAAATCAAAAGATCCACCAGAGATTTACACACAGAGGGAACTTTATCTTCCTTTTCTTCTTCTTCTTTTTTTCTATTTTTTTCATGTTTTTAGAATCCTGTAGGTGATGGCAGAAAAATTGTGAAAACAATTTTCCCGTGTTATCACAAAATTCTAACACATGAGATAAGAGAAATTTGGGATTCATCCCTCCAATTTATATTACATGGGTTCATATTTAGCCTAGTGGATGCAGGTTATTTATAATGTTTTTTACAACCCATCCATCCGGCCTCATATGGTTTCAAATTGAACAAAAGAACAAAAGTACAAAAATTACAAATAATACATGATAAAAAGACCGCAAAATCAATTATTTGAGTCTATCCGAGAGCATCGTGTTTGCTGGGACATGGACTTCTGCATGTGCTAATTCCTTTTCTTCTCCCTTGTTTTCTTCTTCAAACTCCCTCAAAGCCTCTGTCATGTGTTTATAATGGCCTTACTATGTGTATGGATGGGTGAAAACCAATTTTGACTGACGGTAATCTTTGAGAATCATCATTCGTTCATCAAAAATTGCGTTTGTGCAATCCAAAGGAGTTACTGGTTTATGTGCTAGCAGGTGTTTCAAAGTTGTATCATTTTGAGTCATACTAGTACGAGACACCGTACTTGTAATGACCCAACCCAGGCCCAGTGCAATATTGTCCTCTTTGGCTCATGGGCTACTCGACCAAAGGACCTGACCCAAGCACATCCAATCTTTCCTCAAGGCTTTAAAATGCATCACACCAAGTTAGGAAGGCATCGCACATATAGTCCACAGTTTAGACACTCATATGAGCGATGTGGGACTTTATAATTGGTATCAGAGCCGAGGACGGCTCTCCTCTGAGGATGGGGGAATGTAAGATCCCACATCGCTCATGAAGCGTCCAGAGCCTAGGCTAATATAGAGGACGCCGTCTATGCTTAGTATAACGCGTTTTGGGTCTTATAGGGGCCCATAAACAAAGTCGTGCGGCTCATAGGGCCAAAGCGGACAATATTATACTAGGTGATTCATGTCGTTATAATACTCTTTTGAGTGAGAGAGACAAAGAAGGGAGACTGAACAATCACTCTGAAGGAACATCTCCAGAGGTTGAAGACCGAATTTGGGAGAGACATATATTATGTTCAATCTATGAGAAGTGAGTCCAAATGATGTCCTACTCTGAGATTTCAGGGAATCCATTTTGGAAAAATGTTTGGACTTTGAATAAAATCTCATCACTGTTTGAGCTCTGAAAATGTTCTTTAGACTTCATGTCTGCACACACCCCTTTTACCTTGCACTTTGATATCAATATTATCTCTGATGATCTTGAAATTGTGGGAAACCTTCTTAAGACTTATGATACATCATCGTGAAATGGTTTGACCTCTAGAAATGGGTCAAAGTGGGTTGTAGTTGTTCATGTTTGAAAGCCATTCAAACATGGAGGGTCAATATGTGAGAAATGGGTCCAAGTGACCCCAATTGCCATCCAATTTTTTGGGAAACTCTGTTAAAGTTCATCCTTAGTCTTTGGAGTTGGTTTTGTTTGATGTAGTCTCTGAAAGTTGCTAAAAGTGGGCTTCGGCCCTGAATCTGAGCGCAACATTTTAATGCATTTGGAAATTGGGTTTCAGCATAGTTGACAAAAAATTTAAATGCATTGAGAACATCAGACTTCAAATGCAATAAATAAACCCAAGTAAATTTGTTGTAGTTATCAATGAACGTAACAAAGTATTTGAAATGACTATGAGAAAGGTTAGGAGCAATGCCCCAAACATCACTGTGAATTAAGTTAAAATATTCAGTGCTCCGTGTTGTGGAGTGAGAAAAAGGTAAAGTTTTAAATTTTTCTAAGTTACAAGCATCACATTCAAAAGAAACAGAATAGTGGGCCTATGTTCCATAAAGCCGTGGATTGTTCAAGTGAAATTAAAGATAAGTACTTCATTTATGGTTTGTCGAAAGAAGTGATAGAAGAGGTTGGTCCCCAAAATGTGATTCAAGTGATGACTGATAATGCTAAGAATTGTGCGGGTGCGGGGCATCTCATTAAGCACAATTAGAAAATATTGTTTGGACACCATTTGTGGTTCATACACTCAACCTTGCCTTGCAAAACATTTGAATGGCAAAGAATATTGAAAACAATCAACTAACATATGAGGAGTGTCGTTGGATCACGGACTTGGCCAAGGATGTTGTGTTTGTTGAGAACTTTATCATGAATCACTCCATGAGATTGACTATTTTTTAATGAATTTGTCCCTTCGAAGTTGTTAAGTACACATTTTGCTTCGGTCCTTGTCATGCTTAAGAGATTCAAGCTCATAAAAGGTAGTCTTCAAGCCATGGTTATTAGTGAAAGGTGGAATTCCTACAGAGAGGATGATAAAGAGAGAGCCAAGGCTGTGAAAGAGTTTGTGTTAGATAACATTTGGTGGGACATAATGACTTACATACTTTCTTTTACGGCTCCTATTTATATGATATGCTAAGGGTTTGTGATACGGATAGACCTTGTCTTCACTTGGTGTATGACACGTGGGATACCATGATAAAAAAGGTAAATAGGCATTGAAGGAAAGAGACTCGATGAGACATCTACCTTTTATGAAGTGGTGCATAGAATTCTTGTGGATCGTTGGAACAAGAACAACACTCCTCTCCATTGCTTAGCTCATTCACTAAATCCAAGGTGACTTCTAGTCTTGAACATTTTTTTCTCCCTCTAGTCTTAATCATAAACTTATTCTTAATTCTTTTTTTTTTCCTATTCAAGGTACTATAGCTAACATTGGCTTCATAAGGATCCTAGTCGAGTTGTTCCACATAGAGATATGGAGGTTGCTAGAGAAAGAATGAAAATTGTTAAAAAGTGATGAGTCATGCCCAAATGACCCAACCCATGAGGATGAGTCAGGTCAGAATAGCCCAATGAGCCAAGGTCCAAATCAGTGGAAGCCCGATTGATCCGTTCAGGTCCGGGTCCAGATCCACATACCTTGGCCAAGTCAAGGCAGCCACGTTGCTTCGGAAGCAGTCCCGCTTTTACCAGGTCCTGCGGAGAATATCTCACCTGCCTCGTCCAGCGCGAGGGCAGTTCGAAGGCTCCATTCAAGCAGGGCAAACGTTGCTGAAAAGTCATCCCCATCTGTTAGGGGAGGACTATAAATCGAGGAGCCCCACCAGCACTTGGGGGCAATTGATATCTTCCCATTTTCTACTCTTGTATTCTCCTAGCCTGTAATCCCTACTCATTGGAGAAGTAAAATACCAACAGGCGACCTCTGCCTTTATGAAGTGGATGTAGGTCACACAGACCGAACCACTATAAATTTCCTTTCTCTCTCTCATTAATTTACCGCATTTATTACTGCATTTATTACTTGACCGGTGGTGTCTGAAACCCAATTTTGGCATCATCAAAAAGTATTTTCCTAATTCGAAGGAGCGCAAAAGGGTAATCACTAATTACAGAATTTGATGATTTCTTTAGCAAGTCAGGAGAGTATGCGGATATTGATTCCATTCGTGATTGCTATGAAATGGATCCTAAAAGTTGGTGGGTCACCTATGGTGCATGTGCACCTTTGCTTCAAACTCTAGCTTTCAAGCCATTTTGATTGAAATAATGTTAGATTTTTATTACATAATCATATAAAAAAAATTCAACGTATCCCCGACGTATTGTATCATACTTTTTTGAACAATGGCGTATCCGCGTATTCGTATCGTATCATATTCATGCTTCATAGATCAACATCCATCATCATCATGGGATCACTTTGATGGAAAGCATTGATAGAACCACTTCTCTTACTACAGTGATGTTCTACAATGATGCTTCGTTCGTAAAAAATGAGTGGCAAAGTAACCTTTCAGTGTTCATAAATTTTATGATTACTTTACCTATCGTAAAAAAAACTTGACTACGTAAAATTAAGGTAAAATTCTTGTTGTGTGAGCTTTACTAGACCACAGTGCATTAACTTGGGTACCAAAACAAAAAAAAGAAAAAAAAACTTCACTCTACACTAGAAAAAAAAAAAAACTCTATACTTATTTTACCAAAATCTAACTTCACTTTTACTTTAGTTACCTTTCTCATTAATTTGACAATTACTTTACAAGTAACAAGATGATTTTTTAGAGGTAAAAAATATATTGTAGAATCGTGAGTTGTTCCCGTATTTTTAAAACTCTCTTATAAAAAAAAATTCATGACATTTTCATCCAAGGGGACTAATTGCTCAGTGTGAATGCACTGGGCCAACAACAGTTAAACGTATTATGGAATTTAATGCACGTGTGGCAGAAAATTCATGGCATAGTCAAAACCCGCACATCATGGTAAGTGTCATTCTGCTCAAGAGCATGTAACCAGGTAGCTCATCATCTCAAAAACCATCTCTTATGATTTTGGATCTGGCCCAAGCCCGGCCTGCCTCAAACATGCTAGGCCCAAGCCCGTGCCCTTGCTATCTCATGTTGTGAAGCATAAAATATCCTCACTCTTTCTTCTCACTTCACAACATAAAATATCCTCACTCTTTCTTCTCACTTCATCTCCACTCTTTCAACTCCATAGTATCATAGAAGCAAATTTACTAGAATCATCGTAAGCTCCAGCAATCCATCTTTCACCAGTTTGGGTAATTCACTTGTTAAGTCAATTGAAGTGAATGTTTAAATTAAAAGACATGAAAAGAATAAGAGTCAAATAAAAAAATATCAAATTTTATAATACACATTATTGACTTCTTTTTTTTTTCATTTTGTGACATAAGAAGGTGTATTTTTTTTAAATAAAAAGAAGGCGTTTTTTTGTCATTTAGTGGAACGAGATAATAACTTTTTAACTTTTTTTATCTTTTTTGTTAAGGAAGAAGTGGTTTTTGGAATTTGATATATTTTTTTATATGACATTTTCTTGCATCTTAAAATGACTATTCACTTCAACCTACTTTACAAGAGTTTTCAAGCAGTTCCTTATTTGGTGCATTCATAGATTAAAATCGCGGTATCGACCAACTCCCAAATCTCTGTATTGTCATAGTTCGTGGTGTGAAATTTTTTTCATAAAAATTAAAAAAAGCATAAAAAAATCTAAAATATTGTTAAATAATAGAAAACAATTTCTTTCCAATTAGTAAAAACTATGAATCAAAATACACCCCCCCCCCCCCCCCCCCCCCCCCCCCCGTCATAACATCCTATACTGTTGTTTTACATAAAACTAACTAAATCTTATTCATAATTAAATATATTTACTTGTGTATATTAAATTAAGTTGAAACATCACATATTTAATAAAATGCAATGATAATTATGACTTATTATGCTCCATTTAATGACTTTAGGTGGACGTAAGATTGATTTGATTATTTGTTCCTTTTCAAATGGATAAATCTTAAAGTCCTCTTTCAATAGATAGGCCCACGAAAAAAAAAAAAAAAAGATGAGCCCAATTTTGGATTGATCTTATTTCACCTTAATAAAGGATGACCCCACCTTCTATTAGAGTAAGCAAAAAAGTTCTTCATGAGCTCCCACGCTTATTCCACACGCGCCCTCAAACATTAATCGGGCCCCAAAAAAAATCCAGGCCCGACTCGAATATCAAATCTTTTAGGGTGAAGCCCGACCCATGAGGAGCAGGATTTAGCGGTCTCTGTCGTTTTCTTCCGCTCCACTGCATTTCTCTCCCTTGACAATCATCTTTTCTATTGAACTCAGGCACCGTGTTTCAATGCTTTGATTGGCATCCGGTTTTTCATTTGTTCTTACAATCTCTGGTACGTCCTCTCACTCATCAGGATTTTTGGGTGTAGTCCCCTTTGCTAATTGGATTCAAGGTTTTTATCTGGTTTATTTTTTCAATCTAGATTATGGGTTTTGTTCCTTTTTGCATAATATGTTAAGAACATGCCAAAATCAGCACAACAGTCCTCACAAACTGTAGGTTTAGTGTTGTTTCTAGGGTTTTGTGATTTGGGGTTTTTGGGCTTTTGTTGGTCTCCACATGATTGTTTAAGGAAACACCAACACCAATAGAATATCCCTTGTGAACTTTTGGTTTGGGTGGTTATCCCTGTATTACAATACAAACCACCCACTCATGTATTGAAATGTTGGTTCTGCTGGGTGTGTTTTTTTTTTTTTTTCATTACTATGGTGATATCTTTCTGAGGTAGAGTTAAAAAAATTGTGAACTGTCAAACAAATGTAAATGCCTGATGCCAACTTGATTCAACCTGGATTGTGATTGCTTTGAGAATTTTGAATTCGGGTTGTACTCATGTTGGGTATGTTTGGGGAGAATTGGTGTTGATTTTATTTTTTGTTTTTATTTATTTTTTAATAAAAAATGGTGTAGATTGGAATTGGCCCAATATCTGGATTGAATCAAAAGGTTTCACATTACAAAAGGTTCTTATTTCCACATTTATTTTACTGCCCCAGGTACCTAGCAAATTTACAGTCACTGTAAAATAGGCTTCATGTTACATGGCATGATGGTGGTGTCCATTGTTTCCACTAACAGAAGTGAATGCATGATTAGGCATCAACTAGAAATCAGCTCTGGTGTTCATTGTTAGCCATCTAATTTAAAGAGTATAGATTGATGGTCAAAATTGAATTACGGGATGGTTTAGGTGGGCATTGATTCAATGGATAGCATCATTCATCTATTGGGGCCGTTGGTTCCCACCAATGGGGAAAGTGTCCCTCTTTAATATCTCATCGTGTGTATATTTTGGCAGAGATAGCGAGGGAAGAATTTTGAAGGAAAACAAAAACGAATTTCAACCTAGAAGTCTGAACAACGCGAAGAAAGAAATGGGGAGGGATAGCTGTCTTGCTCGTGTCACTACAGGAGTTGCAGTTGGTGGTGCTGTCGGTGGTGCAGTTGGTGTGTGGTTCATTGAATTTTTTTTTTCTTCTATCTCTGCATTGATATCACCACTCTTACAAAAAGAAAGATAAAACCATTGGGACCGAAGGAAACACTTAATAATGATCAAAAGGCTCATTTGGATGTACTCCTTACTTTGAACTCATAAGAAGTTTGAATAGTTTGTAGAATGCATCATTACTTTGATGGCATATAGTTCGGGCCAATTGAGAATCAGATACTCTGATACTGAATTTTTCTCCTCTGAATTATTGAGAGTTTGGGGAGACAATAATGAAAAGTGTGTGTATGTATGTCTCTCTCTCTCTCTCTATATATATATATAATACTGAAATCTTAGTACGTTGTTAATAAATCCTACTAAGTGGATGGAAGTAGTAAGGATATATTTGAAGAACTGCAACCCATCCGAGGAGTTGGCCCACGATAGGCTGGAATAGCAAAACATAATTCATGTAGCTGGCCCAATATAGTTGGGACAAGGCTCCCATGATGATGATGATGAGCGGTTGGATAATCCATAATACTTGAAAATCTTGGGGGTCAGTTGGTCCCGTTGGAATTCCATGTGTCTTAATTCTGTTTTTGGTTCCACCTTTGTCTTGCTGATGATGGGCAACTTATCAAAAATTAAAATAAAGAAATTTGAAAAAAAGTGAGAGTTGTGAGCTATGATGCCCAGATACGGCAGGGACACGCCATGGACATGGCAGGGACACGTATTTTACATATAAGAAGTGAAGTATCGGATACGATACGACACTATACGTTGCCCATTTGGAAGTATCCGTGTATTTGTGAGGTGTGAGGTGGCATGCACATTGCACATGAAGCAACCAGACACTCCTCTTTAAAATATCATCATCGTCGTCATCATCAACAAAGCGTTGTCCCAGTCACTCCTAACTATGCTGGGGTTAGCTACTTGAATTCTATTTTGTTTGTCTATCCTGGGTCAGATCCTTAGGGCCTGTTTGGGTAATTCACTTGTAAAGTGTATTGAAGTGAAGTTCCAAATTAAGAGACATGAAAAGAAGAGGGTCAAATAACAAAGTACCAATTTCAAGATTTACCCAATCTCTTTACATACATTATCTTTCTTTGAAATCCTTGTGATCTACTCCATTTCTGGCATTGTTTTTTTCTATGTAGTTGAGTTTGTAGTCATGAGTGAGCTCCGTAACTTTTTCCCCTTTCCACTTTGTTTACTGCAGGCAGGCTACATTAACTTTTTCTTTTATTGTATCAACAAACTCCATGCTTTTGCCTGTCAAACTTGGTATATTTCAAGTAGCAAATCAAATCCTCCTCTTCTTTTGTACTAACTTCCTTACCCGCACTTGTCTAGATTGGTCTAGCATGATCATGGAATACTATTTTAGAGTTAATGGTTTGATGTAACAAGTTTTACGCCAACTGTTAACCCGATGCAACCCTCCTCTTATCTGGGCTTGGGGCAGTAGTAAATTGGCGGAGTTGAGGAATGACACTCCATATCGTAATATAATTTATCCAATCACCTATCCTATATATATATGTATGCATTTATGTATGAATGACACACTTATTTACATTGTCTAGGCATGAGTTTAAATGTTCTGTGTGAAATATATAAGCTTGATTATTCTGGGGAAACTCTTTTAACCATATCCTATATGCTTTTCGTTAATATTTTATGAGGACTTTTAGTTGATTGTAAAATGTTTAGTTATATATTATTCATTTGTTCAAGGGATAATTAACAATATGTTGACATGCAGGTGCTGTTTACGGGACTTATGAGGCAATCAGGTATAAGGTGAGATTACTGAACTCTCTCTGTCACTTGTTGCTATTTCAGAAGATATGTCAATGACAGCTGCAACTAAGATTGTTTCTTATCGATTTTTTTTTTCCATTTTAGTTTAACATTAGATTTATCTTTGCACTTAAAACTCAGCCTTAGAGCATGCATGCTAGAGGACATGTTTTAGATGGGGCAGAAGATTGTTAAAGGGAGGATTGGGTTCATGTAAGGTTTGTCGGTATTTTCATCATACAAGACAACTCTCGTTATGTTTCAAAATGGGGACTGTCCAAAGACACCGAAATCACCCTGGAGGTTTCTGGTTCCCACAAATGAGGACATTTCTTTCCAAAGACATTGAAGTCACCCTGGGGGTTTCTGGTTCCCACAAATGAGGAGGTCTCTTTCAATCATTTTTAGGAGGCAACAACATTATTTGGCTAACTTCATTGCTACGGGAGGTGTAGATAGAAAGTTGCCAAACCTCCCCTCTTCTAGTTGATGTTTTTTTTTTTTTTTTTTTTACTGATGCGCTGCCAGAGTGGCAATGGGACTACCTATAGTGAGTGCAGCCTCTACCGACATAGGTTTAAAAATAATATCTCAGCCATCCATCCTCTATAATTGAGGTATGTCGTACCATTGCGTCAAGTGCCATAAGACTTCCAGGTGGTGTAATTTTTTTATTTTTTCTTTTTACCTCTTCAATCAATGAAGGTTCTGTTGATGATTAAATCGCTGACTCCTCGGTAGAGTCAGATAAAAGAGAATGAAGAAGGGGTGGGCAAGAAGGCATCTAGTCTCATGCTTTTCCCAATTTACCTTTGCCACCTTCTCAAAGCTTCCAATCTCAATCTACTAATTGCCAATGTCGAGGCAAGCTTCTTTGACTCTTCTACCTTTTGCCAATTCTCTAGAGCAACTTTTCCATTTTCAAGCTTTCGACTGCCATCCTTCATGACTTTAAACCATGAAAGGTAAATGCACTAGAAGATTTGTAGGCATTCCTTAATGAGTGTGACAATGTTGTACCTGAAACTGAATTTAGTCTCAAATTGGTTTTTTTGGTAAGAGTTTGATGTAGTGTATCCATTCTGTCATGAACAGCATTGGTACAAGCTAATCAAATGTTTTGACCATTCAAGGCAATATCATGGGGTGGTATTTCTCAACCTGACATAAGTTCTATGAATAGCCAGTTTGCTTGAATATTGAAAAGTGTTTTTTGTATGTGTGTGTGTAGCATTTAGACCTTTTTTTGGCAATACCATTATGCCCTTTCTTTAGATCCCGTTTCTGATTAATTGTTCCCAGTCTTGTTACCTGTACTTGGTTGTTCCAAATTACGAAACTAAAATGCAATAACTCAGGTTGCTGAAATGCAAGAAGTGTAGTCTAATGGATAACTTAAGTTTCTTGCTTTCAAGTTATGCAGATCCAAATGTCCCATAGGGAATTATTTCTATTTAAGTGCTTTTGTAGGTAAGGAAATTTAATAAATGCGCTCAAGTCTTTCATGTTGGTTGAACAAAAGAGTACTTAATACAAGTTAGGAGGTGCCATTTGGGTATCTATGCATAGGAATAAATGTAGATATGCGAAGGTTTTTTTTAAATTAAATCAAGATTTTAAAGATTTAAATCTCCTTAACAGTTAGGGTTTGAGTTTTGTGTTCACCATTATCTGCTTGTAGCACTGTGTGATCCTGGACTCAGGGGCATGGTTCAAAATTTCATCCAGCATTGAGTATCCTCATTGCTGGTTAGTACCTCTGGGCTCTTAGTCAGGGACCAGTATCCTAGAAAAGCCTGATTCAACTGAGTCAGACAGGCACCAATGGCATGGACTGGCACGGGATTGTCATGAAATTGGTACAAATTGGCACTGACTGGCATGGACTGAGTCACACAATAACTCAACCAAAAACATAAATATGAACTTATTTATTCATTTTTCCTCCGAGTTTGAACTTTGAAGTTAAAGGGACAAGTACTACTATGGTACCCAAAACAATTTTTTTACTCAGCAATATGGAGAATGGGGCCTACAAGCAGTATTAGTTAGTGCTAGGCATCATGAGTTTGATTATCAGTGCTAAATGAGGTTTTATGGGTGAGAAAATGGAGCCCGAGTTGTTTGATAATTTTAGGTATTTTATTCACTGGATTTCCATAATTATCCAATATGGACTAGAATTTATGGCGTTGGTGATGAAGATGGGCTCGAGCCAACTTGAAACTCAATGTGGTATTAAAGAATTAGCTGTCCTCATGGCCCCAAGCCCCCACCTCTTAATTAATGTTTTGGGTTGTGGTTTGTCTTTTGAATGTTAACTATGAGTGTTAAGTTAGATTCAACACTCATAGGTAACATTCAAAAGACAAACCACAACCCCAAAAAAGAAGTTAGATGTAGTTTTTACCAAAAAAAAAGTTGGATGTAGTTATTATGTATTGACAATTTTGGTTCTCTCTGTGTTAAATGATCCTTCCATAGTTTCATTAGCTACAGGAAGTGACGAACATCTCACTAGCCTTGAGGAAAAAAAACTAAATATTTCTATTACTGATTTAAGGTAAATTAATTATGAAATTTACACTTTTTAGCGTTTTTTCTATCCTTTATTCATTTTCTTGATTTTTTTTAGAATTTTTTTGTTTTCTAAGGCTGGCGCGTCTTTCACGGTCTGGCACAGGCAGGATCAACTTGTCACAGTCCCACCTGGCATGAAAACCCGCACCGGAAATTAAAACCTTGCTCAGGAGACACTTATTTGTTCTCTGATTTGAAAAGTTGGAATATGATTTGGTTCTGTTTTAAACACGATCTTAATGATGATGAGCATATGCCTTTGTCAATCAGATGGTTTTGCTTGAAGGTTTTTATATAGCAAATAGGTGATAGAATGCTCAAGTTGGTGCCTAATCCTATTAACAATTTTTCATGAAGTGTTGGCACTTTTATGACAAACTTCTTAAGGACTGGGAAATAGTAGTGAGCTTGCAGCTTGCTTACATCTGCTGAACTAAAGCCCCTCTAGCAGAATGTGTTCAATATCGCAACCATGAGGTTGTGGGTTAAAGTCGTGTTGTCTATTTAAAAAGACGGCATTCTAGTTCTCTGTTGGGTTTCTAGTCTTCATAGGATTCTTACTATCGATGAACTTCATTGGCAAAGACTGATTATTGCTGTGTTATACCTTAAGGATGCGGAAACTGTACACCACCCTTTTTTTGGCGGTAACTATTTCATTTAATGTTAGAAACTGTACGGTATAGCGCTGAGGTCAAGGCCCCTGGAATCAAAATGGACAAAAGAAGAAAGCCACACGACAAAGCACGAAAAAAAATGCAGCTCAACAACAGAGCAGGACTCAATTGCCAAAAACCATGCCATTTCGCCTCGTCCCTTACTTGGCAAGGTTATCTCCTTCCTCTTTTGCTGATCTGAGTATGCCTAAAGGAGAAATTACCTGATTAAGCTCAATTTGCTACCACCTCCACCACGTCTGCCTGTCACAGGGAATCAAATCTTACATGAAGCCAAGGATCCGACACAAAAGTGTTTCCCTCCGCATTGAACGGTTACAAGTTGCGACTCCATTCTCGACGAGCCAAACTCTGATTGCCATGAATTCTGTTGTGTTCAATGACCAGATGCAATGGAGCCCGAGCAATTTACCACAGTGTAGGCAAGTTATCTGAATTAGGCCACCCAACCCAGCCACTACAAATTCCCAACAACGCTGCCACCAAAATTAAGGTGGAAGCAATCCTTTGAGGGCTTTCCATCTAGGGCTATGTCTAGATCTCACCCTTGTTAAGCTTGCTAGTTCACTTTATGACCTCCCATCTAGGAAGTGACCACCACCGGTCACCAGATTATTTGAGCAAGGGAACACTGCACTGGAGGATGGTGCATTGGTTTTGCATCCACAAAGCACAGGAGAGAGATGCATTTGTTACAATATGTTGGAGATGCCGCAAATTATCCATAGTTCATATCCTCCCATGGGCTGCTGTCCACCCAAAGGTAATGACCCTTAGAGGGTCTTTAACTTGCCATATACTAGCAATGGGACAAGTAGTGTCTTCTTGTCCTCTGCATAACATCAAAAAGATGAAAGATGGTGACACAAAAAGCAACCATCTCTACTTGCTGTCCATAATCTTAACCATACCCCTACCACAGGGATGGGTGTGAAGTAAAATTTAATATGGTGGGAACTAGGTTGTCTTTTCTGTAACTCATATTGACCTTTTCTTTAACATATATGATTTTACTTAAAATCGTTGGCATGTGGAATATGTGAAAGTAAATCTTGTGATAGATGAGGCACTTCATTGTTCCTGATGCAAAAAGCATCATAAATGGGAGTCGCAAGATGACAAGAAGCATATTTTAGTCCAGACATTTGAATTTGTTTCTGAATCTGCACTTTTGATTGACTTTTTACTCCTTGAAGAAGTCAGATGGCACCAATTTTTCCTTTTTTAAACCGTCTTCTGCCTCTTTTATGTTATTTTTAAACTTGCCATGCCCATATAATATTGCCAGTTAATTTAAGCCAAGTAACAAAAACAATGCAGGTCCCAGGTCTGTTGAAGATCAGGTACATTGGGCAAACCACACTTGGAAGCGCCGCTGTTTTCGGTCTTTTTCTGGGAGCTGGGAGCTTAATACATTGTGGAAAATCTTATTGATATTTGGTGTCTCTTTTCAGTGAGAATTGATGTGTTGCTTAAAAAGAATAGCTAGCTTAAAAAGCCATGGTATTTTCATCATGAATAGCATCTGCAGGTTAATTTAACGAAACATCTCCGGGTTCACTTTTTACTTCTTTCCTCACAAATACTCTCTCTGAAAGAGCAACCCTTTGCAGTGTTGATGGGTTATGTTTCAAAATGCCTTGTCCTTTGTTTATATGCTATTTTTTGTTTTGTTCCAGCATCCTGTTTTATTATGTGTCAGCAGCATTCGTTGAGATGTTGCACAACATGTATGAATTGAAACTGTGTGGCTTGAATTTCAAAAGGCTTCATGGGTCATAAGCCTAGCAACCATGCAATGATTGGTGGCATTCATTTATGCATTAGACATGATTATAACCAAGTGTAAGTTATGTGATATAGGCAAGCAAAATCTGCTCAAGTAGAGCATGGCACCATAGATGCAAGTGATCTGGTGTTGCAACTGAAAACATCATGATCTCTCCTACTGTTTGTTGATGTCTGGGTGATGATCACTTGAAGTGAGTAGGGCCAATTGCAATTTACAGGGGTTGCTTTTGAGTCAACAGGTCACCCCATCCAATTTTCTGAAGCTTTATTAAGCATATTGTTTCGTGGCGAGCCAGTCATACCTGTGACTGTGGTGTTCTTCCTTCCACCTTTGTTAATAAAAAAAAAAGGACTGCCGTGTGGAGTCTACTTGAAGGGCATCAAGTAGAGTGTGAGTCTATTAAAAAAACCTCCTAAACTCACTGAGTTAGATTTTATAGCCTCTCTTTTCCCCTGCTTCACCTGGTCAACTAACCGAACTGGTTATGGTTGCTTGGGTCGGGGTCCACTGTTCCCACCTGATTAATGATCGTGTCTGGGTCCACCTGACTTAAACTTACCCGAACACCGTAATGTGTAATATGGTTATATGTTCATGTATATTTATCCCTCAACATATTACAGTGAGGAGGGACAACATAGTGGGGGTCAATTTTATGATTCATCTGAGCCATTTACACCCACGGGACTCTCTGAATTAGACTGGATCTATTAAGTTTTCACCGATTTGAATGGATTGGAACATTGGATCGCATGTCAACTTTTTTAAAATAGAAAGTTGTTAAATTTGTGGGCCACGGATAAACGGGTTAGAGGCATGAGATTGACCCTAACATGATATATGGACCCATCTAAGTTATCTCTTTCCATCCCCCTCAAGTCCCATGATTAGTGGGGCTCTAAGTGGGCCCTATTAAGTTTCTCCTTCACAATGGTGAGGGAAAGATGCACATGAACGTACCCCATATATATAAAAAAAACATCTTCTATAATGTTTGTGATGTATGTCGTGTCACATGCATAATATATAAATAATTATTTTTAATTAAATTATACAATAGAAAAAAAAATGTTTATAATGTGAAATAATTATTACTTGGGCTTTGAGTAAGGCCTGGAGTCAGGTCTGTGTCTATCATAAATTCATAACCCCTTAGATCTATAACCATCAAGTTCAATTGCTTTAAAAGGCATCATCTTTTTGGGTTAAAATTGAGCAGCCATTGTTGGATAATGATGTTTGCCGAGTTTTTTATGTGTATGTTTTATACATAAAATGCGTGCTTTTGTGCCAAAACACATACTACCATGCATCCTGATGAGCTCCAGTATTAGTGATTTAGCAACTGTTTGGTGGAAAAAAAAAAAAAGGCTGTAACTTATGAAAGGTGAATAATCAAGAGACCATCTTGTTTCAAGATAAGGAAAATACAAGGGGTGGCAGTTCTTGAACTGATCTGCAAAGGCAATTGGACCTGAACCAGGGTAATTTATTTTGAGTTGACCTGTTGTTGTTGTTGTTGTTGTTATTATGATTATTTTTCTTTTTTTGCTTGACATGTAACTTGTAAAGAGAATAATCCATACACAAACGAATCTCATCCATTAAACAATAAAACCAAAAATCAAAATCCTAGTAAGTGAACCTTTCTAAAGTAAGAGCTCCAATTCTAATAAAATAAGAACAGAAACAAGGATCATTTAAAAAAAAAAAAGTATTTGCCTAATGCTGATCTGTAATGCTTGCAATCATCTGGACCAGAGCCAGTTGTTGTGATAATGTATCCTGACTCATTATTTGGATGCATGGGCTGGGTCAGATGGGTCCAGATCTGGTACTGGTTGTGCTTGGCCCTGCATCACAAATTCACAATGGTTCTCATAAATCTGTCCCACTTATTTATTCCGGTTAACGTTAAGAGCTCAATTACATGAGTCCCATACCCTAATTTTGATCAATAATCAGCTTCTTTCTTGCTGTCTCAAAAATTTCTATAGCCTGAGAACACACTCCAGATGAGCAAACTTCTTTTAAAGGGGAAAAGAGACAATTATGACTTGTATACATCCATTCTGCTTTTGTCAAAAGTCCTCAAAATGAATAGTTGAAATTGTCTGATCAGTGTGATTAGTTATGGAACCACCAGAGTTCTGCCAAGGATCAATTCAGCACCAACACATAATTGTACACAAGGAGTACAGTTGCAAGTTGGCCAGACCAGGCTGGACTTGGATAAGCCATCAACTATTGAAGTCCAGATTCAGCCCACAGGCTTGAGAGTGACACATTCATGTCAGCTAATGCAGGCCAGAACAGGGTATCAAATTGGTTTCTAGATAAATACTGACTAATATCAGACTGGACCTGTTAGCTATGGTTGCGACTTGTGAGAAGTTCTGTTTTCCATTGATACTGGATCAAGATCCAAGATATAGGATCCATGATGGATTCTAATGGACCATGGTTCCACCCAGGATCTGGCCGTTTATATCCCCATCCCACTTGCAACCCTGAAATAGAGTCACTGATTCACTAAGAAGAGGAAGTAAACAGGAAAACAAAATAAATCTACAGAAGTATAGACAGAAATCAAGATTAGAATACATCTTGCTTTGGCATGATAACAGATAAGAGTTTGCTGCAGGTGCTAATGCAGCAGGTCTACAAGATTTTGTGCTCATTGCATTTTTTTTTCCTTAAATTGCATCCATATCAGAGAAATTTATGGAAATGGCATCAGGTACAAGCAAACAAACAAAAGCGCCTTTTTTGTAGCATTTATTTTTTATCTTATATTGCATCCTACCTGAGAAATTTTTGGAGATGGCATTAGGTACTCAGTTTCTATTTCTGGGTCATCCCACAATGACTGAAGAAGCTATCAAAGCCGAGGTGATGGTTTAGCTTTTTCTGGTGCTCTATTGTAGGAGTATACACCAATGCTCCTCTTCCTCCCTAGGAACCCTGCATCGACATATTGTACTAGGAGTGGGCAGGGGCGGTACTTGCTGTCACCCAGTCCAGCATGAAGAACCTTCATTATTGAAAGGCAGACATCAAGTCCAATGAAATCAGCAAGCTGTAAAGGACCCATTGGATGGTTTGTACCCAGTTTCATTCCAGTGTCAATGTCCTCTTTTGTTGCCACGCCGGTGTAGAGTGCAAAAAATGCTTCGTTGATCATGGGCATCAGAATCCGGTTTACAATGAATCCAGGGTAATCCTGAGAGCATATAACCGTCTTGCCGAACCTACAATTCCAAAGGTCTTAGATGTACAATTACACTAATCAATCAGCAAAAATATCAAAGGGGCATTGGTTTTATTTTTTAGTCGGAACTCTGAAACATCATTATTATCATCATCAACATCTAAGGCCATATAGCTGGGGATTGACACTTTAGAAACAACGGTGGCCAAAGGAAAACAAAATTGGTACTTAAATGTCAGTGAATTCAAGTACTCACCTTTCTGCCAATGTTTTTACAGTTGCAAAGACTGCATCTGAGGTGTCTGCACCTCTCACAATCTCGACAAGTTTCATTATTGGAGGAGGGTTCATAAAATGCATACCGATCACCTACAGATGATAATATTCTTTAGTGGATGAAATCTATAAAGAATGAAGCTTTGAGTTGAACTGTATGCCTTTTCTTGTTTAGCTCATGAAATTATGCAGTTAAAGATTTCTATAAAAGATGCCAAAGATTTTTTCTTATGGTAGCAGAAACAATTATATTAAAGAAGATAAGGGCACTTCAGAAATAAGAGAACCCTCCCAGTATGAGAACACATGCCAAAAGAATCAGCAACATGAAAGAAGCTCAAACAGAACTAAAAGAATTACAGCATCAACCAGCATACAAAGAAGTCCCCACAACTCCTTTTTTAGGAAATGAGTCAGTAAGTCGTCCCCCCACGCACCCCCCAACACAAACAAAACACACCCAAAAAAAAAAAAAAACAATATCAAACACTGAAAAAAAAAAGGATGTCTGATCCTCAGAAAATCCAGCGGAGAGCTCGAAAAAATAAAACAGGCCTGGGCATCCTAGATTGCTTGTTGCAGAAGGGCTACAAGGACAGATGAAAAAAGGCCACTTTCTCAGAGGAAAAACAATTGGAGGGCAGGTAAGAAGCGCACCTCCATCCAAAGTTTGAGGTTAATCTGATGGTGGGTGACGAAAAATGACGGTCCTGATCAGAATCAGGTCCTGAAAATTCTAACTTATTGGAAATCTTTAAAAAAAAATTCTGGAGGTGGCAGATTCAAATAAAAAGGTTAACAAAATTCCCAGAATCATTAAGTGACCCTTGTAGTAGCTCCTCCTGATTTAAACCTTCTTATGGATGTGAGGCCCACTATTGATCTAGTCAATCCACCTGTTAGATCTCGTTGCTGATCACAAGAACTGACAAGGTGTTGGATGAGGAGGAGGTTGAAGCAACCTGAGTTCCAACTGATCATGTAATCAGAGAGATCTAGGAAGAACATCAGTGTATCTCTCAGTACTCACAAGTGCTGAAACAGTCAGGAGACTGCCCAGCAGATCTGGATGACAACACAATTTGATGGAGTCTTCTGATCTCACTAAGTCTCTCAGGAGATCAGATCTGAAGATCAACTTCAGATAAAAGCAAAAAAGATCCTTAAGTGACGAACTCTGATACCATGACAACACCAGCACCATTCAGATAGCATCGAACCCTGTCTTTAACGAGCAGCTCAAACACATAGAGGTCAGCTGTCATTTTATTCGACAATATGTGACCTCTGGGGTTATGGAACCTCACACATGTCCCCTTGCAGTATTAGTTGGCAAACTTATTGCCAAAGCTATGACTTCATCCCAACAAGCATTCCTCATCAATAAACTGCTGCTTCATTCCTCTCGACATGAATTTGAGGGGTAGTGTAGAGAATAGGGGTTAGTCTGGCCCAGGTAGTATTTTAGTTAGAGCTTGGCCCAAGTTATAAGAGTAGTAGAGTCCTCACTTTTTGTAACTGGTAGTCTTCCCACGTGAATGGTTTTGGAAGGAGTAGAGTTGTATGACAACTCTAAATAAGACAGCTTGAAAGGAATAAGGAATTTCCATCTTTCCCTTTATATATGGAGAACCAACGACCCTTTCATCTTCATTGGAGAAAAGTCTGAGAGCTTTGTGGATTGCAATTTAGGAGAAGGAGAGGAAGGCTGCTGATGTCAAGTTCGCATTCAAAGGCGACGACTGTTTATCAAAGGTGAGTGGATCTTCCTAAATATCTAGATGGTTTAATTAAGATGAATCATAATGGAGTATGATTCAATTATCCTGTACGGTGATTGTCTGTAACCAAGGAATAGATTTGAAATCTGTTTTGAGCCAAGGAATTGTGTAGGAATGGCTGTTTGTATGATACAATTAATCTGGAGTGAAAATCCCTGAGCATCCATCGAATAGGTTTGCAATTTGATGGAAAACAGAGGCTGGCGTCAATGTGCAAATTGACAGTGGAGAGTTGTGGGACACCCTGGCCCACAGTATGGATGATCTGAACCAGGGAGTAGCCCCTAGTCGACCATGGAGGATATGGACCCAAGGGAGGTGGGCCCCGTTTGGGCCACCATCCATGTATTTCAGATTCCAGATGCGTGAATGAGGAAGAAAATCCAGATTTGGTCGGCAGTGGTTGTGGATCCACTGGGCCCACCTGATCATTAATCAGTACCCCACATCTTGAAGGGGGCCCAGGGGCGACCTGGTTGGTGGTGGTCCCATATGGAGTAGGCCTTATCTGCCCCCACCATCCAATAATCTCAACTTCAGGTGGCGTAAAGGCTTATCTTTGAGTTATTTTATTAATAGGACTGTCAGGCCCAGAAGGACTAATCAATGTTAAATCTGAACCATGTGTAGTCATGTGGGGCCTGGGCGACCTTAGGGAACAGGCCTGATCATACCTTAGGTCAAGTGGGACCCACTGTCCAATATAATCAAATAATCCCAGACGAGACTTAATGTAGAAAGTAGCAGAAGTCAGTCTTGACTTGTGGGTCCCAGATTATGATGTGATGATGGATCAGAACCAATGAGTTGAGGGTAGACCCTAGGGCGAACATGAACTTGAGGTCTGATCTTGGGTTAGCCAAGTGGGACCCACTGGATTTTATGACTATCTGATTTAATTAAGAGTTTTATGTATTTGATGATGGATTTTATGTACTGATATATATATAATTTTGTTATTTGTGTATAATGCTATGAAGGTGGGCCATTCCTATATCATCCTTTAAACCATTATGATCAAGAGTGGGGTACTAATCTAAATAAGGATTTGTATAGGATTGGTTCCACACTACTGAATGTTAATATTGTGATTTATATTGTCATATATGTGATGATTTATGGTGTACTTAGAATTACGGGTACACGTGAAAAGATGATTGGTATATGGATTTATTGTGTTAGGCATGGTATTTGGACCATGTGGGCCATGGGGGCCGTTGTCCTTAGTGGACGTGAGGGGCCATTATGATGGCTGGTCCTTTGTGGACGTGTCTAATGAGATAGGGTCATTGTGACCGGTATACATGTATACGATAAGGCCTTTGAGGTGTGGTGATGTGCATGGGCACGGATTTGTATGTGAAAGAATTCTTAATAATATTTGATTATTGATTTAGACCTGCTGAATTATGTGATATTTTATGTAAATTGTGTAATTAGGAATATTCATTCACCAGTAATACTGATGTTGTGTTATCCCCTTCAGGTAATCCTGCTACGGGCGGGACAGAGCGGAACGATGTTCAGCACGTAGATTTCAATATGCGTGGCTGACAAGAGAGAACGAGCAAGGATAATTAATGGATAAAGGTGATTAGCCCTTGCTTAGGAAAATTATTTAATGTTTTAGTACAATTATTGATGCAGACAGAATATATTAAAGTTTGAGTATTTATAACTCTTTGATTAAATAAAAGAATTATTCGATTTAAATGCCAAATGCTTATGAGAATCATTTGATGAATTTATGATAAATATTGCCAAGTTATCACGATCCAGAGATCTGACAGGGCCCCAGAATTTGGGTCGTGACAGGTGGGGACCACTAATTGCAGTGGTCCCGAGAAACAAAACAATAGGATGTATATTACCTTGTATAAGCAGTGAATTCTACCTTCTGATATTAGTTGTAGCTACAGTGCTACACTTCAGCATTTGTAACTTTTCTCCTTAACTCAAGGTTGTAAACCCTATAAAAAGAAGCCATCGTCCACTTCAAGGAAACAACAAATTTCCCAATTTTCGCTTACCTTAGCTTTGATACCATAACAAACTAAGGCAGGAAGGAGGTTGTCGGGTGTGATTTGTAAGCTTGATTTTGAAAAGGCTGATGATAGCTTCAATACCTCCTGTAGAGAATTTGTTTCGATAGCAAATGGTGAATTTGGATTCAAGAGTGAGTTTCAACAACCAGTTTTTTCATCCTCAACAACGGTTCCCACAAAGGCTTCTTCCTGGTTCAAAGACTCTCAAGGCAAGATGATCCCCCTTCCTCCTCTTCTACTTGTAATTTTCAGTGAGGTCCTTAGTCGTATGGTGACGATGGACTGATGGAGGTTGAGGCTGATTTGATTTGAGATTTCAAACCAGCTCCTGGAGCTCCAATCGTAAGTCATTTACAATTTGTAGATGATTAAGCAATTTTTCTATGTTTTGAGGCGGAGTCTGGCTTAAAGGTCAATTTCTTCAAGAGTGATTGGGATCAGAGTAGAAAATCATCTTCTCTCTTGCTTAGCGGATACCATGGGAAGTAGAGTTGGTTCCTTATTACCAGCTTCGTACTTGGGGTGGCCTCTCTATTTGGGCAATGTTTCCAAAGCCCTTTGGGATCTGGTGCTGGAAAGATAAGAGAAGAAACTGGTGATATGTAAGGCTAAGTATTATCTCTCGGAAGGAGAATTATGTTAATTTAGTTGGCTCTATTTAATCTTCCAGTATATTTTATGCCCATTTTCAAATGTCCAAATTCAATGGTGAACCGTATAGAAAGGTTGCAGAGGGACTTCCTATGGCAAGGTAAGGGTCTCAAGAAAAATCCCATCTAGTCATCTGGGCAAGCCTAAGAGGGAAGGGGGCTTTGGCTTTAAGCCCATTAGACATATGAATCAGACTCTTTTGGGGAAATGGTTATGAAGGATTAATGCAGACCAAGATAGCCTTTGGCATTTTCTCTTGGCCAAATATGGTGCGGCTAGGAATGGATGGGATATTAAAGATCCAAATTACCGCACCAGAGGCCTCTGGAGGGGTGTGGTGAAAGTGAGAGAAGCTTCAAAGGAAACATCAAGTTTAAGGTTAGATCTGGTGACAAGATTCTTTTCTGGCTTGATACTTGGGTGGGGGATTGCTCCTTGGCAACATGCTTCCTGGATTTATTATTTGTGCTAGCAAACCTAAGGCTAAGGCCAGTACCTATATGATGAAAAATGGAGATCAAGTTCATTGGGGCCCAATCTTCAAGAGAAATTTGGCAGACAGAGGAAAGTCAGTTTTTCTCCTCTTCATCTTCTTAGCTAAATATCCTTCCAAGGTTTGGGTGTTGATTCAAGATTTTGGTCCCCTGCCAAGGATGGTATCTTTTCGGCTGCTTCCTTCTTTATGACCTTTTTTCTAGATGTCCCAGGGCTCCTAGTCCGCTCAATTATCTTTAAAAATCAAAGGCTCCTCCTAGGGTGCTTTGCTTTCTGTTGGTTAGCCCTTCACAAGCAATTCTTACCATGGATAATCTCCACTGTCGCAAGTTAATCATAGTCAATGCCTGTCCCATGTTCCTTGAAGCAGAAGAAACAGTCAAATCATCTTCTTTAATTGTAAGGTGGCGAATCAAATTTGTTACATGATTCTTTGGGAATTTGGCTATTCTTGGGTGGCAGTTAGTTCTTCAAAGGGTAGGATTATGTGGAGATCTACATTCCTGAAAACTGTTTGGGTTATTTTGAAAGAAAGAAACTGCAGATGCAAGGCAAGTCTTCAAAAGTTAAGGGTTTATTTGAAAAATAGAGATTCCTTGTTGCCTCCTGGGCATCTATCCTCCCAAACTTCCATGGCTTTTCATCAGACATCTTTCTGTTCAAACAGAGGGGGGTGGCCTCTTTATTATTTGTTACTTGCTGTTTTAGCTATTTTTAATCGTATGATTTTTGTGGCCTTTGTTCTATTGATGTAGAGGGTGGAGCCGTTTTTCCTGCTTTTGCTTTATCGTCTGGTTGCCTGTTTTTCAGGTTTTGGGGGCTTAGGTCAGTATAGCTCGCTTCTACCGGCTGGTTTCTCTTAATGAATGTTATTATTCAAAAAATAAAAAATAAAAATCCCAAATAGATGGGATGGGGCTAGGATAATGTTGATGAAAGTTTAGACCATGAAATAAATAAAAACATCCGTAGTTCAAAAACCCACTCCGCAAGATAATGTTATATAATTATCTGAAGAAGTCTGCCTTGAATCAAAGAAAGAATTCATGAAACAGAGCCATATTCAAGCTGAAATAAATCTTTCAGCCAAGGAATCAATAAGGATCAGAAAAGAAAGTTCCAATAGAAAACAAATTAAATAAAGTCATGAAGAAAACCTGGCATGGGCGGCTAGTTGCTGATGCTAGACGAGTAATGGAGATGGAACTTGTGTTGGAAGCCAAAATCGCAGAATCTTTTGCAATCTTGTCTAGTTCAGAAAATAGTTTCTTCTTCACTACTTCAGATTCTACAATGGCTTCAATGATAACATCAGCAGATTGGAGATCTTCCAAATTCAATGTACATCTAAGACGTCTCAAAGCATCACTACCTAGAGACTAAGTAGTCAAGAAGAAAATACATTAGCAGAATTTATATTTATATATCAATACGACCATATAAGACTACAAGTATGCAACATGCAACATACATGAGGCCATTCACAGAATAATTTCTTCTAGCAACAGAAAAATGCATAGTACGTATTTGTAAAGCATAAAAGGTTGGCGTCTAATTTGACGAGATACAAACACCAAGAAGACAGATTCTTCAACAGTAGAACTTTGTAAGGTAAAATATTTCATCAAGATCCAAGGCAGAATTCTTGGAGTCACCTTAAGATTGATGGCTAGGACTTTATGAAGGGTAGTCAATCACAAGACCAGCTGCGCTTTATTCAGGCATCTAATACAGAAATAGTTTGAACTTGCAACTTTGTAGCACACTGGGATGTATATTTTTCTTTAATCTTTAGAAGTAAGGAACTTTAAAGACAGTTTTGAGATATAGTAGCACCTTATACCTGAAAAACACACTTCAAACTCGTCATGCACCTTTTATCCACATCTTTATCGGCCTCTCCCTTCCCAAAACCTGTGCTTGGTCTGTTTGGTTGGAGAATTTAAGAGAGAAATCTAATGTTGCAAATTACCAGATTCTAGGGGGACCAAGAGGAAACAAGGAAAACTCCTGTCCTCTAAATTCAATTTTTTGGTAGCCAGTGAGATCTATCAAGTTTCAAAGAAAACACACAACCCACTGTTCCATTCTTGAATTTTGCTTTTGGGATATGAATATACAATCCAACTCTTTGCCAGCTCATCATATTCTATGTAGTTATTTCTTGGATTCTTTAACCAAACAAACCCCTTTTACAGCCTTCCTACAGCGTTGCTCTGGTCCTAGAAGCCCCCCCAAAAAATGTCCACACCATCTCAATTGAAATTCCATGAGTTTTATCACAAACCCAACCACAGATCACAAATAATATACCTCCACATATCCATCTTAGCATCTCCATATCACAACTCAACAAAACTCCACAAAACAATTAGACCCCAACTCTTATTAATTAACAACAACAACAACAATAACAACAAAATATTCAATCCCCTCTACTAACAAGAGGGTATCATAATCAGCCCCGTTCACATCTCTCTAGTTCTAATATATTTCCCATTTGATACCACCCCAGATGGCTCACTCAATCAGATGTTCACTTCCTATTGTTGATTTACTACTCCTCTTATTGGAAACATGGTTAAAGAAAAAAAATTAAAAAAAAAAAAAATGAGAAAGAGAAAACCTGAGAGAGGCTTCCCTTGGTGATGAGGCGAGTGATTGAGTCGTTGATCGAAGTGGTTGCTCGACTCAGAGCATCTGGGTCTGAATCGACAAGTATAGCATCCATACCGGCGGTAAGAACCAGCTGAGCGATTCCCGACCCCATTTGCCCACCACCCACAACGCCCACCACTTGAATTGCAGAACCCATCTCTCTGTCTCTCTCTCTCTCTACAAAAGAAGCAACCCAGTGTTTTTGGGTGTCCAAGGAAGGCAACCAGTATGTTTGTATACGTCCCAAACAAGGAAACAGATCCCCTGTTTCCCTAGATTTGTCCAAACAGCCGGATGCCCCAAAACAAGTACAAGTCTGCACTTCGGTCAATAACTCAATATTCTTTTAGGATTGATGAGTGTGTGCTTGCGCAAATTCTATTTTCACCCACTCATTTTGCTAAGTATATCCACGTTCTTGCTAAGTATATCCACGTTCTTGCTAAGTATATCCACGTTCTGAGCTCACCAACTGTAAAAATATGAACTTTCATTTTTTACTGAGCCCACCAATCGAATATTACAAGCTTGCCCCTCTTCTTCCTTCTCCTTCTTTTGTTCTTCCTCATTTCAATCAATATTGAGAGAAGACGTCATTTCCGATCGACAGGTGAGTGAAACCTTTGAGGGCAGATCATCTTCTCTTCTTCGTGAGCAAATATCTTTTTATCTTCATCTCCCCCGGTACCTCTTCATCTTCAACTTCTGCCATTTTTGTTTTTCACATTGTGAATCTTTTTTCCAACTAAATAAACATGTAATGCAAATAGATTGAGTGCATGCAAATGGAATGGAGTGTGTAGGTTGCAATTGGGATTGAATGGAAGGGATAGGGAGAGGGGAGAAGGGAAATCAGTGACGATTGACATGCAAAATGAAAAAACATGAATCACGTTCTGCACGAACACACGTGCACATAGAATTTGCAAGGAAACGCAGATCCGTGCACTTTCAATATGCACGGAGATTAAAACCCGTGCATTGTGCATATGCACAGTGATTCAAATCCGTGCATATTGCATATGCACGGAGATTAAAACCCATGCATTGTGCATTCGCACGGAGTTTCACATTCGTGCATGTGGAATGCACGGGTAATTAAATCCATGCAGTTTCAGATATACACTGCTAATGAAATTTGTGGAGTATGTTTACTTATTTATTGCTAATCAGAATGATGTATATTTCAGCATGCCGCCAAGACGAGTTCGTCGTGGTAGTTCTTCGACCTCAGGTCGAGATTACGCTATTAGTAGTCCATCGACCTCGAGGAGTCCGAGTGGTATGGCGAGCTCATCCACCACAGATCGTCATAGGCCTACGGTGTCAGAGCGGAGACGCAAGGCGCGACAGGATCCAAGTCCAGATTCGATAAAGGAGTATCTCTCTGTCCTTATCGGCTTTAGGACACACATAGCTATGTCGATATGGGGAGGGGAGGTGTGACATTCATTCTGAGAATGTGTTAATGGTTCATTTTTCTTATTGGAATTGTTATAATCTAATTTCAATATGTTTTCCTACATTGTGCAGGATCGCGATGCTCTTAAGTGTATATGTCATTGGCCTAAGTTGAGATCATGGTATCTACCACAGCTGGGTGAAGATAATCATGTTCCTGGATTTCATGCGATTATATAGGAGTCCGGCTTGGCACCACTGAGGATGCACTTATTTTACCGCCATATCGACCGAGCTTTAGTGTCGGCATATGTAGAGCTTTGGATGTCATCTATTTTGTAGGTTGACGGTTGAACCATGTATTATTTTTTGTGGATGAACTTTGATGTGGATTGAACTATTTACATGACATTGGATAGTGGATGAACCAATTTGTTTTTATAAGTATGCATGTTGATCAAAGTAGAAATGGTGATCCAAAATTTTTCACCAAAAATATAAAATAACATTACATTAGTCAGGATACACAATAAAGATCAACAAAGTCAATCGCCATCTAGATGAATTGTCTCTTGCGTAGCAATTGAGTCTCCTATAATATCTTTGAACTGCTCGATTTTCGTGGCACAAGGAAGTTCTCATCCTGTTGCACATGGTTGGTGGTATTTGTGCCAATTTGTAGCAATGAGGGGCATGGGAGATCTGGATGCGAAGAACGCTTGGACAAAATGGTTTCCATTGACGAACCCAATTGCGAACACTTTGCGGGAAGGCACTGGAATCGGACTAGACCTTAGAGGTAGGAAAGTAAGGCACTGATGCAAAGATATGTGTATTAATACAACATTATAAATGATGCTATCAAATGACCTATATCCGGCATAAACATCCAACGATAAAATGATTGATTGCTATCAAAGTATGACAATGCGTAATATAGCTTACCAACCTTGTGCTCTCCTTCATATACCAAGGCATAATGTGTTTGATATCTTTGCAATTTCACTTCTTCGTTCCCGTCGCCTTATTTGGACATTTCCTCTCAAAGACCTTCGAAGAACCCTTGTACGTACCGCTTCTCTCACAAGAAAATGCAATTCTCGGTTTCCTACCATCTACACCAACATCTGACATTTTGATTATAATTACTAAGCCGTGTTTTTTTCCGACATCTCGTGTCCATTGGACAAGGGCATCTCGGATTCTGAATATAGTGTCGGTGGTGAAGACGTTAGTAAAATCCAATGAGCACTCACTGGCACCTGTAGAATCAACATCCTGAAAAGAAAAAAAAAATCAGTGTTGGCTGGCCCTGCTAAATCCCCCAACATCACACTATTCGGCCAACATAAGATGAGCCATGTTGTATTGCATGGAAATATAGAGCCGTGCAATACACTCATGTATGGAAATCCAAAGCCATGCAATACACTTATGCATGGAAATCCAGAGCCGTGCAATACACTTATGCACTGCTTCATATTGTCGATCAATATATGTGATGCGCGGCTCTGCAAATCCGTGCAGGACGCAAATGGAAGAAAAAAATGAAAGCACATGTCAAAAAAATGATACCTTCTCTTCATATATGGTCATTTGCTTGTCCATATTGGAGATGGCTTCTCTAACACACAATGTGGTGCCTTGGATTGGAGATGTGATAGCTTATATAAGGAAATGGAGAGATGGATTGGGAGATGAGTTCTTCCAAAGTGTGACCTTTATGATGATAAGAAGAAGTGAAGATGGTATCTTGAAGAGAGGAAGGAGATGAAGTGAAGAAGAAAATGGGGAAATGATACCGTCCAGCCTCTCTTTAGTTGATATAGAAAGAAGCAGATGGCTTGAAGAGAAGAGGAAGATGAAGGCAAGGGTAATTAGGGAAATTCATAGATGGGTATTCTTGGAATTAAAAAAATAAATAAATGTGGATAGGCTCAGCAAAGTGGGTGGGTGCAAATAGAAATTCTCGTGTGCTTAACCTACCCCCATTAATAGGTAACGGATTCCCTGTTTGGGGGCGGATGAAAGAGAAACTCATCCACCCCACTGTGTGTCACCTCCTGTTTGGTCCAAACAGGGGATTCGGTTCCCCACTAACATGGAAACAGATCCCCTGTCTCGTCCAAACAGGCGAGCCCTATTTGGACAAATCAGGGGCCGCCACATGCGGGGGCGGACAGGTTCTCTTTGCTCCGCCCCGTGCGTAGCGGCCCTGCCGTAAAATTGAGGGTTAGGATAATCTCATGAAGCTGATATTTTTGCGTGATTCTTATCTATAAAAGAGACTTTTTCATAACCCATCCTATCCATAATGATAAAAATGCATTCAAGTGGGCCTCATGAGCTGGACTCCACATTTACAATATGTAGATGCTCGTAAGAGAATATTGTCCTGCCTCTCTTGTGCTCTATGGTCCATTCCTATCGTGCCGAACGCTGTAGGAATCAGTGGAAAATTTTCCAATAGGAGGGTAGGTTGAAAGGTCTCCTCATGACAAGAGAAATCAGCCTGACAAAATCATCCTTGCTTTTAATTGAAGGGCCTTAAAGTTAATGCCATTTAACTAAAGATCCTTTTAGATTTAATCCAGTGTTAAGTGAAGGTTTAATGATTGTAAAATTGGATTGTTGTCGGATCATGGGATGGGATGACCAAAGTATCAAAGGGGTCAAAGGCGGGCCCAAAGAGCTCAACTGCACATGCAATCTGCTCGTTGGAGAATATTCTCTCTATTAGAAGATTTTCACCTCTAGGCAAACCACTTACTACACCAAAGTCGCCCAATTTGTGGGGCCCACTTAGATGCATTCCTATCATTGGTGCAAGGATAGATGAAAATGTATCTTTGCAAATAAGGGTCATGCAAAATATCAACTCCATTAGATTATCCTAGCCATGGGTTTAGCTGGCTTAAAATTTAATGCTATTCTAATTAATGATATTTTCATGGGAGTAAAGGTCCGTAAGCATAAAATTGGACATGCCGGCTTATCAGAATAAGAGCATAAAAAGAGGTGTACTAATCAAAGGTGGGCCTAAGTAGAGCTTTACTTACCATATGCTCGTAGGAGAAAATTCTACAAGGCGAGCCTCAACTAAATGATCCCATCAAAATAAAGTTCAGGTATTTTTTTGGATCCATTAACTTTTGGCTCTCCTAGTTAGACCCCAAATACGAATTAGCAACAGGTACCCATTTACCTGGACCCGAACCATGAAAATATAGTTGCAGGGACATATTTCAGACCCATCCATTTTTGGGTCTGGGATTAGGTCTTCTAAATTGGATCTAATGATATTTGGGTCACACACATTGTAACTTTGTATGGGAATTGTTCTGCCCGTAAGACATTGTAGCTGCAATCCAGCACTCTAGGGCCCACCTTTCATCAATGCAGCCATTTGATAGTCTTTTCGTCCCGTAATCTGTCATCAAGTCCAATTTTATACTCACTCACGATTGATTGGATCTCAAGAAAATCTACATTTAAAATGCTATTAAATTTGAAGGTGGTTACGTCAATGGCAAGGATCATCTGGTGGGCTTGAGTTTTTGGATCTCCCTTATCTATAAGACCCTTTCAATATGCCCTCCTTCTATTGAGCAACTTATATTTAAGTAGGCTCCACGAGCTGGACTAGGGAGAGGAATCAGATGTTTCAATTCAAGAAGCATCCGCATGGGGCAAAAGAAGGGAGAAGACAAAGTCAGATAGTTCGATTGTAGAGCCAGGGATTTGGCTTTATATATTTTGCTTCCTCATGGGTGTGTTTGGATGTTTAGGTCTTTTTGGTGTGCGTGCCATGGTTGTTGTAGGCCCATAGCTTTTCTCTTTCTTTTAATTATCACCATCATAAACAAATAGAAAAAAAAAACACTTACATGCAAAAATTTAAAATTGTTACCAAGTATTTATCCAGTAACAAATGAAAACCTTTTGAGTCATGAATGTGAAAAAAACTACTAAATTTTAAATTTCGTTTATAAAGATATCCTTTTTTGTGGAATCACTATGTCGGCCATAATACTTGTCCCAACTATGTTGAGATCGATTATATAAATTCTGCTTCTCCATTTCAATCTATCCTGATTCAAATTCTCGAATAAGTTGCACTTTTTTATATTTATTATTATATCTTCTATTATTCAAAATATTTATATTTTGAAATTGGTCAAAATAAATAGATAAAATTGATGACTGATACTTCTGCGGCTCTGCCATTATTACATAAGTTTTTGGACCTTTGGAGTTCCATTGTATGAGACAGTGCTCTTAAAGGTCTTCATGGATTGAGAAAGCCAGGACCATATTAGGTGGAATTTTGGCCCATGGGCTAGATCAAGGCCCAATTTTCTGCACTGATCATTTTATGACTGGTGCTAAAATGTTAAAACACTTGGGCTCCTTCACCATACTTAAAACCAGGTCCTTCAAGCATCCTTTTGCCATAAAGATCAACAAAGGGATTGAAATAATGGGAGTTGTGCACAGTCACAAGATTTACAATCATGATCAAGATATGGATGGTTAATAGTGTCACATGAAACTGATCTTTCGTTGGTTGTTAACCCCCAATTTAAATAATAAGTATGGCCATGGGCCCACTGTCATACCAATTGTCATTATCAAAGGGAGGTGCTTCGATTAATTTACAGTCTATCCAGTCAATCAACTGGGAAAAATAGAAAATAAAGGCGTCAAAATTTAAAGGACATAACTGTTTGTTTGTTGGATTCCCAACTCTTTGGGCTGCACAAATCCCTCCGGGCCCATAGAGAATGCAGGTAAACTCCCCTGTAGCCCCAGTGTGGTAGTACAATTTCAAACCTACAACCTTCGGGTGCAAACCGTGGTCCTAGGCCAACTGAGTTGTCCCTTGGGGTTAAGGACATACGAGTATATCACAAGCGAATAAGATTAAAAGTCTTTTGATAACCCACTCCCTTTTCTGGGTTTTTATACAGAGATGGATCCAGTCTAATTGTCTGGAATCAATATAGTCCACATGACCATCAAAAGAGAGGGAGCACCTTCAGACACGGTTTAGCAAATTGTTCAGGGATTGTAGTTGATATGTTAAGGCTCATGGGTCATTAGTGATTTGAAGAAAGATTTCCTGTTCTTATAACAACTAATCCAAGAATGGATAGATTGCATGAATCAACCAAAAAGAAAATAATTTGATGGATGCTTTTTATTTTTTATAATTTTTATCTTAAAAACCTGAATACAGCATAGAGCAATTCTCCAGTATTTTACTCAATATGCATTTCCATGATTTCAAAAGGCGGCACCGTAGCTCCGTTCAGCAAATGCTCATCTCCTGCTCTGCAACCCATGACTGCTCAGGTTCCAATTGGACGTTTCCTATCTAAAACACAGTAGGAGCAATATCAATTTTTTATGTATTCAAAATATTCTTGTTCCCTTGAGAGAGAGAGAGAGAGAGAGTCTGTACCTTCGCATTCTCAACACAGACAAAATCTTTGTAGCAAGCTTCCATTTGCAAGTGTGGATTCCACAAAACAGCATCTGACCAGCTGTGAAGTGATGAGAAATATTAAAGGCATGTGGAAACATGCAAAGAGCAACCAAGAAAGTAGGGACAAAACCAAGCCACTGATAACAAGGGAAGGCCTACATTACATACTTAGTATTTTTTATCAGTACTGTGTCACCCAAGCCGTTGTCAAGTTTTAGTTCATTTGGCGCATCAAGGTAAATGCAATCAACAAATCCTGGAAACGTCACCACCTCCCTGCATCACAATAAATAGGTAAGAGTAAGACAAGAAACAATACCTTTTCTAATTATGTCATGCATAACTATAAAGTAAAATGTTTTCATTGGGAATTTCAAATTTTGCTGTAAAACTTGATAAAGAATTAAAGATATTAAAATAAAGCTTTGCAAAGTGGGATACCTATCTGAGCCATCCTTAAGATGGGGCCATCAGGCAGATGCTCTAAGCTAAGCCAAATATTAGGTCAGCTGTGATGCTGAGCATATGCACATGTCAGGGACGCATATTTTACACATAAAGGCAAAGTATTGGATACGATACAACATGATAGATGGCCTTCTTTGAAGTATCCGGGTATCATAGCAGGTCAGACTACTTGATCTGTTGGCCACTAATATATGAAACAAATGGATGGTTGGGGCTAAGATGACAAACAGTCTGCATCCATCTTTACATGAGATGCCCATCTGTTGAATAAATTGGCATATTCCTGGGATCAGATGAGCAACATTATGGTTTCCGCCTGGCTAAAGCATGAACATCTGCCAGCCAGGGGATGGGAATGAAGTGAAACATAATTTCAGCAAACATCATAAAAATTGATTGCTTTTAAAGATATATGGCACAACATAAGATCAATGGGAGAGACAATGCAGACCTCTCCTCCTTTCCTTCAGAAGGATTAGAAGGATCTAGATCCTTGTTCAATGTCTTGCACCCTTTCAGTCCTTTCACTGAAGCCCCTGTCACAGAAGCCTGCATAATTTGGCAACAATCTTACATAAACATAGATATCTTGAAAGATAACGGTCACAATATTTAATATGGGTTATAAATGTGCATCCCAAGCATATTACATATCGCTGAGTCAACAGACAGCTCAAAAAGAAAAATTTATGGTCTCAATACCAGCTACCAATTGAAAGAAAAAAAAGAGAGAGAAAAGGATATTCAGATCCAGCAAGCAATCAATTAAAAATTCTTACACTGAAGTAAGTGTGCAAAGCACTGTTGAAAGAGAAGGTTTTTTGGTCGGTATTTGTGATGGTTAATTTTGTTGAAAGTCCCTTAGAATTTAGCATGACCTGCAACAAGTTTATAGGTACAGTCAATAATAATAAGTTAATGTTATCATCCCAGCATCAGAAAGCAAGCAAAAAGAAATATAACAGCAATCCACAAACATGAAGCATGAACTATGAATTTGTCTTTGAAAACATAAAAGCAAAGGAGAAAAAGGGGGAGAAAAAAGAACTGTAAAGCAGAAGTTTAAAACCAACTACAATCATGGATACCAGCTTCAACCTCTGAAAATCGAGCACATAAGATTACTACCTTGAACAAGGCTTGAAAGCTAAAATCCCACATAGAGCGACTGTAGGGACTATCCTTCAGCTCTAAAGTTAAGATTGGATTTCCTTCAATGTTTTCAGAATCAACAATGGACCAATCCATGTTCCTTGCAAATCCATGCTGTAAAACAAACATTAAGGACCAAAATTTTCATTAGGAAACAAAATAATTGAGGAATATATAGTAACTAACATTCTGGAAACATTTTTGTTCTACCAACATCAGATAATTAGAATTATAAATTTTTTAATATGAAGAGTAACACATCTTGACCTACACATTTTCTACCAAGATGCAGTTTTGTCAAGCAGTTGATTAATATATGCTAGGATACCATACCGAGCAGGTGGCATTTAGATTAGAGGGTGGCACGCATAAGTGATTGTGTCAGAAAGAAAATCGCATATAAAGCAAAATTATTTAATTGACTGAAACAGATATACGAAACTATGTAAGCCCAATGGAGTTCTTTGGTCAATAATACGAAAAAGCTGCCTCACTCTTCTGTTTCCTTTGGATTTTTTTCTTTTTTTTTTTTCTTTTTTCTTTTCAATCGATATCACGCCCTTTATTCTGTCTTTTCTGTTTCTTCTAATAATAAGTGCAAACCATTCATACCGCATAGACATTGAAAAGTAAGAACTCAAAAGAAGGGAGACAAATAAAAATATATGCAATGTGGGTGTATTGTAAAACCAAAATGTAAAAATATCAAAAAAAAAAAAAAAATGTGAGAAAGGGGACCATACCTGCTGCATGGGACCAGGTCCAAACTGGGGGAAACAATGTGGGATGCCTCCACTAATTCCAGCACAGAAGTCATCAGATTCATGATTGACACTCGCATTAAGGTAATAACAAGACATTGAAATTAAAGGGTTGAAGGGTGATGAAATAATGTTGATTGGAAAACATTTTATTGAACCTACATGGTTCAAAAAAAGTCATGCAAGCTAACCCCACCCACATTTTCTTGTTGTAAGATGATGTTGGAGGCTTTTGGGATCCTTTTGCACTGGGGTTTTGCAAGGTGAAAACCACATTTTGTTGAAGGTTCCAAAACACTCAAAGATCAGAGGTACTATTCTTCTGACTGAGAGAAAATCTGACACAACCACATAATACCACTTGAATTCATTCAAAGTAATCAATCAAATGTATGTGATCGAGCCACCCTGATCTGAGTTAAAGAACCCTTGATTTTTATAGCTCGCAACTGTGACAATCATGTTACCTATGCAACAGTTTTTTTTTCAAAAATGCTGAAAACAACACCAAAGACAGCCATAGTAGGACTTCAGTGGAAGTAAGGCACTAAAATTGAAGTGATTGATAAATGATTTTGAGGATTAGGAACACAACGAAGGCATAGGAAACAAGTTAATGCTGAGAGAAGAGTAGCCATATTCACCTGATGGGTTTTTTCCCATTGAACACAGCATCTGGTCGGACAAATAGGAGATCCCTTCCATTTAAAACTTTCCAAGATGTAATACAACCTCCAAATAAGTAGATCTCAGCCTCACTGCAAGTTGAAGATTCACTGACAGATGGTGAGACCTAGAGCTCCGGACTATATCTTTAATAATATGCAACAATTTGAAAAGAACATGTGGCACAGAATGAGGTGCTCGCTATGGCAACCTTGAGGTTGTAGGTTCAAGTCACGTTACAAATAAATAAATAATAACAACGGTGACAACACCATGCAACAATTAATGCTCTCCAAGTTTGTGAGAAACCAATACATGGTTCTGACAATTTTTCATAACAATAAATTAATAGGATGAAATTTGAACCTGGACTAAACTTGTTCAGAGAGGCAAAAGGTCCAAACATTTCCTATTTCAGGAGTTGATATATCAACGTCAACTAGCTGTGTCCAGAAAAAAAAGAACAAACCATGAAAGGACTCCACACTTGAAAGATACTGGCTAAGAATAATCCAACTCGGCAAATCCAATTATCACCACCATCATTACAGTCTTTGCCTCATCCCATCAATCTTAGGTCAACTGCCTATCTAATTAGATGATAAATTTGAAAAGATAAAATATTAAAAGAAAGAAAACTGGAAAGAAACATCACCAATATTTTAAAACATTTATATAAGGAATTTTAAATCCTTGAAAGAAAAAAAAAAACCCTCATACCACGATATAAACCCCAAATGTTCATCCCATAATTGATAAAAATAGAAAGAACAAAATTTTCTGGTAGATGGTAGAATAAAAGAGATGAGTGGCAGAAGATAATGTAAGACCGTGTGTGTATATACATACGTATCAGAGAGAGAGAGAGAGAGAGAGAGAGAGAGAGAGAGAGAGAGAGAGAGAGAGAGAGATGAGAGAGGAGAGAGAGAGAGATGAGAGAGTACATTGTGAATGAGACAGATCCATAAGCATCCATATTCAAATCAATAAGGTTTGAAGTGTATGAAACCAGGTATAAATCCGAATTGCATCCAAGGGACTAGATCTAAGACCACTTGATATGGTTAATGCAAAGACTAAGAGTAGGGATGGGAATAGCTCAGGTTGAACGAATGACCCTCCCCAATCCACCCTACTAGGGGAGACCAGGCAGATTTGCTGGTGGTTTTGACAGGTTTGAGACAGAAACTCAACCCGAGTTTAGGGAGGGGTTCAGGTCCTGAACCTTTGGGTTGTAGGTCCTATACCACTTGATAGAGATATAAAGCCTTATAACAACACTTGCAATTATCAAAGACAAACTGAAGCAGAATTTTCTTGCAAATGGAATAATAGTCAGAGAGAGAGAGAGAGGGGAGAACATTGACCGCTTCACGCACGCATGCACATCAACTATCTCATTTGCTTCTCCTAAGTCCCACACGTTGAAGCTCACACAAGTTTTCCTCCACCAACGAGCATATCTTCTTCATGATAAACAATAGCTACAAGAAAGCTTCTTCTTTCATTCATATTTCATGCCCATTTGTCTCCCTCCAGCACTATCCTTCCCAGAAAGTTTGTCCTAAAGATCCTCAAGTACCTCCCTAATCACCAAAACCTCTGCTCCATTGTGTCTCTGATTCCAGCAGGACATATACTCTTATAAAAATAGTCATAAAGCCCCTATACTTTTATAAAATGAAACAAAAACCATGAGTTCCATAAATCATGTCCATAGCACACAATATTGGACTGTCCATCAGTAGGTTGATATGTTATCCAATGATCCCCATTGTGACATTTCAACCATTTGGAACTCAAATGCACCACAAATAATAAGTGCTGACAATTATCTACAACGTTAAAAAAGAAAAGAAAAAGAAAAAAAGGGGTAGGCAAGGTAGGGAACTAGGATAGAAAGATAACCCATTCAAATGTTTTGATATATGTGAAGTACTTACAACAGGCACTGCACCATGCCCTTCTACTATTTCCGTTTTATGGTGTTGATCTGAAAGCCCTTTACAAGTATTTACATAAATACATACATATATGCACATAAACCTCCACCCCAAAGATGATGATATAATATAAATGCAAGCATTAGAGAAAAAGAGAGAATGGAAAGAATGCATACACCAATACCCCTTTTATCTTGAGAATGGAAAGAATGCATACACCAAAACCCCTTTTAACCCCTTTTATCTTGAGAGAGAGAGAGAGAGAGAGAGAGAGAAGATGAAAAGACTCACCTATCATGAACAGACTTAAGCAGAACCTTGGGCAGTTTGCCAGTTCCTTCTGTTATCTGCACCCCTGAAGAAGTGGTTTCTTGGCTTAAGCTCGCAAAAGCCATGTTAACGTCTCTGTTCAAGACAAGAAACGTCATGAAGCACAATGCTTTAACAAGTTCAATCAGTATTAGCAGCAGAAATACCAAACTTGTGAATGCAAGATCTAGTTGTTTGTGACATTTCATAAAGAATAAGCATGCAGAGTAATCAACTTCTATGAACTTAAAAAGAATGCAATTTATATGAAACAAGAATGAGCACATAAGAAGGAACCCACTAGTAGCTTCAACAAAAGGAAACGAAAACAATGAAAGTTGACGTTTAACAGTTTGGGCATTTGCATTATACACAGAAGGCTGGAACTAGCTCATGAATGATGCATCAAAATTCTGAATCTCAGATCCGATACACATGATCCAAGGCCAATGATAGGCACCCTGATTATAGAGTAGCTCTCCTCAAAGCTCTTCCCTAGACACTACCTTCTTGCAGTCTTGCTAAAGATAAAATATTATGTATGCACTATGATGCCCAGATACAGGAGATAAAGCAGGAACATGGATTTTACACAAAAAAAAACAATGAAGCATGAATGCGATAAGTTGCCTATATTGAAATATCCCAGGTCTCATTGTGTACATGAGGGAGGTTAGGCATGAGTTTTCCTATATGGAGATTCATTCCCATTTCTTTCCTATTACAGAGGATATGAGATTCTTAAAACTAGGTCTTATCACATTTGTTTCTAATCTCATCAAATTGCTTTAATAGAGACTAATTCCCACCCCCACCACCCACCCACCCACCCACCCACCCCACCCCACCTGTATGAAAGGGTTCCATGGAATTGACAAAAATTAGTCCAAATTTCTCTTCTTTTCGCACAGAAAAGTGTTACGCCAAATTGCAGAAAAAGTTGGAGCCGGTGTCCTGAAGTGTGTTGGGGCCCACCAACCATAACTTCAGACTTTCTTCCTTACCGCTGTTAAGTCAATTGTGCAGCGATTTCGCTCTTTCTTCTCCACACCACACAAATGCACGCACTCCACTACATGCCTAATCTGTTTTCATGAGTTGAACCAATTAAGGAGGAAACAAATCGATGGGATAAGACTAAGATGATGATGGTAAAGAGGAAGAAACCAAAATTCCAATCTGGGGTTCTCTTCATTATCATAGACAAGACAGAAGAACCCACAAACATTCAAAAAAAGGAAGGTAGGAATTTCATGTTCAAATACAAAAAAACACGAATGAAACTGAAACGAATTCGATCACTCAAATCCTTGAAAGATTGAAACTTTAGAATAGAGGAGTGGAGAGATTTGATTTACCGATGGCGCCGAGGGTTGAGAGAGGCGAGTGCTGGAAAGGGAGAAGACAACGCCATTGAAACCATCGCCATTTCACCCTGAGGCCCGACTTTCTTCGTCTTTAATCTTTAATAAAAGAGCAGCCTGACGACGACAGTATTCGTGTGACGAACCCACGACAGTTTTAAAGTATGCCACGTGGCATGTTGTTGGCCGTTCAATCCGTTAAAGATTTAGATAGCTGTAAATGAGCCAAGCTTGCCCAGGTTGAGCTCGGGTTGCCTTCAATTTTTTTAAGCTCGAGATCAATACTAAAGTTAAAGCTTGAGTTTGGGCCCGCGCCCGCGCCCATTTATTTACATGTGCGGAGGAGTAAAGGTGAGATGACTGTTAAATAATAAAAACTAGCAAAAAAAAAAAAAAAAGACCCGTGCTAAGCCCGGGTCTAAAAATATTACTAAAACTTAACTAAAAATTATAATAATAAATTTTAATAAAGAGAATTTATTTGCTAGTTATTGGGAAAAGAAGAAACACCTGGACATTAAACGTTTAAGAAAATGTGAGAAGAGGGTATTAAATGTTTAAGGAAAATTCTGCAAAGTGTTAAAATAATACTACCAAGTATCAAAATATAAAAAATTTAGATTATTGACACATGGCAGGACTTTCCATCCATGATTTTTATCTTATAATATAGATAGATAGTAAAAATAAGGTATATTAAAGTATAAGTAAAAATACATTAAAATCTTTATTTGGATAATAGGAATTGAATATTGAAATATCTTATGAAGGGTAAAAGAGGAAAAAACAAAGTACTGGCGAGAGGGAGTGTAGATTAAGAGCTCCTTTTTTGTGAAAAAAAATAAGTAAAAGACATGGTGAAGTAAAAGGTTAGTAATGTCATGTCATAAGTTAACTTTTCCATTCCACTTTTTTCCATCAAAAAGTAGAAGCATTACATCACAATCACATCATATGCATACATTTACTCCACTTTACTATTAGGCCCAATATCAGCTCCAGATCTGGTTTGGTCAATCTGCACCCAGCCCTTTATGCCCGCAGATGGCACATTCTTGATCCTGCCAAGGCACCTTTGAGATGAAAGGTCTGGATTTCACATGTAATTTCTTACTTTTTGTGTTTCAAGTTGACAGTTTTGATCTTGACCACATTGGCAACTGACAACTACGCAAGGTGATGAGGTGATGGAGAGACGATTTATGCTATTAACCACTAAGCTTATGTTATAGTTTACTTGGATATTCAAACATTCTGTTGTCCAAATTCCAAACTACTGTTGTCTCAGGCCCTACTATAGTCTATAGATGGCCCATTCAGCAAAAGTCCTGCTGATGGGAAAGATCATCTACCTTCATCCATCTCATAGCCAGAAAACAGCTGATTCAAAATAGCCTGAAATAACAAATGTTGGATACATATGAACCCATCACTTCTACTGACTGCATATATCCTACGGCTCAGAATTGTATAATTCTGCCACTGCTTACAAAAAAATTACAATAAGATAGGCCAACAATGTTTGGGAAATGTTTAATGCTTGACTAAAATATAACATCATTAAAGCCTTGTCTAACTGCATCAGGAAAACCAAACAGAGGAATACCACTGATAGTGCACCCAGAACATTATACATGGATAACAAAAGAAGAAGAGTAAACACAGGTGTCTAAATATTGAACAAAACTGCAAGGTGCTATGAGCCATAAGACCCAATATTTTGCAGAGTAAACACAAAATGTGAAGGAGCTTAAATCTACAGCTGGTGAGTCATAATGCATCCTGCACTAGGGGAAAGCTATGGTCAGGCATGTTTTGATGCAAGAAGGATGGTCAAAGGATGGATCTAGGACAGAGCAACTACATCCCGGTTGAGAGTGCCCGCAGTAGGTAAATTCACAGAAAGGGTGAAGACCAAGCAGTTGCTGAAGCAGTCAGCAAGATTGTAATTCCCATTGAATGAGCAAATTAAGCCGCGGGAATTGTATGAGCTGTTCAAGTTTCACCATCAATGAGAATGCAAGAGAAGATGTGGAGATCACAGCTGATCTAGAATGCATAATTGGAGACCTGTGACAATGTAGATTATTAGGGATATTTAGCTGAGGTACACTTGTAGCCTTTTAATTATGAATTCATGTAAGAGGAGCGCATCAAGAAAATTTTGGCCTTCACATTCATCTTCAGGAATCAGGAATAAAGGCAAGATTTGCATAAAATTGAAAGAAACCAGAATAACAGTTCATTTCAAATTGGACTTAGAAAAAAATTTAGTAACTCACTATGGGCCTTTCAGATGCCTATTCTGACGAAATGAACAGTTTGTTGCTACTCACCATTTCATACAGGTGGTGCTCATGGTTGGGGATCCATGCCACTGATGTGTATAGCACCGTATGGATGAAAGAATCTCCCACACTGGAAGCTACCAACTTTCAATTAGTGTATTGTGAATGGATGGTGAAAAGATAGTAGTAGCAACGATTCATAAAAAGTTTGCCAAAAAAAACAGCACCAAGGATCTTTGAACCTGTGAGGTTTCAGTTTCTCCCCCTTCCTGGGGCCTACCTAATCACAGCGCGGATTACTGAAACTGGATCCTGTGTGCAGGAAAGCGAGCAATAGAATGTACATTAGTGGCAGAGTAGGATCATTTGAGTCACCTTCTATTAGATTCTCTTTAACCAAAGAACCATTTGTTAGAGGGACTTCCCCAGTAAAGGGAAGTAGAAATATCTTGAGAATAAAACTCTCCTTTGGTAATCAGATTTAAAAAAGAAATAATCCATGAAGTTGACAAAAAGAAATATTGATTCATCATTCAGATTCAACGTCATTGAGGATATGCCTGGTGAAGAAGAAAGATTACTAATATAAACTAAGAAAGAATGCTCAACTCTACAAATGTAACTCCTTAATTCTTGGACTATAAGACTCCGCTTTCAAAAATCTTTTCAACAAATCAAGGGTGAGAAATCTTGTGCTTGAATAATGTGATGGACCTCTTAACATTCAGCAAGCCATGTCATAACTGAAATTCAGTATCCAAAAAATCACCTATGAATTTAGAATAGTCGCCTAAGCTCCAGCTGTTCTTGCAATCTTCTTTTGCGGAGCGATCAACATATTCTATTCAATGCAATCTTTGTACGGTGAGAACCTTCAATGCAGAAGATTGTCCTGAACCAAAGCAATTACACCTAGAGAGCATATGCAGACACCATGTCATAATCCTTCTCCCCATTTCTTGGGGACAACGGTATTATTGTGTACCCATTTCGGCAAAGAAATATCATCAGGATTGACCCAGGCACATTTTACGCAGTTATGCTTTGCAAATCATCCCATGACATGCAGAAGCATTAGCTCTTGTTCCCAAATCATCCCACTGAAGAAAATGCCAAAGAGAACACATGCTTCTGCATTAATACTATGAGATGTCTTGGGATGAATAAAAAAAAAAACCTACACGTTTTTGCTAACACATCCTATTAATATCCCTTTGCCCAAACAGGTACACAGTATACCAGTGTGCCCAATACAAAGGAGAGAAGGATTGTAACCATGGTGTATGCATATGCTCTCCAAGGGTGATTGCTTTGGTTCATGGCAAAAACTTCTGCAACGAAGGTTGACACAGTACTGAGACACCCTAGGAACCCCAACTGTATGCCATTGATGATGATGTCACATCCTTTTGTGTTAACCTGCATAAACAAAATACAATGCTCATTAGATGTTACTGACAAGATAAAGTCAAGCCTTTGTATAAGAGGATGATACACCCTTTGCCAAATATCTCTTTAATAACTTTATGGAAAATGCCCACAAGAAAGGTCACATGTGATCATAATCTTGATCAAGTGGCCACTTCATGGTCAATCATAGGCTCTATTAGATTGCAATCCTTAACAGCTGTGAGTGGAAGCAAAGTGTGAGACATATCCGTTTGCATTTAATCTTCGATTTGAACAAATCCTGATGCCAGCACCTGATAGCTTTCAAGTTGTGAACGCACTTGATAGCTATCTAATTCATTGTTCAAAAGCCCCATAACTTGATCTCTAACCCAGCTGGGTCGACTCAAAGATCAAATTTTTGATTAAGTCAAATAAAAATAGTTAAGGAGGATGACCCCCACCCACCCACCAGCCCTACCACATAGAACAAAAAAAAAATCTTCCATTTTCAACCTGCTCTTCTCCATTACATGAATGTGAGTTCTCCAAGGAAAGAGATTCCCTCTCCAAACTCCAAGCATTAAAACCCTACTTACATTTCCCAGACATGGCTGATGGCACTTGTTCCCTCCAGCAGTCCATGATGCCATTGTCTTTTGGCAAACACTGAAGAACAAACTCAAAAGGGGATGGTAGCGGATTGATAATGACTAGCCCAAAATGACCAAGGACTTCCTCATGTTATCAAGTACGACTTTACTGGTCTCCATTTAACCCTCAGAATGAACTTAAAATGCCAAGAAAATTATCGAGATCAGGTAACGTGAGTGGAGTGGAGAACTCTCCTCATTCAAAATTTAAGAGAACTCATCAAGTTGACTGAGTCAGCCCTGAAACTTGTTAACTGTTCAAGTTTCCCACTAAATATCTCCTTTTTCCTAGCCAATTGTGCAAGTTTGGTTGAATTTTTTTAACTATGATATAATTCGTAATCCAAAGATTGGGTGGTTGTGGAAATGCAGAGCACTGTAGTTCCGTGTAAGTATTTTACGATACAGGTTTTCTGTTCACATTCTTACCGCTTTTTTGATAGTGGCTAAACCAGCCATTATCATGGCAGCTAGTACATTAGCAGTGAGAGTGCCGAAAGGGACCCACTTCATTGATCCTGCTCTTCCAAAGCCTCGTCCATTATAGCCCGCGAGGAACCACCGGAGCCACACACCAGGAGGGCCAACTATACAAGCCAACCACAGCTGGGCACTGGTCTTTTGAGCTTCTATGCCTGTCTTCAACAATGCTATACTGACAGCCCATAGCAAGCTCAATAATAATATCAGCAACAACAGAATTGCAGTTCGAAGAATCTTAAAATCCACTTTGAAACTGCTTTTGGTGCATGTGCCAAGACGAATAAGAAGCCATCTGAAACCCTTGGCAGTAGCAACACCCACATAGATGCATGACACCACAAGTAGAATGTCTAGCAACAATAAAAAGATTCTAGAGAAAATCAATTGATAAAGGTAAACTTGGTGCCTAAATGTAATTATTTACTAAATTTACAAAGAATGCTATGAAAATATCTAATTATGTATGTCAGCGATTGACTTGGAGACAGAGACAGTATCCCAATTATCAAAGTGATGGTCCAATCTGTGGCTGACCTGCATGTTTGAAATCATGCCATTCTGATGATCCAAATAGTTGCAGTGAGCTATGCCTATAGCATTGATATGAGAAATTGAACAGATAGTTCTCTAGTCATTTGTTTGTGTGCAACGAATCTTACACCAAGATTGTCTCAACTCTCGCCAATGTACTTGTCCTAATTGGCAGTCTACAGCAGGAGCCACGGGTTGGACAGGCTGGACGAGTGTACAAGTACCCTAGTGTTGGTTGTATACCTCACTGGTGTGATCAGTGGACCCAGGATTTTTCATGTGGGTTTTGGAAGTAAGCCAAGAATTTTCAAGTGGGTTTTGGAAGCGAACCCAAGTCCAACGGGGGCAACTACCCCCAAAACCTACGTTGGCCCATGGGGGTGTGATTGCGTACAAAGACCACCCATACGATACAACTATACTAGGCATGTGGATTGAACCCATCCCCCAATGCATGGTGTTCATAAAGGAGAGCCTAAAATTTCTGGTTGAAACAGGTTGGACTATATCATGTCCTAACTACAGTGCTTACTAGATTTTTACCTGTAGAATAGCCAATCACAACAAATGCCCATTTTCCATTTGAAGCCAATTCCAGCATTTTTTGGTTCCAGCCACTGAAAGTGGTGAGGCTTCCCAAAAAACCTGTGGTAAGTCCAATGGCTAGCAGGTCTGAGAAACGGCTTATGTCACCTTTATAAATGATGCCTAACCACCCCATCAAGAAAGATCCGACCTATGTAAAAATATGTGCAATATAATCATTACCACGGTTAGAAGAATAATGAGTTAATAATACAAATAAATAGTCAAGAGCCATTTATACAATCAGTCATGAGGTAACCATATGCATCATTCTCATTTTTTAATGCTTAAGGGCCACTTCTAGATACTGAAATGCAGAGGCATTTGCAACACTTGGATCCTTTAAAAACAAAGGAAGTACAAAAATGATACTTCTGATCCGAACTCTGTAAAAACTAAACAAAAGCCAATTGTCTGCAAACCCAAGTTGTAGATATTGTTGGGATATATTTTTATCAGAAGTTATAGTGGGTTCTAGAATTTGGGATTTAAAAGATGCACCATACCTGATCCTTTTGCAATCGCCAACAATACCTATACACTGATATGCCATGAACCCCATTATGTTGGATAGGGAACTGAGTTATCCATTTAACTCCCAATATCATATAATTCCAGCAAGAGTTACACAAGTTATTGCTGAATTCTGAATAGGAATTAGGTTGACGACTTAGGTTGATTTTGGTAATTTGATTATTCAGCATGTAACAGAATAGTCATCTCAATATGTTAAAGTGTTAAGATCAGATTATAGGAAAAGGAGCTATTTTGTTTACTTTGGTATTGTATCAAGCATTATTGTATGAAAGTTACTTTAATGGAACAGAACTCGTCAGTTCTTGAAAATTTAACATTACTGATGAAAAATGAGAGAAAATGAAGCTCTCATATATATATATATATAGAGAGAGAGAGAGAGATAGATAGATAGATATAGAGAGAGAGAGAACTTTCTTCCACCTTAGTTAGAATATAAGATAACATAGCTTTTTCTAATAGAAGAATTTTTTGCTAATGCAACATTGTCAGGATAAGACTACGGTCATGATGATGTAGGTGTAGATTTAGAAATTACTCAATATAGGGTTCTCTTTTCCTTTCTCCAACTTTCATTCTATAGATCTTTCCCTTTCTATGTTTTATTCTGGTTTTACTTTAGAGTTTAGTGAGAAGGTGCATATCAATTTTTCTTAAATTACTAAGTTTTTTCAACAGGTAATGTGTCGTGGAAAATTTTGGTCTAAAATTGATGAATTTGTAATTTGAATTTGAATGATATTTCAAAAATAGAAATAGCATGCCCTTCTTTTTCTTCTTAGAGAGAGAGAGTGAGATGCTCCTTTTTGATTGCTTGGTTGCAGAAAAATTATTTTGAAAGAGTCCTTTCTTTAGTGTGCTTTTGTTTATTAGACTAAGCGTGGAATTTATGAGACAACTGTGCTAGCAATATGTTTTTGAGTTGTACAGATTGGTAAACCTCAAATGGATCTCAAGTTTGTAATTCTCAAATCCTTTTTTTGTTCTTTTTGTTTCCTTCTTTTTTGAGTAATTACAGGGCCCAGTCAAGAAGACCTCATAATATTCAACAAACACATACCTAAAAGTCAATCAAGTTCATGGAGCAATGGTTGATTGAATAAAGTTATTTATCATTAGAATGGTGTAAGCACAAATGGGCTTGTCCCAATTCCCGATAGTGAGTGTGCTACTGGTCTTGTAATTTTCGTACATATCTGTTAAATGGAATGGTGAGAGAAAATACCAATCATTGCTTAATATGCTTTGGATCCTAAATCAGCATCTGAGGCAGATGTAAATAATGACATATGGATTTACAAAATTAATTGGTTCTTAAAGCAGGAGATTCTAGAAAAAGGAATTCTTAAAGCAGCTCATATTGGTTTCTTATAAGATGAAATACAATAATTTGAGTTTTAAAATAAGTTTTTCAATTGGTAGTTTATAAAAATGAATTTTTTATAATGCTTAAATAGGCTGCTTATAGATCACATACAATGAATGAATTTGCATCGTGTAAATTAGTATGTCTTTTACATCACATATACCTTGTAAAAAGTAAAGCCTTCTGCAGTAAGCCTCTGGTTGTATTCTTTTCTTTTGGTCTGTCCTTATTTTAAGAGCAATTTGCTAATTGCTTGAATGAAATGCATGGAATATTGAAAAGCAGCTTCTTTCTACACTGATTTTAATCTTCGTGATATTTTAGACTAACAACTTGCAAAATTTTAAATTTAGTGTCATCTCATGTTTCTGTTTCAGTTTTCTTCCATTGCTAATTTTTATATGGCTTTCTACTCATGGCTTTCTACTCCATAAATTTATTAAATATGTTTGTTTATATTTTATTGTTTTGACACTTCTATACAATTATTATGCTCTTTTCTTTTTCATTTTCATGCTCCTTATATCTTAATTTTTATATTTTTTATCTACATATTTTTCAGTTTTTCTGATTTCTAAAATTTTGAATGCTTTTGTTCTCTCCTTTTTAGAATATAATGATTCTACTTTATTTTTATTTAGTTGGCAATTTTCTTGTCGGCACCTTTTGAGAAATTTGAAATCATCATCTTCTTCTTCTTCTTCTTCTTCTTCTTCTTCTTCTTTTACTCTACATGCTCATTTTGCAACCATTTTTTTAATATCTGCTAACTAACTTTCTGAAAATGTTTACTATAGTAACATCTTGGCAATTCTCTTATCCATTTATTATGTAGTTTTTGAACTTTTCAACATTGGTATTTTTTCACTTCCTCTGAGTATTTTTATTTCTTCTTCTCTTTCATTATATACATGTGCCCCATGCTATTGTGACACTATTCAAAATCATGGTAACATTAGCAGGCACGCATGTGTATGAGAGAGAGAGAGAGAGAGAGAGAGAGAGAGAGAGAGAGAGAGAGAGAGAGAGAGAGAGAGAGAGAGAGAGAGAGAGAGAGAGAGAGTAACCATATTAGAAGGGAGATCAAGGTAGAGAGTGCTATCATCATTGGTCCAGCCAATGATACGTGGACCAAATAGCTTTTGCAGTAAATACCTCATGAATACCTGAAAATATAGCAAAGGAACGCACATAAGTCTCTCACAAGATACATATTGAAAATATGGATATTGTTATTGTCATTTAGTTTTTTTTTTTTATTTATTTAAACAGTAACCATGCATCCATAAATATCTTCAGTTTCGGTTACTAAGATCTATGAATGCTCTCTCAAAATATTTTCTTCTTCTTTTTTTATCAGTTATCTCTCACAACATTCAAAGCTAGACTTTTAAGTGGACAACAAAAGAACAGATTTCTCTAATCTATTGTACAAATAATTGATATTAGCTCATGTGTCTTACAATAATTTTCTTTGAACTAAAACTTCTAATCATTGAGATAGATGGTCTTAGATCCATCTGTAGGAGAAGCTTAACAACATCCATTATGCAATAGACACTTGCCAAAGTAAAGAACATACTTAAAATACAATTGATCTACAAGAGGACACAAATATCATTTAGGGCCAGTTTGTTTGCATTAGAATTCATGGGAATTCAATACATAGGATTCCTACCACATGTGGTTAAAAATGAAGATCAAGGGTGAATTTCCAAAGAAGAGCAACAAAACCACCTTTCCTATTGTGGAAATAGAATCAAAAGAGAATGGGAAATCAATACCCGTCCACCCTAGTAATTCAATACAAAGGAAAGTGAACGTCCTATCTACATCTCCACCTTATATCCTTCAGCCACACCATACATCCTTCACCCTCATCTCTTTAATAATACTTCTTTAGAAGGCAATTTTAATGCGCAGAGACTTTCAACGACTGTGGAGGTGTGGAAGGGGTGCATCGCACACAACGCTTGCACCTTTCTAATAATATTTCTTTCTAAATATGTTAATACATTGCTTCAAACACATAATTAATGGAAAGATCAACAATATATATATATATATATTTGTGTGTTGTGTGTGTGTGTGAATCGCTTTTAAGTGGTAGAGCTTATAAGTAAATTAATCAACCTATCAATCTTTTTTTTTTAAAAAAAGTAGCTATTAAAAAGAACCCCTAAGTATTTCTGACAAATATGAGCAGACAAAACAAAATAATACCCCATATTTATGACAAAACAAATAGTATTTCTCTGAAATAGTCTAAGTCTCGACTTGAAGGCATAGAAAATGTATGGAAATTTACCCCTAAAATTCCAAAAACAGCTAAATGAATGAGGCATGATATGTACAATAGGAGCTTCTGATTATCCTGCAAATGAAGGGAAAAAAGGGTGAGTTATCTGCTAGCTTTAATCATGACTTCAAGAGAGAAAGTACTCATGCATTCAATTTATTTGACACACACAACACTACTGATCAATTAAAGGACCAAAAACATTTTTGTATATGTTCATGGCAAAACAATCTTGTGTATCAGTGCAGTCATTTCTAAATAAAAGCATAACATATTGAGCAGTTCAATAAGTGCTATTCCACAAAATGGATTACAGGAAATATAACTTCACAAAGAAGAAGATGGAGCACATTGTTCTCCTGGTGTGGTCTAAGATTTGTATTTTAGTTTCTTAATTAAGGACCATTAAGGTGTCCGTTGATGCGGTAGTGTTCATCAACAGTTGTGTGCTCGTATTTATCATTATCACCCACTTAGTTACAGTCAATTTTCCATAATGAACTTGGAATGACTAAAATGGTAATTTCATGGTTTGCCCCTGATTATGCACGGAGCCAGTCTAGCCAAACCTTGGTTGGTTGTTCTTTATTGAATTGGGTGCAATTCATTTTCAACTGAACAAACATATTGTAAGACCCCGTCCCAAGTTAATCAAGATTAACTCTTGTTAATCGGAAGTTAAGCTAATTGACTGTGTTTAGTGGATTAGTGATGACTTAAGACCAAATTGAATTGGTTTAGCCTAAAATGAATGAGTTAAGCTTAATGAAATGCTGATAAACTCATTAAAGGAATTGATTTGAAGTTTAGGGTCAAACAAGGAAATTGAGGGACTTTTATGTAAATACGTATTTTCGCGTATTTCGTCGAATACGGAAACTCTTGATGCCAATACGCGTATCTTGAGGAGTACGTTTACTTTCGTTAAAGACTTGAAGTCGTTTGACGAATATTGGATCAAATGACCCTTCATTTGACTCAAATTGGAATGGATTAAGAAGGTGGAGGGCTTAAATGCAATTCCTTAGCTTATATAAGCTAAGAGATGAGTTTTGGAGTTAACTCAACTCATTTGGAACCCTAGGCATCTTCTTCTCTCATTTTTCTCTTCTTTCTTTCAATTTCAAGTGAAGCTTTGAGTGTGATTTTTAAAGAGATTTCTCTTCTTCATCTTATTCCTCAACTTGGATTCAATCTTCTTGAAGTTAAAGCTTGAAAGAGACTTCTATTTGGGGATTTTCATCTCAGTCTCAAGCTAAGCAAAGGGATTTTCATCCGTTAATCTTTATTAGAGGCAAGTACATATGCTTTCTTATGATTTATGAAGTTTTAGAGTTGTTAAAACTCATTAGGCCAAAATCCCAGAATTTTAGCTTCAGAAATTCTGAAGCTCAAAACTGAGCTTTTGGGAACTTGTCGGTCAGCCGACAAGCTGACCGACATGGTCTGGGTTCATTTTTCGTATAGTTTAGTCTCTGGAAAGCTGATCGACAGTTGATCGAGACTGAGCCGAGACAGTCTGATGAAGAATGCAGAGAAAACCAAGCTTCTGGAAAGCTAACCGAACTGAGTTCCGTTAGCCGAACTAGGGACTTCGGTCAACCGACTCCTGACCGACAACCTGACCGACATGGTCTGGGTTTGTTGTTCAGGTTGGTTCAGCCTCTGAAAAGCTGACCGAGACCGAACCGACGTCACCTGATGGAAAGTGGGCAGGAATCCAGCTTCTGGAAAGCTGACCGAACTGAGTTCGGTCAGCCGAGATGAGGGTTTCGATCAGTCGACAAGCTGACCGAATATGTAGGAAAATTCAGAATTGAATTCTGATTTTTCTGAATTGAAACATAATCTATACAGGCTGACTTTGTTAATGTCTAAGCCTTCATAAGTGTAAATTAAGTTCCCCGAATGCACAATATAAATCTATAAAGTGATGTTCATAAAAAATAACGCGTGCATTGGGTAACGAGGATTTCACTCATTTGATTGGTTTAGAATTCGAATAGAAATAGATTTGATTTCCGCAATTGATATAGTATTATGAATCCCTAAGCTCCATATTGAGCTTCACTAAATTGTTACACAGAATTAATGAATTGAATGAACAGTTACTAAAGGTAACAATGTACTGAATAATTCCTGCTGCAGTAGATGATTGAGGTGTTCTGGAGCCTCGTGGAAGGTTAGTGATCTCTGATCAAGACACTGACAAATTCTACTCATTTGATAAGTCATACAAGCCATGTAATAGAAAGTGAAACATTAAATGAAATGAATTGAGTGTCATAGTAGATATCAATCTAATGACATTACTTGACTGACTGCTTCCATTGGAAGAATTGAATCAAAATGACATGACTTGAATGCTATGATAATAGTCATATAGTAATTATTATTATTTGACTTCATTGTATCAACATGGATAATGATATTGATTCGTATAGGATTGATTAACTGATTGATAGCTTGTACCATCATAAGAAATGTATATACATTGTTGAACCGTCGTGTTTACGGTGTTACTGATGACATCGCAGGCCCAGTTGCCCATGCCGGTCTTACAGAGACCGCGCCGCCAGCGGACGAGGCCCATCCGATACCTCACGAAGGTTTAATCGAGTGGATGTAATTGGAGTACGAATGAAATGGAATTGATAAGAAGTTTCTTTTGAGAAACACTTTAATAGTCATTTTGAAATGTAATTAGATGTCCCCTGCATTGTATTTAAATGTGCAGTGGTTGACTTTATTAGAATAGCAAATATATAAACTGAGCTTTACTTTTGTTAAAGAGCTATTGTTATTCAAATATTTCGTCAATGTATATTTTTCGCAAATTTTATACATGTGACAGGTTTATGTGATTGATATCCCTTGTGGATTTCGTTTTAACTTTATGTTAATTCGGAGTTTACGGGAGTAAGGATGTGTTCGCGAGTCGGGGTTCGTCCGAAGTAATCAGATCTCGGGACCGGGTCGTGACACATATATACTAAATTACTATTTAAAACATCAATCGTGGAAGGTTAGATCACAAAGTTGGAGCAGTTAGAATTACTGAGAACGATATTGGCCTATTTAATGCTCTTTTACCTGAATCTGATCAGGAATAATGTACAGATAAATAAAAGTAGAGTAAACAGTCATTTCTCTTATGGCCATCAACCAACAATGCACTTAGTTTTGTTGCAAGAGAAAAGAGATGCATAATTGCCATTATTCAGGTAAATTAGTATTTACCAAGTAAACGAATTGTGATTAATAACTTGTATTGATGTCAAACAGAGAGAAGAAAAAATAAGAAATAAGAAAAGATCTATCCATTTAAAACTACATTCTTGTCTTGAGGCAAAAAGGCCATAAATAGATAATTGTGTACTTATGTCTTCAGACCTTAACATCCCGACCCTTAGCTAATTGCTTGATTAGTTAGTAAGTGTATTTAGAGTCTTAGCAAGTCGGGTTTGACGTATGAATCGTGTGGGTGAAATCTCACGTGATTCGGAGCGGTTTAGGTACAGTAGGGGGCTGGTTTGCAATTTTGGGAAGTTTTCAGGGGTTTAATTGAGATTATGAGTTTTGTGAGTTTGGGTGCATCGGATAGGTCTCGTCATTTCATGAACTTTAGTCTCCTATCGCATTTCGATTCGACGCAAGGAAGAGGCCCAAATGATCATTTAAGCTAACCAAGGACTAAACCCATATTTCCATTCATTTCCAACCTAATAAAACACCTCATCCAGATGACTCATTCCTTCACTCATCTCTATCTCTTCATTCACTACTATTCACTCTCTTCTTCCCTTCACTGCCTCCTTGCCATTGCCGACCGCCGGAGCTCCATCTTCGCCGGTGAAACTTCACTTCTTCTTCCTCAAAGCTCCAAGATCACAACCATTCCATTTTCAAGAAATTCCACCCACAACCCATTGAAAGGTAGGCTTCCAAAGCTTTTAACCATAGTTAATCTTCTTCCTTTTAGTTAGAAATGGATTAGGGAGACTCACTACCATCCATTGCATTCATTTTGTAGATTGATTTTGGGATTGAGAAGCTTTTACACCCTTTGAGCTCAAAAAGAGAGATTTCTCTTAATTCTCTTGATTTTGGTTTAGCTCATCATTAAGGCAAGTTAATCTATATATTTATGCTTTGATATGTTGTTTCTTCCTTGAAATGATGATTGAATATGTCTAGATAACCCAATGCTCTAATCTTGACAAATTTGAATTGAAAACATGATAAATTGGGTTAATTGTCTAATGAATTGGATTGGAAATGAAATGGATAGAATGAGAGGTTTATAGGACTTGAAAGGATGTGCTTTTCATTCTTGAATGGCTGTGAAACAGGTTCAGAAATTATGGGGATGGAAAGGGGACCAAATACACATCAGGTGTGTATTCGGTCGACCGGCCAAGGACTTCGGTCGACCGAAGACACAGGGTCAAGTGCGGACAGCACCTGACCATTTTACTGTTCACCATTTCTGCACATTAATGCAGGTCGACCCGGGCTGGACCAGGTCGATCGGGACAACTGTTGGGGACCTTTTTAGGAACCCTTTTGATCACTTTTTCTATTGGACTTACATGGAACCTTGGCTACCTTTTTGGACTCATTTGACTTGATACGAGGAATGTTTTGGGCATGCATTTCTCGCTGTTATTCCTATTCTCGGTCTTTCAACTTATATCAATCTTGAACGGTACGGGACAACGGGATACCCTCTTTTATATCTATGCACGAAGATTGTTTGTTCGGGTATCGCGATCCTTATTCCTTTCGTTGACTGAATAGTGTTATACGAGACTATGGTAATAACAATTGTACCTAGATTGGATTGTTTATCGTTTCAAACTCCGAATGGTATCGTTTGATACTTTCTACATGAAATGTTCATGTTCTATAGATTGTTTTACTTGTTTTGGTCTGGGATCACATGATGAACTTAGATGAGGACCTAGGATCCCCTTGATGTCTTGTTTATTTTGTATACGGTTGATGGAAGTGTTGAGGCTAGGTAGCTTTGATTGCAAAGCTTGATGAGAACTACTTAGTGATTGATGAAACTTGCTTGATGGTCTTGATTTGATTGATGGAAAGTAGTCTCTCAATTGTTTATGAATCTTGTTCACGCAAGAAAGCCTAGTCTCCTCACTCCTACTTGTCTAGGGCTCTTGTGTCAGGCATCACTCAGTTGTTAACGCCCAACACAGGGTGGGGCACCACCTGTGTGAGGACTTTGGTTTGAAAGTCTGCGCAGTACTACTTTTTACATTTTGATGGATTGTACACCATCGGATACATCTTGCATTATTGATCTTGTTTTGCCCTTAGTATCCATCTTGCTTGCTTGCTTGCTTGCCGGGTTTCATCCCGTGCCACTCTACCACAGCTCTCATGTTGAGCATGGAGGGTCATGTGAAACTATCCATGGTGTATTAGCTTGTGTGATTTGCCTATTTGCTAGATTGTTTATGATTCGTATACTATGCACTTCTTATGTCTGAAATGCATATGTTTCTATTGATCTTGTCTCTTGTCCACTCTGAATTGATATGCATATCTTGTTATCATATATATATATATATATATACATTGCTTGTCACTTGTCAACCGTCGTATTGACGATGCTACTCTTGGTGCATAGGTACCGAGCCCTTCTATCCCGAGGAGGAGACGACGGAAGAAGTACAGGCGAATCAGCCTGATGACTTCTTAGATTATAGTACGGACGGCGTTGTATAGCCGTACTGACCCCGTACTCGAGAGCCTTCATGCTTATCTTGATAGATTCATCTTTTGTACTTTTGTTTATCTTTTGATTAGGCCCAAGTTTGTTGTAGCCTAATGTTGTAAATAATACTTTTGGTTAAAGTGTTTAAACTCTGAACTTTGATGATGATATTCAGTATTGTTCCAAACTATGCATCTTTAAGATACTATTTATAATTATAAAGCTTTCGCTATTGATTGTTTATATTTGAGGAAATGTTTATACCTCACAGCGGTCTTCGATCCAATTGGGACACGATTGGGGTTAAGTTATATTTGACTTATGTTGGAAAAAGTTTTAATTAGCCCTAATCTCACGTATGACCCCGGTTTCAATTTTGGGGACGTGACACAGACTGCACCGTAGTTATAAGTTTGAATCTTTCATTGAGATCAATGGTAAGTTGGGTATTTTCTGTGTTTAGGTGGTATGGAAATGAGAAACCGCATTAGTTGAAATACTGTTTACCCCTGCCTCTATAACACTAAGTCAATCTTAGCAGCTGCCATCAATATTGACTCTGAGCAAAAGACTTAAAAACAGTGCCCACCAAATAAGAATTTTGATTTGCACAACACCCAAACACAAGAATCTGGAATGAGCAGATCACAAAGCACTCTAGAACCAAGACTCCACTTCCTACACAGAGAAGATGAACTAACCTGCTGTGTTGTATTCTGCTCTTGAGATCTGTTCTGGGTCATATCCTTTGAACACAGAATCCCATCAGACGAGAGAGGAGACACGATTTCAGACTGCAGCGGCGATAGGGGCGACCTATTCACATTCTCCATTGAAGCCCCATCAATCCAAAACCCATTCAACTGCACCAAAGATTCATCAGGAAATGGTCCTACACCACTCTCTCCACGTCTCAACTCTTCAATGCTGAAACGTAGACTCCTGGAACTCCCACCGAACCCATCTTCGCTGCATGCTCGACGCCCCGAATCTCCCGCCTGCGCATCGATCTCGTCCTGAATATCCTCCACCACCCGCAAATCGACGACCCCATGCGAAAAACTCATCGACCAGTTCTCGACGGGGCCGAATCAGTAGAAATTCCGTCCAAAAAGATCGTTGCTTGGTGGGTAGAGAGAGATGACCAGATTCCATCTGGAGATTGTATGAAGATTGGACGGGTGTGGATGAGAATTAAATGTGAGATTTTCTTTCATGAACGTGGAGACGGTGTTGTTGCGTGATTGATGAGATGGTGATGGTTGGGTGATGTTAGAATCAACGACTTTTTCACTTTGGGAGAAAGAGACAAGAAGGCGAAGCGAAATCACATACGTCGGTGCAGTGGTGCTGTAGTGGTTTTACCACATGCTTGGGTTGACGTACTGTTCAGGGAGTGATTTTGATTCGCGTGCTGTGCGTTTGCTACAATTCAATGCCTATACAAGATTTTCATTAACAATTCCATCTCATTGTAGGATCCTCATTGATTAGCAGGATCCTTTCCATTACATATGATTTGTTTACGCTTCATCCGGCTGGGCCCCACATATGACTTTTTCCCATAAAGTCCAACAAAGTGGCATTTTAAAAGGGAATGTTTTTGAGATTTTTAAGGAATTCCAAGTATTTGACAACTAATCACATTGCCCTTATTATTCTCAAAATATGAAGATCTTATTAGAGGTTTTTCTAAACAAACATACCTTAAAAAAAGGTTGATCTTTCTTAGGATTTGGTGCTGTTATTTTAGGTCACGTTTGGCAATCAAATTTTTAGGGAAAAGATTTTCGATTTTTCTAAAGTTGTAGTATATTCATATTTGGCAATTGTAAATTTCTGAAAATTTGGACGAAAAGAAATCTTCATTTTATATGATTTTCAGATCCGACCACCTCCCATAAGATTTGAAAATTCTCACTTAAGTAGATTTGCACACCGAATGAATCATAAGATCCATGCATTCCTTTGCCTATTAGCAAACATGCCCTTATGTTGAAAAAAAAAAATTTTAATTATCTTTAGGTTAGCAAAAAAGCCATCCCTTCCAAAGATTTCGAAATTGTAGCTTAGCTAAAAATCTGTAAAACATGGAATTTGTGCTACACTGGCGATATTGTAAGAATAATTTCATTAAAAACTTACATCATATATAAAGTAGTCCATTGATGATTTTTAAAGTCTGTTAACTCTTCCTTATTTAGAGTTTAAGCTTAATTTTTATGTAAAAATCACATAATTATATGAGAAGGACGATATATATATAGAGAAAGTGTATGGAGACATGCTGTTCTTAGGCTTCTTGCCATTTACCCTGTGGGACCCACCTAACCTTCTCATGATCAATCTAACCCCGTCACACACGTTATTCCTTTGGTTGGTAACTGTCACGACCCAATCCTGGGGCCCTGTCAGATCTCTGGATCGTGATAACTTTGGTAATATTTACCAAACATTAATCAAATAATTCACATAAGCATTTGGCATTTAAAAAATAATAATAATTTCATTAATCAAATAGTTGTAACTACTCAAACTTTACTATGTTCGATTTGCATCAATAGTGTACTAAAACATCAAATAATATTCCTAAACCATGCTAATCCTTTTATCTACTAAAATATCTTTTCTCGTGCACTCTTGTCAGCCACGCATATTGAAATTCACGTGCTGATCATCGTTCCGCTCTGTCCCGCCCGCAGCTTGATTACCTGAAGGGGGTAACACAACATCAGTACTACTGGTGAATGAATATTCCTAATTACACAAATCACATAAAATATAACATCACATGCTTTAACAAGTCTAAATCAATAATTAAATATTATTTAGATTCTTTCACGCACAATCCGTGCCCATGCACATCACCACGCCTCAAAGGCCTTATCGTATACATGTATACCGGTCACCATGACCCTGTCTCATCAGACACGTCCACTAAGGACCAGCCATCAAAGTGGCTCATCACGTCCATTAAGGACCCGCCGCTATACCAGCCATCATGGCCCGAAGCATCCATCATCCGGACACCAGTCCAACATATGAAACCCAAATACATTGTATCTCATAATTATATTTCAACCGAAAACATAAACAGCAATTAATATAAATAAGTGCACATGCATGGCAGCATGGACCCAACCCTAACACCATTCAGATTGATCATTGCCCCCATCTAGGCATATTTAGAATTGATTGGTATAGGGTGTCCCATATTCAACATCAATTACTCACTGTCCATATAATTAATCACAATCTACATAGTTAATCATACTCATGTAATTAATTACAATCTACATAATTAATCATAATCATGTAATTGATCATAGTCTACATAATTAATCATAATCATGTAATTGATCATAGTCTACATAATTAATTCCTAATCTACATAGGGCCTTGATTAATCTCAGTAAAAAGATTAGTATTCAACACATATAAAGTCCAGGTTGTCCTTTATAAATTCCACTCAGGCCACAGTTACATATACAGAGCCTATGAACATAACTGTTTCACGCCTCTAATTTCTTGATGTACAATCCAGTGGGTCCCACTAGATGTAATCAAGATCAGCCATCTAGGTATGTGTCGCCCAAGACTGATGCACACTGCCAATGGGTCTGATCCACTATTTGATCATGTACTGGGGTCCACAAACCCAAAACAATTTCCACAATAAAAGACGCCTGAGATTTATTGAATTCCCTGGATAGTGGGTCCCACTGGTCCAACTTCCAGATGATCAACTACACAAGGGTCGACCACGTGTCCCCTTTAGGATGTGGGGTTCCGATTCCAAATCAAACCACATCGTGGGGTCCACAAGTCAGAAACGACAATCTGCTGATTTGTCTTCAATTCACGCCTGAAGTCTTTGGAACACATTGATCAGTGGGTTCCACTGATTCAAATCTTAGATACTCATCTACACAGTGGTCGACCACCACTCCTCTCACAGATGTGGGGTCTTGATCACTAATCAGATCAATAGATGGGTCCCACAACTCCTTTATATCACTCTGTATCATTGTCGACAGGCCTCTGGTTCTGTATATTGCACAAAATTCAACAATTCAAGGAGAAACAAGAGTTATCAAATCTCTAGCATTATACTCTTCACAGTCGAGATGATATCAGACCCAATACCAAGAGTTTGAGTGTAACCCATAGATACAGGAACCATTACTGTACTACAGAATTTCAATTCAACAGATTCATGCACCAACATCAGTCTTCTAATTAAAACATCAAGGTATTTAGGAAGATCCACTCACCTCTTATACACAATTGTTTCCTTCGAACTCGAACTTGACATCAACCGCTTTCTCCTTATTCTCCTAATTTGCAATCCACAAGATTCTCAGACTTTCTCCAATGAATAGAATATCACAAAGGGTCGTTGGTTCTCATATATAAAGGAAGAGATGGGAATTCCAATCACTTTCAAACTTTCCTTTTAGAGTTGTTTTACAACTCTCTTCTTTCCCAATTCTCTCTCACGTGGGATACTTTCTAAGTCATACTAAAAGTCTAGACTTCTATTTGCATTATAACTTGGGCTCAAATATCATTACAACTTGGGCCAAGCTATAATTAAAATGCTACCTGGGCCAGACCAATCCTAGGCCCAAGTACTCAGGATATTACATACTCCCCTCCTTGGGAAATTTGGTCCTCCAAATTAAAACATACCTGGGACAAAAAGATGCGGATACTTGCTCCGAACGTCGTCCTCGAGCTCCCGGGTGGCCTCCTTTGGATCATGATGTGTCCATAACACCTTAACAAGTCGGACCGTTCGTCGCCGTAACACCATGTCCTTGGTGTCTAAAATTGCAACAGGTCTCTCCTCATAGGATAAATTAGGTTGTAAATCCATTGTCACAAGATCAAGTACATGAGATGGGTCCGGTTCATAATTCTTCAACATTGACACATGAAACACTTTGTGAACACCAGCTAACTGTGATGGAAGGTCCAATTCGTAAGCATTCCCATCGCTTACACGTCCTGTAATCTTGAATGGTCCGATGTATCGCGGGCTGAGCTTTCCTTTCTTGCCAAATCGCATCACTCCCTTAGTTGGAGAGACTTTGAGGAATACTGAGTCACCGACCATAAATTCCAATTCTCGTCGGCGTTTGTCAGCATAACTCTTCTGGCGACTCTGAGCAGTCTTTAACCGATCCTGAATTTTCTTAATGTTCTCAGTAGAAGTTTGCACCCATTCAGGGCCTAAAATTCGTCGATCGCCCACTTCTTCCCAACAAATCGGAGAACGACAACTCCTACCATACAAAGCCTCAAAAGGAGCCATCTGAATACTCGAATGATAACTATTGTTGTAAGCAAACTCTGCTAGTGGCAACTGTTCATCCCAACTGTCTGTGAAATCTATGGCACAGGCTCGAAGCATATCCTCCAACGTTTGATTTGTTCTTTCCGTCTGCCCGTCTGTCTGGGGGTGATATGCAGTGCTAAAATGCAATTTAGTACCCATAGCTTTTTGCAAGCTTTTCCAAAATTGTGAAACAAACCTAGTATCTCTGTCGGAGACGATTGATGCTGGAACGCCATGTAATCGCACAATTTCCCGAACATAAGTTTTGGCCAGTTGTTCCATCGTGGTTTTTCCTTTTAGTGGTAAAAAGTGTGCCGATTTAGTCAATCGATCCACGATTACCCAAATTATTTCATTATGCCTTGAAGTTCTAGGAAATCCGGAAATAAAATCCATAGTGATATGCTCCCATTTCCATTCGGGTATTGGAAACGGCTGCAGTAATCCCCCCGGCTTTCTATGATCAGCCTTCACCTGTTGACAAGTGAAACAACGGCCGACAAATTCAGTGACATCATTTTTCATTTCAACCCACCAAAATCTGATTTTTAAATTTTGATACATCTTAGTACTCCCTGGATGGATAGTATATCTTGTATGATGGGCTTCTTTCAAAATTTCATCTTTGATTTCTCGAACATGTGGTACACAGAGTCTGCCTCGGAAATATAATACACCATTAACAATAGAGAAGTCGGGTTTATTGTCCATCTTGTCGAAGATATCTGTCAATGCTTTATCGTCCCGCTGATGGTCTTTTATTCTTTGTATTAATTCAGGTTGGACCTTGAAGCTTCCCAATAATACTTTGTTGTCAATAGACCATAAGTTAACATCCAAGTCCTTGATCTCTTCAAGCAATCTCCATTCCGATGTCAAACAAGCCATCTATGCCGATTTTCTGCTCAAGGCATCAGCTACAACATTTGCCTTTCCTGGATGATAAAAGATTGAGAAATCATAGTCCTTGAGAAATTCCATCCATCTCCGTTGTCTCAAGTTCAACTCCTTTTGAGAAAACATGTACTTGAGGCTCTTATGATCGGTATATACTTCAAATTCTTCTCCGTAAAGATAGTGCCTCCAAATTTTTAATGCAAATACCACAGCTGCTAACTCAAGGTCATGCGTAGCATAATTTTGTTCATGGACTTTTAGCTGTCTGGAAGCATACGCAATCACTTTTCCATGCTGCATGAGAACACACCCTAGTCCTTGCAACGACACATCACAGTAGATCACAAATCCTCCACTCCCAGCGGGGAGGGTAAGTATTGGTGCCGATGTGAGCTTACCTTTCAAAGTTCGAAAGCTATCTTCACAGTTCTCATTCCAAATAAACGGGACATCTTTCCTTGTGAGTCTGGTAAGTGGCCCAGCAATTGTAGAAAATCCTTGCACGAACCGTCGATAATAGCCTGCCAAGCCTAAGAAACTTCGAACTTCGGACACATTTGCAGGTCGCTTCCAATTCGTAACTGCTTCAATTTTAGTAGGATCTACTGATAGTCCTTCTCCTGAAATAATGTGTCCCAAAAAGGTGACTTGTGTAAGCCAAAAATCAGACTTACTTAGCTTGGCGTACAGCTGGTTGTTCCTCAACAGCTGTAAGGAGATACGCAAATGTTCTTCATGCTCGTGCCATTCCTTAGAGTAAATCAAAATATCATCAATAAATACCACCACAAATTTATCCAAAAAGGGTTGGAAAACTTGGTTCATCATTGCCATAAATGCGGCTGGGGCATTGGTTAAACCAAAAGGCATGACTAAAAATTCGTAGTGACCATATCGCGTTCGAAATGCCGTCTTGGAAATATCTTCCTCCCTCACCCTTAGCTGATGGTAGCCGGATCGGAGATCAATCTTGGAAAAGTATTTCGCACCTTGTAGTTGATCAAACAATTCATCAATGCGAGGTAGAGGGTACTTGTTCTTGATAGTCACCTGATTTAACTGTCTATAATCAATACACATTCTCAAAGTGCCATCCTTTTTCTTCACAAACAACACCGGTGCTCCCCATGGAGATACGCTAGGTCGGATGAATCCGTTTTCTAACAACTCCTCCAATTGATCCTTGAGTTCCTTCAGTTCCGCAGGTGCCATTCGATAAGGTGCCTTAGAAATCGGGGTTGTTCCCGGCATTAACTCAATAGTAAAATCGACCTCTCGAATTGGGGGTAATCCAGGCAAATCATCCAAAAATACATCGGGAAATTCCCTAACAACAGGGATATCTTCTAATCTGGGCTTCTGTTTATCTTCTGTGATAAAAGCTATAAAGCCTTTGCACCCACTTCTTAATAGCTCAACGGCTTTGATGGCTGAGATTACTATTGACCTAACAGGTCTCCTCTTTCCCAACAAACTGACCTGAGTAAATCCCCCCCAGGTTAAACCGAACTACTTTATTAAAACAATCTAAAATAACTCGATACCTAGCAAGCCAATCCATTCCCAAAATGACATCAAAGTCATTCATATGTAATACTACCAGGTCTGCCGGCATCTGCACTTGTGCAATTTCTAGCATACAATCATAAAATATGGTGCTAGTACGAATGTGTTCACCCGTGGGTGTTGACACTACCAGTGCATGAGTCAATGTTGAGGGGGAGTTTCCTATCTTAGCAGCAAAAGCATGAGAAACAAAAGAGTGCGTAGAACCAGAATCGAATAAAGTACTAGCTTCATGACTGGAAATTAAAACCATACCCTCAACAACATTATTGGCCGCTTCCGCATCCTGATGGGTCAGAGCAAAGACTCTCCCATTCTGCTGTTGCCCAGCTTGGTTCCCCCCCTGATTATTCCTGCCTTGATTGTAATATTGTCCTTGAGGTGGGTTCTGCTGGTTTCCTCGGTGCTGGTAGGTCTGATTCTGTTGGTAGGGGCGTTGATTCTGTGGACGCTCCTGTTGACGGTCCTGCTGATTTTGCCTAAAGGGTTGTCCTTGTGTCTGGTTCTGATTCCTTCCTTGCCTCCTAGGACAGTCCTTTACCTGGTGTCCTTCCTGCCCACAGCTGAAACATCCGCCCTTTCTTTTGTTTTGATTTCTTTCCCTAGCCTCCGGACAATCCTTTACTTTGTGACCTCCCTTTCCACAGCCAAAACACACTCCAGATTTCTTTCGACATTGACTTATTTCATGGAATCCTTCACAATGATTACATACTGGTTTAGTCCCCGTTTTCTGTTTCTTGTTGGGAAACTGGTGTTTAGAATTATCTGATTTGCCCTCTGTTGTCACCAGTTGGGTTTCCCTCTTTATATCTTCGATTGCTTCCTCAGACACGAAGGCTTTCTTTAGAGCCTCCGCATAAGTCTTCGGCTCGTGCAGCTTCACATCTTTCTTAATGTCCGGTCGCAGGCCATTAACAATCGCTCCATCTTTTCCTCTTCTGTAGCCACTAATGTTTCTGCGAAGTGAGACAGTTCGGTGAACTTGATAGCGTACTTGGCTACAGTAAGGTTGCCTTGCACCAATGTTTCAAACTCCCTCTTCTTCTGCGCCCGAATGTGATCCGGTATAAACTTCTTTATAAATTCGCGCTTGAAGAAGGTCCAAGTGATCTCTGCTTCTTGCCCATTAAAAGACTTCTTGGCTGCTTTCCACCACTCCTTCGCATCGCCTTCTAGTTTGAAAGCGGCTAATATAGCTTTCTGTTGTTCAGTACACCCCATGACCTCGAAGATGCCTTCCATATGTTCTGCCCATTTATTCGCATCCCATGGGTTAGTGGTCTCCTCAAAACACTTTGGGCGAAATTCGTTGAATCTCTTGTATAGAGTATCCCTCTCACGATTTCTGCCTCCGTTATTGCTGCCTTCGCCTGATCCACCTTTGTTATTGCTATTTCCCTCGCCATTCTCACTTTGGAGTTGGTGAATAGCTGAAATCTGTTTTTGAACCTGCATATATGCTTTCAAAAAGCTTTCAAACATCTGCCGGGCGTACTCCGGCATTTCCATATTTCCATTGTTCTGCTGAATATTGTTGTTTTCATTCTCGTTTTCCTCAACGTTAGCCATCTTCTTATTTTTCCTGCAAAAAAATAAATTGTAAGCTAAAGGATTAATAGCAACATATCTTTCTTAAGTTTCTACTGTTGACACTCCATCGTCCTCACCACGCTGCCTACGGGTTGCTAATTCTTTAATTGCCCAAAACCTTATGCTCTGATACCACTTTGTCACGACCCAAATCCTGGGGCCCTGTCAGATCTCTGGATCGTGATAACTTTGGTAATATTTACCAAACATTAATCAAATAATTCACATAAGCATTTGGCATTTAAAAAAAATAATAATTTCATTAATCAAATAGTTGTAACTACTCAAACTTTACTATGTTCGATTTGCATCAATAGTGTACTAAAACATCAAATAATATTCTTAAACCATGCTAATCCTTTTATCTACTAAAATATCTTTTCTCGTGCACTCTTATCAGCCACGCATATTGAAATTCACGTGCTGATCATCGTTCCGCTCTATCCCGCCCGCAGCTTGATTACCTGAAGGGGGGTAACACAACATCAGTACTACTGGTGAATGAATATTCCTAATTACACAAATCACATAAAATATAACATCACATGCTTTGACAAGTCTAAATCAATAATTAAATATTATTTAGATTCTTTCACGCACAATCCGTGCCCATGCACATCACCACGCCTCAAAGGCCTTATCGTATACATGTATACCGGTCACCATGACCCTGTCTCATCAGACACGTCCACTAAGGACCAGCCATCAAAGTGGCTCATCACGTCCATTAAGGACCCGCCGCTATACCAGCCATCATGGCCCGAAGCCATCCATCATCCGGACACCAGTCCAACATATGAAACCCAAATACATTGTATCTCATAATTATATTTCAACCGAAAACATAAACAGCAATTAATATAAATAAGTGCACATGCATGGCAGCATGGACCCAACCCTAACACCATTCAGATTGATCATTGCCCCCATCTAGGCATATTTAGAATTGATTGGTATAGGGTGTCCCATATTCAACATCAATTACTCACTGTCCATATAATTAATCACAATCTACATAGTTAATCATACTCATGTAATTAATTACAATCTACATAATTAATCATAATCATGTAATTGATCATAGTCTACATAATTAATCATAATCATGTAATTGATCATAGTCTACATAATTAATTCCTAATCTACATAGGGCCTTGATTAATCTTAGTAAAAAGATTAGTATTCAACACATATAAAGCCCAGGTTGTCCTTTATAAATTCCACTCAGGCCACAGTTACATATACAGAGCCTATGAACATAACTGTTTCACGCCTCTAATTTCTTGATGTACAATCCAGTGGGTCCCACTAGATGTAATCAAGATCAGCCATCTAGGTATGTGTCGCCCAAGACTGATGCACACTGCCAATGGGTCTGATCCACTATTTGATCATGTACTGGGGTCCACAAACCCAAAACAATTTCCACAATAAAAGACGCCTGAGATTTATTGAATTCCCTGGATAGTGGGTCCCACTGGTCCAACTTCCAGATGATCAACTACACAAGGGTCGACCACGTGTCCCCTTTAGGATGTGGGGTTCCGATTCCAAATCAAACCACATCGTGGGGTCCACAAGTCAGAAACGACAATCTGCTGATTTGTCTTCAATTCACGCCTGAAGTCTTTGGAACACATTGATCAGTGGGTTCCACTGATTCAAATCTTAGATACTCATCTACACAGTGGTCGACCACCACTCCTCTCACAGATGTGGGGTCTTGATCACTAATCAGATCAATAGATGGGTCCCACAACTCCTTTATATCACTCTGTATCATTGTCGACAGGCCTCTGGTTCTGTATATTGCACAAAATTCAACAATTCAAGGAGAAACAAGAGTTATCAAATCTCTAGCATTATACTCTTCACAGTCGAGATGATATCAGACCCAATACCAAGAGTTTGAGTGTAACCCATAGATACAGGAACCATTACTGTACTACAGAATTTCAATTCAACAGATTCATGCACCAACATCAGTCTTCTAATTAAAACATCAAGGTATTTAGGAAGATCCACTCACCTCTTATACACAATTGTTTCCTTCGAACTCGAACTTGACATCAACCGCTTTCTCCTTATTCTCCTAATTTGCAATCCACAAGATTCTCAGACTTTCTCCAATGAATAGAATATCACAAAGGGTCGTTGGTTCTCATATATAAAGGAAGAGATGGGAATTCCAATCACTTTCAAACTTTCCTTTTAGAGTTGTTTTACAACTCTCTTCTTTCCCAATTCTCTCTCACGTGGGATACTTTCTAAGTCATACTAAAAGTCTAGACTTCTATTTGCATTATAACTTGGGCTCAAATATCATTACAACTTGGGCCAAGCTATAATTAAAATGCTACCTGGGCCAGACCAATCCTAGGCCCAAGTACTCAGGATATTACAGTAACCACTACCTCATACTCCGATTTGGAGCTCATTTAAACTTTACCGTCCCACAATTGAACATCTGTATGATTTTATCTACCGCTTAAAAATCAAACAACTATAACTTTGAAGCTCTCAAAATAATATCGAGTTTGGAGGATAAACTTTCAAACAGTAACTCATCATTGTTTTTATGCATCCATGGGGGGCTCCACAAGGATCTTTCCGAGTGTCCAAAAAAAAAAGGCCTAAAAGAGAACAATATAATGTTATTGATGTGATACTACAATGTTCATGCCTAATAATACAACAATGATATCATAATGTTAATTAACAAGGATCTGAATCATCTGATAGTATATAATAATCATGTAGGTCTGATATTATAATATTGATGTAAGTAATTCAAAATTGTTAGTTTTATGGACTCAATCCAGTAGATGATATAATAAATTGATTAAATTCTTTATTTATTCATATATTCATGCTTTCCTTTCATGAGATGAATGGTGATTTATTATATACTTGCACATAACCAATACGAATGACATGATGGTTCATGAGATGAACCGGGGTCCACAAGTATATTAGATGTAACACATGTGTATGGATGAGATCCACATACGGGAGACATGTGTGACAAATCTTATACTTAAATATCTTCACAACCAGTGATGAGACTGGACATCTCATACTGACAAGGTTGCAGCACTTTGATCACTATGAGATAGTGTGATTTGTCTCGATCATCAGAATGGAAGATTCTGGATCATAGTGTTGGTACATTGGATGTATTGAAGGACCATGAGAAGCACCTTATAAACACTGTCTTTATTTTAAGGTCTGCTCTCATAATTCCCTAGCAATAGGCTCTCAATCCTGAGACATTAATGAACTCAAGTTTCTATCTATTCATTTGCTTTGAGTCACCAATGAGTAAGGCCAACTGTAGGTCAACACCTCGGTGATTTGGGTACGTGGTAGTAGAGCTGTGGGAACATTCAATAGTCAAGATGGAATCTATCTCTAATATCCCCTTTTGCCAATTAATGGATTTATCATTGGTAAGTGCGCACCCATTCCGATTAAGAGTTAATTGGAAAGGTACCTATTGATCATTATAATTGATTGGGGCTCAAGGATAATAAGATATGGATCTATTTTGGAAGACAGGTCCAATTGATCCATGGATATTGATAGAGGGGTCTACTTGTGGTAATGTGGAAGTTTAGGGTCTTCTATGTAATATTCCTAAGACTGGAGTTCAATTGCATTTATATAGTGGAGTTATTTGCAATTAACTGTGGGCCCGGATTACACATGAGATGTGGGGTCGCGAGTCCCAGTTGGAGCCAGCTTTCTAAGGAATCCCTAGTGGTCCCCACGCTAGCCCAATTATTAGAAAATATCTAATTCTAGTTGAACTCTAAAAGGAAAGTTACTATTTCTAGTAGAAGTGAGACTTCTAATAGTGGTAATAGTAGACTTACTAATTTTAGTAGAAGTGAGACTTCTATTTTAATTAGAAATGAATTAGAAAGATACTAATCATATTTGAAGTGAGACTTCTAATTATGATATGGTAAGTTACTAATTAATGGAAGTAAGACTTCTATTGTAATTAGTAAAGAAGAGACAACTTGCAAAAGTTATAAATAAGAGGAGAGGATGCCTTGGACGTCCATGCTTGCTCCTTCCATTGGGATTCACGCCCAAGGCTCTCTAAGTGCAAGTGTTGCACGAGCTCTTCTCCTCTTCCTTCTTCTAGTTTTCTTTCTAGTTCCTCCCTAGAGTTCCTAGTAGTTTTCTCTTGGAGATCCCACCATCTTCTTGAGAAAAAGGAGAATCTGATACGGGTCAAAGCGTGGAAGATTAAGAGGTCTTGGAGATCCCTATTTGATTAGTGAAAGCGTTTCATCATCAAAGAAAGACGCAACTCCTCCATTAGAGCACAACCGAGCTCCAAAGGTATAATCCACTTCCTTGCATGTTGTAGATTATTATGGATGCTTGTTAGTTGCTGTTTCTATCTTCTAGATAGATTGTATTTACTGATCATAATGACTGAGATTGAGGACATAGATCTTGGATTGGGTTTTATAGCCTTATGGATAGTTGATCCCTGCGTCAAGTGGGTCAAAAGTTTTTGAAACCTATCCTAGAGGCCCACCCTATTTCCAACAATTCAAACACTTGTTTAGAAAGTCACATGATACGCGACGTAATCATACATTCATTTATAAATTCTAGCATATGTGGGCAGGCCTGGATGTAAGCAGTTTACCTGCCATGAAATAATATAATCTATAAACGAACCCTAGTTCTCGTCTCTTCCTTTTTGATGAGCTGGATGTAAATTGGATTGGTGGATCAGTTCAGAGTCCTGAATCCTGATCCAACCCTCCAGGTGAATCAAACCCAAACTGCTAATTCAAGGTTTGAGTTAACCTGATAAATAAATGGGTGTGTGGTCATACTTGCTATCCCCACTGCTATCCTGACCCAACGTGATTATTTGCACCTGGGTCCAACTGACCCAGTAATTCAGGGTTAAGGTGACATTTCCTACCTGATTAATCAAGGGTCAGATTGGTTGGCTGGAATGAATCAACTCTCACTTTTAGCAGGTGGTAAGACATTGGTCCAGTCGGTTACTAGCAACCCTTCCAAATTATTGGCTAAACTAGAGTAGGCTGCCAACCAATTAATCAACAAACCTCACTCACATCAAGCTAGATTCCTACTGCATAGGAAAACTTCCAAGGATCTTAACTTCTATAGCCCGAACCAAAGTCTCTCTGACCAAATGAATCGTAGGATTAGTATAAGATATTTCAAGTATCAAAATGAGGCCTTTATGACAGAGAATGGAGATTATGGTTCAAAATATTGGCCTATCTGCTTGTTTGCATAGAGTTCATAGGAATTCGTGCCATAAGTGGTTAAAAATGAAGCTCCAAGGTGACTGGCAAAATGAGCATCAAATGACCTCTTCTTTAATGGAAAGTGAGTTGAGGGAAGATGGAAAATGAATGCCTAATCATCACCATAACAATTCAAATCCAATGAAAGTCAAAATCCCATATACATCGACATCTTATGTCTTTCACCTCTCAGCTTGAATCATTCACTTTTACCTCTTTCATAATCCTTTTGTGGAGCTTATTTGACATTATGTCCTTCACCTCTCACCTTGTATCATTCACATTCACCTATTTAACAATCCTTTTGTGGAGTTCAAATGACCATGAATTCTTATGTATGTTATTGCAAACAAACAGTCTCTGGAAGTCGGTTAATACTCTTAGGAATTCAATTTTCCGTGCAAACTACTGAAAGCTCATTGGTTAGGCATCTTCCTCTCCACAAAGTCAAACAAGGATCAATCCCTTGCTCTGTTGGTTAGGGACTTCGGGAAAGGGCGTGTGTGAGAGAGAGTATTTACCAGAGAAATTAAAAAAAGGAAATAATGAAAGAAAAAAATAATTCATGGAAACAAATAGCCGTTGAAGTCACACTTCCACCACTCAAGCAACTGTAGCTTTTCAGCTTTGTCTTAAATATATTGTTCTTCCAACCACTTTCCACAACTGCTTTCCAATGTATCACTGAAAGACCTCCGAACTCTCTGTTATGAGCACAACCTAACTGATACTTCCATCATTTCCAATTGCCACAATCAAAAGCTGCCTCCACATTTGGAAAATTCAGCTAGGTCTCTTTCCAAAATATCCCATCCCTCACTAAAGGGAGACAAATTCCATTAGGTATAACAAACAGAGTATGCTGCTGCACAGAAAGTCTGAAAATAGACTCTTCAATAATAACTTCCATCTTTATATAAATAATAAATTGCTCTGGGACTGAAACCAGCTCTTATACCACTTTCTCCGGCTCATAATCCATCAAATAAAAATTGTGGTTCATCCATTGTTCCTTCTGCATCAACTTTATAGCAAAAGTGATACTTCATGAGGCTAGGGACTTCCGAATTAGGCTCAAATCCACAATGTTAAAACTCATTTTCCATTTCCGGGTGATAGACATGTCAAAGGTGAACCCTAGTGATTAGGAAACATATCCATGATTTCCCCCGAAATAGAATGCATAAGCACAAGTACTGCAGCAAGCGCAAGAATAAGAAAATTCTAGCTTTGTCTCTTGTATAGTTTCCCGCATCCAGTACTTGATCTGGCATCAAGTCACAACTATGCCCTTTGTACCAGATGCTGGAGGACTTATCAAGCTACCAAATGCCACTTATAAATGACCGCACTGGACTCCTCAGGTCCTCAATTCAATTGTCTTCGCCAATGAGAAGGACCAATCATGAGCAAGAATCTCAACATGGAAAAATGATGACCGGCAACATGATAGAATCTGTTTGATCTGTGCTAGAGGTTTGTCATGATCAGAGCAACAATCAAGTGCCACTTTTAAATGATTGCATCGGCCTCCTCAGGTCATCGATTCAAGATGGTTTGTGTGATCATAGAATTATATCTGTCACCAATAATCTCCACATGAACACTTGCCATCATCAAAATGATGGAATCTGTTTGAATCCCGCAAGATGATTTGTCGTTTGGTGATCTGAGAAATATATCTGAAAGCAGAATGACAGTCACCACAGATGCGAAGATTTTTCATGATCCGTATGGGCAGTTCTGAAGTACGAATGAGAACAAATGAAACTGCTAGCTTCTCACTGTGAACACTCAGAAGTTCTTCCTTATTCTCTACTTCCAGATCATACAACGCAAATTTTGTTTGAGGAACATAACCTGCATCCCTAATCTTCTGATTCAGCATATATAGCTTTTCATAGATTGCATCTGTTTCTGGGTGTGATTTATCACCAGCTATAAAGACATGCACGCCATCCTTTAATGTGACCCAGCTGCACCCAGCTTCCTTCTTTGCAGGCAGATTGGCCATCCTCACCCGAGTTTTTGCAACATCTTCCCAACTCCCTCCAGAAGCATACATGTTTGAAATAAGTACGTAATTTACAGGGTTCTTTGGCTCTAGTTCCAAAAGCATCTCTGCAGCCTGCTTGCCCAAATCCATTTTGCTACCATTTGCTCGACAACAAGCACCTAGAACTGTCCTCCATACAAGAACATTAGGTTTCATTGGCATCCTTCTAATGAAGTCTTCTACCTTATCTAGTTCACCTGCTCGACCAAGAAGATCCACCATACAGGAATAATGCTCCATCCTAGGAACCAAGCCATACGTCTTGCTCATAGATTCAAAATACTTGACACCTTGATCAACCAACCCAACATGGCTACAAGCAGATAATACTCCAACGAAGGTGACATGATCTGGTGAGCGATCCTCCTTTTGCATCTCCTTAAACAGCTCAAGTGCCTTTCCACAATGTCCATGTCGAGCATAACCAGATATCATCGAGTTCCAAGAAAACTCATTTCTCAAAGACATCAGGCCAAAAACTCTTGCTGCATAGTCTACCCTTCCACACTTGGAATACATGTCAACGAGAGCACTCTCAACCACAACATCAGATCCCAAGCAAGCCCTTATGCAATGAGCGTGTGTTTCCATCCCACGTTCTAGCGCTGCAACAGATGCGCATGCACTAATAACAGTGGCAAAGGTGAAGCAGTCCATTTTCTGTCTCGTTTGTATCATTAACCAAAATATATCTAAGGCTTTTGGCAAAAGCCCATTATGGATGTATCCAGCAATCATCGAGTTCCATGAAACTTCATCCCTCCTCTCAGACATCTTAACAAAAAGGCGCTCACAGTCATCCATTTCTCCACTCTTAGCATAGCAAGAAAGAAGTGCATTCTCTACAGCACTGTCCTCTGCAGCATGGTGCTTCAGAACTAAAGCATGAACCTGCCTTCCCAACTCAAGAATCGAAAGTGACGATAATGCTGAAAGAATGTTCATGAATGTTATTCTATTCAGACTCCACCCAGCTCTCATCATATCCAAGAAAACCTCAACCACTTCAGAGATAGGTGCCTCCAGATCAGCTAATGCTCCTATCATGGAATTCCAAGAAACTTGGTCATGTTCTGGCATCAAATTGAAAACTTTCTGGCAATCCACAATATTCCCAGATTCTGCATACAATTTGAGAAGAGAGTTTGAAACAGAGACATCTGAATCAAGATTCAATTTAATCACTTCAGAATGAATCTGTGTCCCCAGTTTGATACAGCCCATGCTCGCACATGAACTTAAAGTACTTATCAACGCAAAATTTGATGGCATTAGTTTGCTTCTACGCATTGTACAATAACATGACAATGCCTCCTGGAAACACCCATTCTGGTCAAGACCAGCGAGCATGGAGTTCCAAGAGACCAAATCTTTACTTCCCATGAGATCAAATACTGTACAAGCATCGTTGATGACACCACACTTCGCATACATGTTAACCAGCCCATTTCCAATTGCAACCTTTTCATCATTCAAGCCACTTCTAATTACAAACCCATGAATCTCCCTCCCCTTTCTTCTCCCTTCTTCAGGCACCACAAATTCTGCACAAGCACTAAGAAGAACTACATAAGAATCGCAAGTTATACTTACTAGATCTCTCGTATCTCTGAAAACATCTAACGCTTCTTCTCCACGCTTCTGCTTCACCAACCCCACCATCAAGCCATTCATGGAGACCGCATTCCTATCACTCATCTGTCTAAAAATCTCTCTAGCAGTATCAAGCAACCCAGATCTCGAAAATGCACTGACCAAAGCACTTCCAACATACAAATCATTCAGAAAACCAGATTTCATAACTCGTGGGAGCATTTGCTCTAGAAGACGTGACCCACTGCAGTCAGAGGAAGAATAAAGGGCATTGGCTGCAGATATCAAACTGCCAAAAGTATACTCATTCGGTTTTAAACTAAATCGGACCCCCTCCTGTTGCATTTCTGAGAATAACCCAACAGCAGAGAAAACATCTCCCCTCTGAGAGTAAACAGAGATTATCGAATTCCAACTTATCGAATTCCTCATCAACATCCCATCAAACACTTGACAGGAATAACGAGCCGAATCCACACTGCAGCTCCCATACATCGATATCAGCGCATTGCACACTACAACATCTGATGCATACCGTGTTTTCGATATTCGACCATGGACTTGCATGGCGAATTTAAGGCGATCAGCCCCCGAGTCCTGGCAAGCCCGGAGCACACTGCCAAACGTAAAATGGGTCGGAACAGATCCAGCCCGAATCATTGAACAGAAAAGTTTGCATGCATCATCGGACCGCCCCAACTGCACATGACCTGAAATCAAGCAAGTCCAAGTAACAACATTTCTTTCAGGCATTTCACCAAGCAACTGGGCAGCAGAAGCCACATTACCTGCTTTTGCATACAAATTAACAAGATTATTGGATAAGAACAGATTTCCATACAACCCATTCTTTACTAGATGCAGATGGAGCTGTTTGGCATTGGATGGATTGAGCGAGTCCACAAAACGATGGATTTGGTTATCGTAATTTTCAGAATTGAAAGAGGAGTCGTTTTGAAACCCGTGAAGTGATTTTGGTAGAGAACTTTCCAAGGGTGATGGGGTCTTGCAGTGCTGAAAGGGTTTTCTGTATGCATCAATGAGGTCCTGTGGTGGAATAGGCGAAGGAGGAGATAGGGTTTTGAAATAGGGGTGAGTGTTGAAGAAGAGCTTCTCTGGAGAAAAGGGTGGAGGAGTTGAGGGGCTGCTGAAGCTATGAGATGTGAAGTTGTGGCAGAAGAGAATGTTGCGAGGAAATGGCGGGAAATTTCGTTTCATAATAACGGTTAGAGGAAGAGAAGAGGAAGAATGGAAGTTGATGCCGATGCCGCCGTCTGAATGTGACCGAAAGGAAAGGAAATTTTTCAAAAAAATAGTCCTTGGATTTTTGGCCAATAACAGAAAAAAAAAAAAGTTTGCTCATGCATAGGATTCATGCCATAAGTGGTTAAAATTGATTACCATAGTAAATTTAAAAAAAAAAAGAATATAAGAACCGAGTAATTTATTACATATGAAATCAATATCTCCACTTTATATTATTCACCCACCACTCGCCTTGTGTCCTTTGACCCTTTACCATTTTAATAATCATCGTGAATTCTTATGTATTTTAGTGTAAATAAATAGACTCTTAAGCTTTTATTTAAATTGCTTGTCGTAGGTCTATTTTAGCAAAATAAAGTGACCCGGTGACAAGTTTCCACAAATCTTTTAAATTCTTATTTAACACTCTTTCGTTTTTTTCCCTTGCTTTCACTCTCTCATCTCTTGTACGATCCTCCCTCTCCATCCCTCTACGTTACAATTAAATTCAGTATAGCTCTTCTTAAAATCTTATATGCAATCTCATGATAAGTGTTTTCAAAATTAGAATAGATTGGTAGGGCTCAATCAAAATTAGTGCCTTCGTGAGTCTAATTATCTTTAAAAATATGAAGCTAAGAAGTTAAATTGCCATCATTCAACCCCACATAACACCAGGGTTGCGAATGATCTAGCCAATGATGTAGATGGTCGAATCTAGGCAGAACCATGGTGATTCTGTCTTGAATCCAGCTCCAACGCGCAACCTATGTGTTGTATCTAGATCCAACTTTAAAAAGGAAATAGAATTTGAATCCAAATATGGAACGTCAAAATAAAAATGTTAAATATACAAATGTGCCTTTTTTCTCTATAATGGACCACAAGATGGAAGACTAAAATGAAACCTAGACTTCTAGGGACTGATCCCTCAATGGCTATAAAGGTGAAAATGCCTCTTTGATACTAAGGTGTGAGGTATACGATTAAAGCTTAAGTAAACTCTCTATGAAGTAACTCAAGCTATGTCAGCCCTTTTAAATCTATATATTTTAATTAGGTGAATGTAACTGTCCTAAATACAAATCTTTTGTTATAACATACATGGATTTGATGATTCCATATATGAATATCCCAAATTTGGATCCAAATCAAAAAATAAGTTACATACCTACTACTTATTTGGAATCAGTGGCTTCGTAACTTGTATTTACTTAAATAATAATCCGGTATCCATTTACAACCATAGAGGCATAGAGTTGAGGCAGCTTGTAAGTATTCTTGGTGAGTACGAATCCAATCTCCCTTTTTATATCCTCAAACCTGAGCTGAGCCTATTCTATAGGTTCATTTGAAAAATGAGTTGACCATAGGGCTTGTGCCAAGTTGAGTATATTATTGTCATTGTTGATGGTAAAATACTATGAGTTTCATTAGAGAAAAAGTTCATTTCCCCAATCTCCTCTCCTTTTCTTTGCTTAGAAAAACTTTTGAGGGAAAAAAAAAAAAAAAAAGATTAGATGACCAGTGGGCTCAAAAGGTAATTTAACCCCCATTATACAAGATCAGTCATTTTACACGAAATTATATTTTTTTTAGCACTTTCAACTAGCGACCTTAGTTTTATAACGTTAAGGATCGCTAAGGACCTTGCGGTGGACACAAAGTAGAACAAAATAGGCGTGTTTCCTCATGTTTCATTTAGCACTTTCAATTAGCGTCTCTAGCGACCTTGGTTTTATGATGTTAAGGGTCCTTAGGGACCTTGGGGTGTACACAAATTAAAACAATTATCTTTCAAATTAGAACAATCGATCTTCCCCATTTCTCAGCAGTCAGGCCTTCCAATTTCAGTTGCAGAAAGTCATAACCGCCTCTCTCCTCCACCAACAACCACCCTCCTCCTCCTCCTCTCTTCTCCTCCACCACCCATCCCTCCCAGATCCCATCTCCCTCAACTCGATTCCCAACCCGACACACTAGCACAAGGTGCCCATTAATGTGTGATTCTTGATTTAAAAGACAAATCCGAAAGGCTTAGTCCTAACAAGATTACAAGTACGTAAAACAAAAAAAAAAATACACGAAGCAGGCGCTTGCACTTTTGATACAAATATATATTTGGTTTATTAGCATTAAGTTTTTCTGCTGCTTTGGTTTTAGTTTTCATGAGAATGAAGTGGTTGATTTCCTTTCCTGATCGGTTATGTAAGCTGGCGGTGACTTGTGACTTGTGTGTTTGTGATCTTTGCTTGGATTAATTGATTTCTGTTTGGCACAAAGTCAAGCTAAGCCCCCGGCTTGCAACTGAACAATTCTCAATGCCCTGGGGGTAACAGTGAGAACATAGTGCGGGAAAGTTATGACTATCTATGCATTCCAAACGGCCCATTTGGATCTTCATAAACCCCAGTGAAGGAAAGTTGTTTTTAGGTATAAATAATGAATCTTTATGCGTACCAAAAGCCTTAACTGAACCAGTTACAACAAACATAGTTGAAGGTAAACTGAGTTCAAGGTCCCTAACGGGGCCAAGTACCAATTATCCCAATGAACTGGGAGGGATGGGTGGTGGAGGAGAAGAGAGGAAGAGGAGGATAGTGGTTGTTGGTGGAGGAGAGAGGCGGCTATGGCTTCCTGCAACTGGAATTGGAAGGCGAGATCGAGATCGAATTATAGGATTTCAGCAACCATGAGTTCTTGATGCTGCTGAGAATGAGGAAGAGATCGATTTTTCTTTTTTGTATACACTGCAGGTTCCTAGCGACCTTTAACATTATGAAACTAAGGTCGCTAGTTGAAAGTGCTAAAAAAGATCACCATTTCATGTAAAATGACTGATTTCGTGCAATGAGGGTTAAAATTACCTTTTGAACCCACTGATCATCTAATCAGATTTTTTTTTTTTTAAATCCTCAAAACTTTTTTAATGCTTTTTTCCAAAAAAAAATGTAATCACATGCACAATTACATGTTTCCTCCAAAAATTTTTTTTTCTTTTAATCATGTAGTTTCCACTTTCCATATGTGTTAAGAACATTTTAATCATGTCAAGAAAAGTCCACGCTTTCCAAGAAAAAAAAAGGCAAAAAAGAAAGGGGGTCACCCACTCCAACTGAAAAGTGGATAAAACATAAAAAACAAATGAATCCAAAGAGACCATGCAGATATGGCAACCTCCACCAAGCCCCTCCTCCAAACCCCCTTCCTCCTCATCCTCTTCATCTCCATCATCATCATCTCCTCATCCATCCATCCATCATCTTCATCAGACCCCACACCATCTCCATGGCCCCACCAGTTCCATTCCATCCTCATCATGAACTACAGTGGGGCCAACCAGATCATCGACCTCTGGTATGACTGGCCCAACGGCCGGAACTTCAACATCATCCAGCACCAGCTCGGGAAGCTCATATACGACCTTGAATGGAACAATGGCACCTCCTTCTTCTACACCCTCGATTCCACAGAGGAGTGCAGAGTGGCCCACCTTGATGTTGGCATCCTACGGCCCAACTGGCTCGATGGGGCTACCTACCTGGGCCAGGAGCATGTGGATGGGTTCCTCTGCAATGTCTGGGAGAAGGTGGATTTCATTTGGTACTATGAGGATGTTGTCACCAAGAGGCCTGTGCTTTGGGTGTTTTACACAGGTGGGGTTCTGATTTTTTATGATTGTGGAAATGGGTTGTGGGGTGATTTGTGTTTGGGGTATGGTTTTTTCAAGTAATTATGTTTTCTGTGGAAAGTGGGAAGTGAAATGTGTTATCCACCAGTGTCAATCTGGATCTCAGAAAATTGGGGGAAAATGTTTTCACCATGGACAGGGGATTGGGGAAAAAATCTGCAACGAAATGTGTTTTTCAACAGTTGGTCTTGATCTGCACTGGTGAAAATGGGGGGAAATCATTTTCTGTGGAAAATGCTTCGGGTGAACGTACCCTTATTAGGGCGTATTTTAACATTTTAGTTGCAGAGTTTTGTATTCATAGTAATTTCATTTTTATGTTCAAAGTAGAAGCCAAAGATTTCATTTTTATGCTTCTTGTCTCTATTGTTTGGCGCGAAAATCAATGTTTTCTGCAGTGAAATGTGTTTCTGCCTCTTGGGTGAGCTAAGACAATACAAAATGGTTTTGCTCTCTTGGTGTTAACCTGCTTTTGCAAAGAATTGCTGAGACTCACCTTGGAAAATGAAAATTATGGAGAAGGTTAATATGGAACGACAGAAAGATCATTGTCTCTTGTAAACCATTTTCCATTGCTACAAGTTGACATTTTTGGGGTTTGCTCACATTTTTCTTTGGTGAAAACCTTTGTTTTTTAAAATTATTTTCTTTATTTTTGTAACTTTTTTCCAGAAGAAGATTTGGGCTCAAGAGATAGAGAACCATTTTCTACCAAGTGGTAGAAATTCGAAACACATTTTTCAATGGATTACTTTTTGAACCAATTAATAGAAAACTGAAGCTGTGGAAAATGAAGCCTATGGTTTTTTATTTTCTGCAGAAAATGAAATCATTGCAGAAGTTAAATGCCGCAGAAAACAATCATGCGCCCATGGCAATTTTCTGTGTGGAATCTTATTTCTGTAATGCTTTCAATTTCCTGTGAAAAACGGAAACTGAAGAATTCATTTTCTGCGGTTTCAGTTTCTAGGGAGTTCAACTTTTTCCACCCAATGCTATACAAAGGCCATATTTCTGTAACCCCGTCTATTTTAAATTTATCTAATGTTTTATCTTTATTGCACACCTGGATTGGATTCCAATTGTGTGTTTGGGTTCACCAAGATGTGCCATTTCATTGTCTTGATCTTTGCAGGAAGATCTGCTCATGTGATGACTTTTGAGGTTGGTGCTGTGCTGGAGGATGCAAAATGGCAAGCGCCTGTATATTGTTTTGAAAAGAAGGATGCAGAAAAGAACCCAAAAACCCATCCTGTAATTGCTGACGGATATTTGGAGACTTCAGTGCAGGAGAGAACTCTGAGAGGTTTGTTAGGTTCTTGACTGTAATAATGTGAAGATATTTCTGCCTTTTCTAATCCTCAGTGCCTTGTTTTCTATAAATTAGTAAAATAAACTTTGCCTGTATGCGGTAGTTAAGTTTACATCTGCAACATCCAACCAGTGGATCTTCTTATTCTTCCCATGTAGTAATATCTCAATTGGGTAGCTTTAGATACAGTGTTTTGGAGTCAAGGAGATCTGTTTCTACATGTATGGTGCATTTGTATCACTCTAATACTTAAATTTGAAATATCTCAATATGCCAATATTTTAATTTTTCTCATATTGGTGGCTGCCAATATTTTAATTTTTCTCATATTGGTGGCTGCTTAACTGAAAGGCATTACTGTGTTGTGAAATGTTGCAATATGAAAAAAAATTATTCTTCATGATTGTCAACCCCTTATAATACTCATCCATACATGCAAATATACAACCATAATAGTAATTGCATTCTATACCAGATAATCAAGAGAAATGGCCCATATGGTTCACGTGGACAGTCCAATCAGTTGATCTACTTTTCTTTTATTCCAGATCAATCTTCATGCTTTCCCTGCAAAATTTTTAACTTCCTATCAGTCAAATGACTGTTGTAAAAAATGCATGATCAACAATAACATTCAATTCAGTCTGAACAATCCACAATTCTACCATGCAATCTTCAGCATGGAAACTGGATGTTTTCAAGAAATAAGACCGCTCGGAAAGGTACGACCTTCAAGTATCATTCTAATGAGGATTTCTTTTTAAACTCAGTCTTTTTCTCATGGTGATACATGCAGTCATTTAAGCCACCAAATGGATGGCTAACATCAATTTATCTGAGTGTTGAAATGGCTAAATTCCAAAGTAGCTCTTTACCATAGTACCCTAAATTACAGTGCTGTAAGGGCACAAAAGCTTAGTCTTAATAAAACTGCTAACAACTGTCTTTATTTTGTCATCATCAAAGCCTTGTTCCAACTATGTTGGGAACTATACTGTTTCGATTCCTTACCAATGATAATTCTTTTTAACGAACAGAGTCGTTGCTAATTTGAATATTTATTTAATAAGATATCATCTGCAATCTGTATCTTCTAATAAAAAATTGAAATAAGTAAAGCTCCATTAGTAACACTGGCCTATGATTTCTTTTGTAATTGTGCATGTAACATTCACATGCAACCTTAAAAATACCAACATGGAAACACAAAATGAATAAGTTGATGAATGGGATTACATAAATTACTCAGAGCCAAAAGGTTGAGAATAATAATAATAATAAGTCATTCTTGCACTTGAGATGTTCATATGTCAATGAGAAGAAAAGCACAGCGTTATCTGCAAATACATCATTAAGGACACCTTACAGTCAACAATGGACTCTTTAACACTACTTAAAAATCCTTGGGGAGAATTTTGAGGTCAATGGTTTGAACTTCAACTTTATCTAAGCAAGAATAAGAATGGAAGTGTAAAAACCTTACAATTTCCAGATGGTGTTCAATGCGCAACATCCTGTTTGCCTTCAACACCCGTTCTTCTGTGGTGGGGCCTATAATCTCATTGGCGGCCTCCAACCGCTCACCTGCAATTTTTCCTTGAGGGTCCTGTGATGAACATGCTGGTTAGAATAAAGGATCTAATCAATGATATGATTATAACAGATATGCCATGCTCTCTATCACATGTTTCCACATTCCCAAATCAATTGAGAATAATACACTGCTTGCTCTGATTAATGAAAGTAACCATTCATATATATATATATTGAGAATAATGCATGAACTCCGTTTGGATCCCTTGGCACTTAGAACTTAAGTTTTTTGAGCTCTTTGAACCATTAGCTTTAACCAAAAGAAAAAACATATACTTGCTGCTTCCAATTTTTAGTGAACTATGCATTTGTATATGAAACTCTTCATCCAAAAACTTAAAATGAAACTACAGAATTTGGATTGCAACTTCTAATTCCTTGAACTCGAGCACCAAGGACTCAAGGGTTAGGGAAGTGAGAAATGAATCAATCATCATTCCAGTAGAAAGCTAGTGTTGATACTAGAGAGTATGTGCGATTTTCTAAATGATATGGTATTTGAGGAATTATGATTGATAGTTCTGATTTCGTTGGAAACACATGTTAATACACACAAAAACATTTCATTTAAAATTGAGATTTCACGTGTTAGATGTACCAGTAACCACTACTTAATTTATTCATAGTTTTTGATATAATTTAACATATCACAACGTATAGTGTTTAAAATGCAATGATCATTTGAACACTTCCTGTTAACTGAACCCATACCACTGTTTCTGTATCTGCTCTGGGGAATATTTTTGTAACTTGACATATGAGTGAGTTCTTGTGTTATAATAATTTCCTTTTATTTTACCTTAAGCTTAATTAGGTCAATTAGCCATAGATTAATGACTGTTGACCTATTTCCCAAAGTCTTCTTCTCATCCTTTTCTCGTCTTCATCGAATCTTCTCTGTTCTTGACTTCTTTCTTACTAGATACAACCAGAGTTTTCTACTTTGTATCAGAGCTTCACTGATACGATACCTGACTTGCTGCAGCAAGGTTGGATCATCTGGTTTGGTCAAAGTTTCCATGGTTTGAATTCTGAAACACCCTGATTTATGGTTTTTTTTTTTTTTTGGTGATTTATAGGAGAACTCACTCTAACTATGATTTTGAGCTTCTCTAGTTTGTCAACTGCATCTTCTACTTCGAAATTGCATGTCTCTTTAAAACTCTCTTTTGATGAAGTCTTCACACTGTTTGTCGAGTTCCTACAACATCACAGCAGCATGAAGTCAGAAAAGCTTCTCAGCACTGCATATTCCAGCTTCCAATATAAATTATTAAAACAAAGGTGCTGTGAGATTCATTGAGACTTATACATTTTTACAGAGCTTTCCCTTCTTCATTAAAATAAAGAAAGCAATTATCACTTCTTTCACCTACACATTCAATAATCAGCAGTTAGAATAACATCACTTTTTTCAGAAGCAGTTTACCCAAATTGACCATGGGCTAACTGTGACAACACCTCTGTCAAGGCTCAACTCGTGTCAAGGGTGCAAGGGGAAGAGGCCGGATCCTGTGCGAGTCAAATACCTAGGAAATGGTACCAATGACCAACCCCAAACTTCTATGATTGGCAAATGTGTTGATCAATCTGGTCCAAACTAATTTGCAAAGATTATTGCGATAAAATCTATCGAAGCTTGTCTATGGGCATTTGCTTTGGTTTTTAGATTGTAGTGAATTTATCCATTGGAATTTTCCTAGTTAATTGCTCCAAACTCTCGATCATCCAAAAGTAGGTGATAAATTCAATGGTTTTAATTCTAATTAGCATGATTCTAGTGGTTCACTAGATGACAGTGGTATGGCTATATTGTAATATCCATATGAAAAGTTCGTAGGTCACAGGTTTGGAGGGTTGGTACAATTTCTAAGTGTTACTCAATTTAATTAGTATCTTAAGTATCAATGCTGACTTAGATGCTTGACAGTATTGAGTTTAGTTGGACTCTGTTCTAAATCATGTATGAATCAAGTTTCTAGTTTGCAGCCATTAAACATGATCTTGTCATCTATTGATCAAAGTAGTACGTAACAAGAAACTTTCTAGCTTTATTCCTACTTCCTGTTGAATAACGTCATCGCACAAGTGAAGAAGTGTGCCTTTCCCGCTGTCCAATTGTTTTTCGTACATTGATTGTGTGATTAAATTCTGATATGTTGCCATATTTTGTTGAAACCTGCAGAAAATTAATAGAAAGCTGCATAGTTAGTGATTAGAAAATCCAGAAAGAAAACTTGTATCCTATTCTGAGAGCAAATGAAACTGCCTATTGAATGAAGCCAAAGCACAGGAACTAGCTGAGGTTCTTATTGAACTGAATCATATCTTGCTTCTTGCATGATTTTATTGACATTTGTTGAACAGGCTGCAATTTTATAAAATATTAACTAAGAAAAAAATTATGTATTGATAATGCAGTTAATCAAGAACATCTGTTTGAGCAATTAATTTCTATTGAAACATTGTCAAAAACTTATTCTTGGAAATTTCTTGTCTTGGTAAAATCTTTGGGAACTTTTTCTACTTTTTGTTTTTATTTGAATGTAATCAAAAAGTTCTGGTAAAACTAAAATACTTAAAAATAACAAAGAAATAAAGTATGGAAATCGCATGAAATATATATCTTTAGCAATATAGAGACCTTTGGTGAAATCTCACGAAAATATTGAGATTCACTTATTTTGACAATTTGAACATCTTGTGACAGTATTGGGTTTTTTATGTTCGTCAGTCTCACAAAAAATATTATGAGATTTTCAAATGCCTGTGATATTTGTCACAATGCTTGAAACTATGCGATTAGGTCCCAGCCAAAATGAGCAACTTAGGTTAGGGATGTCAATGGACCTACAATTATCTGGTCCTTCAACCAGACTCAAAAGTTACGAGTATGGACTGTCTTTGTGGTCCATATTGAGAATCGGCTCCTGGTCTGTGTCCTTTCTAGTCCACACCCATGTACCTTCGTAATATGTATAAAAAGTGAATTATATGATATATCAAATATAATATTGATTGATCTCTATACTGCCCTCCCTGCAATCTTTTTCCATTCCGCATTATTGATAAATATCATCTTAATATTGCTTTGAATTTGAATCTTGTTACCAATCTCTCAAATATTTTACTGCATTTACATTGAGTCAGGTCCAGGTCCAATCAGGTTCATCGGAGTTGGTTCAGTGTACAGATATATAAACTTAATGAGGTTCATATTTGGGTCTATGTCCAACATGGACGCGGGCCGATCCTGACCCATACATCCCCAACTTATGTAAGTCCCAAATGTATCATCCGCATATCCAGTCTTGACCTGTTACATCCCTTAGGTATGTTCCAAAGGCATTATCTGATTTTTCATTGGATAAAACATGAAAAGACACATGACAAAATAGATAAAAGCAGGCATAATGGATAATGAAATTTAATTCTTCAGCCTATTTAGCACAGGTGCAAGCTTAAGGTGGCTTTTGGGCCTTATGAAAAAATAAATAAATTCAGAAATGTGGTTAGATGTAACACACTTTCCTTCAAGAGTTACTATAATCATAAAGAATCAAACGAAACATGACAATTAACAAACCTCATTATTTGTTTGACTTGGAACATGAGGACTGATTCTCTAGACGAAATGGTATCGGAATGAATCTTTTTGTGGTATCTCTTGAGCTTCAATTCTTACAATATCCCCACTGAACTGTCAATCCATCTTGTATTCTTTACAGCTTATTTTAAAGCCTTTGGATTCTAAAGCCTCCCCCATATCTCAAATATTGTGTTCATGTCATCTCTCGATTTGTAATCACATTATAGTTAAGGTGTTGTTTGTTTGCAATCTTTTACATATGTAAATGATTCTATGCATAATGGTTACTGCATCATCACGTTTGTTTGCCCTCATTTATACTTGTAGGTGCATAAATGAGGTGTGAAAATGGTGTAAATAAGGCCATTTACACCAAATTTTACGCACCTGAAAAGGTGATAAAATCATTTACAAACAACCTCTCTTGCAAAAGGAGCTAGTCACATTTTACATGGTGATTTTTCTCTTGTGGGCCCCATCAAATACATTTATGTTTTTCATTCTTTTGGGCCCATATTTGTAATCCAAATCGTTCATTTTTGTTTATTGAACTAATAAACCTTGAAACCTTGAAGCCGATTATCTTAAATCTTCATAGATTTTGAGTAATTTGTGAAAATGTCCCAACCTATAGATCTAATTTTCTACACTTCTATGGTTTCCTAGTTCATGATCTAGGCCGTTTCAATATTCTTGTTTTAATGGTAAGTATCAGGATGTTTAGTTTCATATCTTAATTCTTCATGGATTTTGAGAAATTTATTAAAAAATCAAAAAAATCTGAATACATCTAAAACCGGTGGATGTACTCATTTACTCGTGAAAAATTTTGGCAAACATGGTAATGTGTTTCGCATATGTAACATTTGAATATGCAACATATGCATGTGTAGCATTTACATATGTAAATCTCATTTTCCTGTCATGTGTAAAGGCAATGATATCCAAAAGAAACAATATGAATAATAATTGACGAATATATGGATGGTTATGGTACAAGAAAATCAACATGGTGTAAGGCTGTGCCCCAATTGTAAGTTAATTGGATACTTCCACTGAAAAGATAGTGTTTTATTTTTTTAATTGGTCAAATGAATGCTATCCTTTTGTCTCTAGGAGAGCTCAGAACTCAAAAGCCACGTTAGGCCTGATACTTTTTCTGTCACTGTTTACCCCAAATTATTATCAAAGCCTATACCAGATGTTTTTTTGCATACAAATTTGCAGAACAGTTTCATGCCTAATGTTATTTCCACTACTTTAAATGGACCATGGAATGGATTACAAATTTTTATTGCTGCCAAACTATGCTGGTGAAACTTGGGGTACATCCAAGTGTACTATAATTTATTTATTGTTTTGTTAGAGCCATCTAGTTGATGTTAAGTGTACTATAAAGAATGTGATTGAAGTTGCAACTATTTCACGGATGCAACAGGAACCACAATTTATTGCAATCACATTTCTTTATCAGTATTTTTTAATAAAGAAGTCTGCAAAACAGTCAAGTCGAGAAATAATCATATTCTCATTTTGAGGGTTGTTCTGAAGACCTGTTTTACAGGTGAGCCACCTTAGCTTGATCCAACTCAATCACATCACACACCCCATCCTGTATAGACAGTGTCACAGATTTCACTCCAACCGTAGTGATTTATAATGTTGAATTTAATCATGTTTGAAATATATGCATATTTTTAATTATGATCAATCCGATGGCGTAATCATTTGGTTAGAGTGAAATTTGGGCCAGTGCCTGTATAGGGGTAGGGCCTTTGGTGTGAATGGATCAATCAAGGAAATGTGGGCTCCTACTAGCCAAACAGGTGGTTAGGATGGTCCACATGTCAGCAGATGATCAGTTCTTACATTCCCAAGTCAAAAATTGATATGTCAAGGACGTGAAGTTACGTGAAGTAGATTTTAGCACAGTAGCCAAACCAATGCCATCACTAAAGCTATGAAAACCCAAATATCAGCTTTCGGCTTTTCAATGAACTTCCAAGGGCAGCCGGCAAAGAATGCAGCAATAAGAATGTTAAGATGGAAAGTGATAAGAAGGAAGGTTCCTTTGGACTTCAAGGACACCAAATACCATAGACTTACAAGCCCATGACTGCAGACCCGAGGAATTGAACACAGTCCATTGGGGTTAAACTTGGGTTTTTTCTTTTCTGGCTATAAAAACCACAAGTCCAAAATCAGGTACTAATCAAATAAGAAGTCTGAAAGTAGATGATTCTCATGTTTCACTGAAATGTAGTCAGAAAGGCTTACAAGAACTAATTCCATATCAGCCATAGGGATGTTCTTGAAATGCTGTACATATATTCCTTGCTCCTCTTTGCGCCTGAAAAGGTTGCATGTTATCAATGAATGCTTCCAGCCTCACCAAATGAAAACTCAAAAACTACAATATTGTTCCATACCTATTAAGAAAAAAAACATCATATTCCATTGTTTAAGAATTTTAAAGTTTGAGACGTGCAAATGGGAGTGGGTTGCAAGAGCTGATGTGTGGGTGAGGGCAGGGATGTTGGCAGGTAGAGATACAGTTACAAAAAGATTCAAAGTGAGAATGCTTGGGAATCATCTGATATAGTGACAGCGATGATATTGATAACGGCATGTCAGGAAAGTGATTTGCATACATCTATTCTTTTTAGTATTTGAATTTGCATTGCATTAATTTTAACTCCAAAAAGGCGGAAAATAGAGCATCTCCATATTTGTATGTGTCATTCCGATGTAAATGGGTAGTAAGAGATGTGGCGGTGACTTCTATGAGGTCCGCCTGAGCAGTTGCCGATACATGAATTGTCAATTGTGTAGGAGACTCCATTGATAAGGTTGGTTGAAATTCACCCCCTCTAGGGCTGTTGACTTGAATCATTGAAAATTTAGCTTCTATAACCATTGATTATTGCATGACCGTCATATCCTCATAGGATGGGAGGGATGTCGTGAAGCTTTTCACATTCTCCATGCATGGCTTATGTACACATCTCACAGCCACAAGGGTGGAGTTGTCACGCCACACTTCCTTTGCATTATATCATGTCCCCTGTGTCTTTATATCTGCACTCACACACATATTATGCTGACTTTTGGGAACTGCAACTGTTCCTAGTTTAGGAATAATCAAGCTTATGGGCCTACCTGCCCCCCTCTTAGTCTTATGATCAATTTAACCCTTCACACTCATTAACACCCTTGTCCTCTATGAATTGCCATTGACGGATTGACCCAAATTTGACACTCATCCGAGTTGTGTACACATTCCAATTCATCATGCAAATTTTTGCACCTCGCCTGTACCACTCAGCTAGGACTTGGAAAACTTTGAATCCCTCAAAATTTTGGTACCTCTCTTGGTCGGATGGTTCACATTTTTTCCTTAGATGTAGGTCATGGAGAAATCTTTCAAACCCCTAAAACCCCCATGACTGTCATGCTTCCAAGTGGGCCCCACATGCAGGAATATGTCTTAGCAAGGAATGGTCTTGCATTTCTTGAAGTAGCTCTCTACATATACATATACATATATATATACATATACATATACGAGCAATCCTCTCCTAAGCTCAGGGAGGTGCTCCTATGAGAGACATTCTCACCAAGTTTATGAGAGATGGGTGGGGGCCCTCACTTCCATATCCACTCTCACCAACTTAAATGCAAGGACCCCCAACTTAAATGTGAGGGCCCCTACCTGTCTCTCACCAGCTTGGTGAGAGTGCCTCTCACTAGAGCACCTCCCATATATATGTACATATACATATACGAGCAAGGCTCTCCTAAGCTCAAGCTTAGGAGAAAATATTGTAAGCTCATGCTTGTGGGGCTCACCTTTGGTCCATCCAAATTAACCAAAACATGACCCCCCCTAAATTGCACATGACCACCAACTTTCGGTCAAATCCGAATTTACTGGACCGTTGGATCGACTATGTATCGATTTGAATGGATTATTGACTATTGCACTTTTAGGCCCATATGGAGATGATGGAAATCACAATTTGGGCTGATTTTTTTGTAGAGAGGAGGATCCCAGGGAGTCCTTGAAACCCCCCCATCTCCATCCCCATGCGGGTCCCCAAGTGGGCCCCACCACACACTTGAGCTTACCTTATCCTAAGCTTGCTCTTAGGAGAGCTGGCCCCATATATATATATATATATATATATAATATGGGAGATGCTCCTATGAGAGATACTCTCACCTTAGTATGAGAGATAAGGTGGGGGCCCTCACATTTAAGTTGTTGGTATTGGATATGGATGTGAGGGCCCCTATCTTACTCTCATAATAAGGTGAGAGCATCTCTCATAGGAGCATCTCCCTAAATATATATATATATATATATAAAGATATTGGTTTCCACCTATATGCATAACAGTTAATAGCAAGCCTAACATCACAGTATATGTAATATAAATAATATGAGTTTTTTTCCACACCTTAGATTACGAGAATGATCTCAAGCAATGTTCATTCAAGTCAGGTGAGTGAACTTGGTTTGGCCACGCCTGTGCCATATCCTAGTCCATACCCTAATTTTATAGATTATG